>CAVNYO010000455.1:0-349863 GCA_963692855.1 Mycena citricolor | reverse complement strand
CTGCCTAGAGTGCGTAGGCAGCGTCACGCAGAATGTGCATCTGTAGGTACAATGTGATGTCCCCAATGCGAACCGGACGTTTGGGCTAGTCCAAGCGACGGTGTGATGTTCCCATTGGGCAGATTGCATTTGTAGAACGATTCGAGGGGTCATACGCAAGTCCCAAACTCGTGACAGGTTGCATGGGACATCGAAATAATCGGAGAACCACTGTCGACGATGCATTCCACATTGTTGCTGGTTGTCAATCACTGGGAGGATCGAGCGGGATGGCCAGGGACTCGGCAGCCACAACTAGATTGTCTGGCAACCTTCCAGTCTGATCGTAGTAGACGGCGAATTTATCTGGGACCCACCAAGCGTCTGGAGGGAAAGTCTGGCTGTAGGCGACTGGAAAATGCTCCGCAGCCAAAGCAAGGCGTGCATCTTCGTTTCGTTGCTGCTGAAGCACTTTTTCGACCAAATCTGAGTCGTCCTGAGCATATGGAAGGTCGTAGGGGTGCTATCAGTGACAGGATGCAGGAATTGAGGCACTGCCTCGCCAGTCTTGGCAGGGGGACGACGGAAAATAGTGGCTTCGCGGAATTGAGCACGGACTTCTGGGGCAATCGACAGGGTCTGGCGAAGCGTTCTGGGGACAGGGATGTCCAAAATGGCGGTCAAAAACAGCTGCAGCATCTTTGGGGTTGTAGATCGGAGCCGAGAGCGTGGGGGTTGTGATTTCTGCGCTGGAATCCCAACATTTCGTTCTTGGGCGGTGCGTAAGCGCCATCACGAGCTGCGGCGTACGGATGGATTGGGGGTTTGAGGCGGGGCAACTGGAGCAGGGGCGGTCGCAGGAGGGACGGTTTCGATTGGAACAGGTGGAAACGACTGGATTTCGCGCTACCGCCGGTGGAATAGTGCGTTCAGGGACTTCTGGTTGATTAGCAACTTCCATAGCGCGTTAGCTTGGGCCCGTGTGCGTAGTTGATTAATTTCAGCCGTCAGAACTGCCATTCGTTTTTCGTCCGTGAGTTTGAACGTTTGAACGAGCCCAGGCGCCGCAGAGACAGCAAATTCTGGTGAGAAGAAAATTCCAAAATCATCTGCGGAGCTGCTGCCTGACCTGGGGTCGCTTCATGCCACTTTCTGAATGCGCTCTCGAAGATCCTTTCCTTGGACAATATTTGGCACATATGCGCCTGAGGGGAGGACGACTTTCCCATCCACATTGCGGCGGCATTTTCCGTCTCGAATATCCGTCGAAACGTGGGGACATGGGCTGATAAAATGCTCGAGATCACTGCAATAACTGCAGCCATCAGGACGGCGACGGCGGGGCAGGGGTTGGCGGACTGTGATTGTGCTGGGGCACCAGGATTGGCGTGTTGAGCAGCGATTATTCGAACTAGATCTGAGACAGATGAAACTAGTGCAGTAATTCCAGGGTCTGATTTGATTGTGAGCTTGGTTCCGGGCTGAGACGTGGGCATTCCAGGAAGTAAGGTCGATGATCCTGAAAGGACGAATTTAGCAGCGTCTCGTACAGATGACAAATAATGGATCCTCAGGGTGAACGTCTGGCTTCTTGATCTGAAGTCTCTGGGCGAACTGAGACGGACAACGAGGCTGGATTAATAGCTCGAAGGAAAAATCGGCCTGTTCTGCCACAGAGAGTCGTTGTTTGCTAATCAGGAATGTTGTGATGTGTAGGAATCGTCGATAAAATTGTGTGAGGTCGTCCTTTGTGGGATTCCCATGCGGAGATGTCTGCCAACGAGCATGTCCAAATCGTCGAGGCTGAAACGACGATCTGTGTCGTTCCCTGCGTAGAGGCTGAGGGCGTCCAATTTGAGTTTAAGTCGTGGTACGATTTGTTGGCGTCTGAGAATGACGGTAGACCTTCCCAAATCTCCTGATCTTCGACGGAAAGGAATCTGACCGCATGCCCCTTCATTTGGGCAGCGTCAGTGACGGCAGATCGAGCTAGAAGAATCCAGATCGAGGAAATAACGGCGCAACTCGTGGGGCTTGGACGAATCAAAGACTGGGGCGTTTCGATCGCCTCTGGCTGGCATGGAGTGGGAGTAGCCATATTTTGAGAAGGAATATTTGTGTTGTGAAGTGGGGATGGTGAACGCGTGTTGGAGGCGAATCAAAGAGCCAGGATAGCGTTGGAGAGCTCGGGGAATGCGGTGAGAGGTTGTTGTGTTGTGCAAGGGCGCTGGGGACAATGTCAAAAAGGTGTTCGTCGTCGAAAGAGAGAGTTGTGGGGTCGTTGAGAGCAACAGCTAGCTCTTCACGGAGCGTGCGACGTAGCTCAGAATGATTGTTGTGTCGCAGACTGCGAGAGGCACCAGAATCTATGTTGAATCCCCTCGCGGTGGGCTCCAAAATGACGTGCCTGCGGACGGAATAGGTGCGAGCTAACACAAAATGGGGGTCAGCTACGACCTAAAACAGTGCAGGAATAAGTGTGATGTGCGAGGAGGTCCACAAGATTCAGTGCCGTGGCAGGCAGTAAGAAATGATGATTTTAGACGTGGGACGAAGTCGAGGGCGGCGTGGGACGGATGCGACGAAGCAGAGGGTCGAAATACCCAAGTAGAAACGAGCTGAAGACGAGAACTGAACTCAAGACTATGAGGAGAATAAATCTATTTTTCTTTTGTCCAACTACAAGCTTTTGTATGTGAGACAATGATAATCATCAGAGTGGGTGAAATATCGACAGGATGGGCAAGGACGGTGAACAGAGGAACCAGGGAAGTGAGAGGGGAACAAAAAAACAGGTAAAAGTGGATGGTGAAGTAAGAAAGGCAGGGTGTAGAGATAAATGTGCAGACAGCAGTCCAGGGATGTGAATATCAAAAATATATGCAGGGCTGGACGAACCAGTGAATAGCCAGGGCTGAGGAATATTGAGGAGACCTCAGTTGTGTGCGAAGCGTGCGCCCACTGATTGCTGATTGACATGCACTGCCACAGCAGGACTTGTCGGATAGATAGGCCAGTCCGTCAACGTCGAGGACGAGGGCTCCGTCGCCGCGGGTGAGGACTGCCATGGAGGTGGATGAGCAGTAGTTCAGCTCGTTCCACCGCCGTGAACGTCGCGGTCCCGAATTTTTATTTATTATCTTGCACATATCGTCGTCGTCGTAGATCAATCCAAATCACATCTTGCTGCCTGAGTCGTCGTCGCGTGAACCTTTGAGTCCAAAATTTTCAAAAATTCTTGAAGAATTTTCTTGAAACATTTTTGAAAAAGTCCGGACCCCGTCCTCAGTAGATCATTGGATTTTCCACTTTCCAGCACATGGGTCCAAGGGGGTGCACGTTGTCGCGCACCTCAATTTCCAATGTGGGCTTCTGCGGACTCTGTGGCTGATCTTTCGTAAGATCTGCCCTCTCCAGGAACACAGATCTAAGCCGTCCTCGGCTTATCTGATGCGCGACTAGAAAGTTTTTCCAGAGTCGACGATATAAAGTCTGGGTGGGCTCGACAGATTATGTCCAGTCCCATTCTCAGTCTTATTTCGTTCCCATTCTTTCTCTCTACCCAGGCCTCGCTATGTCCGCATTTCCTCTCCCCCAAGACTTCGCATCGCTCGTCGCGTCGTGGAAGAAGGCTAAGCCTTCTCTCGCAGCGATGAACAAGCTGGGTCTAGGTGGTTCAGAGGCATCCTCAGCGTTGGCAAGGATATTTTCTTTGTTCGAGTGAGCTGATTCGTGATGGCGTGTCGCGGCGATTATCTTATCGTCGACAGACCCGCTTTCAAGCCAGCTCGTTTGCTGCTCAAAGATCCTCCCCGCGACGTTTTGGATTGTCTCGAGGAGGCCACCACGCTCGCTCTGTCTCAGACGGAACTGCTCAAGGAAGTTCCAGAGAAGCAGCGCGACGCCTCTCAGACTAAGGCCGTCAACAAGTATCGAGCCTATCTGATTTGGCATGAGTCCCTTGTCGCGGCGATCATCAGCCTGCGACAGGCTCAGGAGAGCATCCCACGTCCTGCTGCGACTCCGTCGTCGTCTGGGAAGGCCAAGGTATGATTCCTGTCTTTGTCCAGATTTTCTTACGGATATTGTTGCACAGGCCGAAGACCCTGTTCCTGAGGCTTCAGGCCCAACTCCTGCTATCGACATTGATTCAGACGTCGAGATGGAGGCCCCCACTCCTGTTCAAGAGAAGGTGCGTCCGTCTCGAGCCTTTGCCGAGCACAGGTTGATTCTTCACAGACCCCGCGACCATCTACTCGCAAGACCGTCGCAGGACGGTCCGGTTCTCGATCGGTCGACGGATCTGGTCATGACGACTCCGTAGGGCTCGCGGACGTCTATGGGACTATCATTCGACTCATAGACGAGCACGATAGGTCGATGCGTCTTCTCAGCGCCAAAATGTCGAAACTTCACGCGGAGCAGATGGAGGCTCTAGGGAGCTGTCTCCAGAGTTTCCAGACGTGAGTTTCACTCAGTCGCGGCGACTACATTTCTGACCAATACCCAGCCATCGTTCGTTGTCACCGGCTCGAAGAGGCAGCGACTCAGCAACAGTACCACTGATGCGGCCCGGGTGAGTCTCGCAGTTGTATCTCGTGTCGCGACACTTCGCTAACCGATTGGCAGCGTCCGCGTCCGACCGAAGGTTATTGCGGACCGAGTGCATCGACATCAATTGTACCGGTTGCGGCGGTCCATTCCACTCGAGCTCCTCATCGAGGAACGCGACTACGTCACGTCGCGGCTAGAGGAATGGAAGACCGCGCTCAAGGACGTCAAGGAAGCCATTGACCTCTCGATGTCAAAGAATGCGGCCTAATCTTTCCTATTTTGTTCTATCTGCACTCTCCTTCCATATGTCTCTTCTCTCTTGTCATTTATTTATGAAGTCGCGTCTCTTCTTCTCGCGCACCTCCTTTATGACCTTTTTCTTTTAGATACACCCAGTATAGTCCTTAGGTACCAGCTAGCACCCAAGCAATATACTGAATTCTGTCTAAAACTGAGAGAAGCGACGTCTTGTCGTGCGAGAGCCTACCGCGACAATTGCTTGTCTGCCAGACTTTCACTCGACAGAAGCTGGATCCTCTACAGGGTCGTCGTCGTCGTCACTGTCCGAGTTCTTGAGTTTCACGCCTTCGAACTGGTAGTCGCGGACGTCAGATATTTCCTCTACCAACTCATCGAGTTTAGCAGGCGAAATGTCTATCAGCTTCTTTATATCTTCAGAGAGTGTCAACTTCTGTCTTGCCAAATAGGGTATTACTCGGAACGCCGCGACTTTCGCATGGAACATCGCACCGTTCATTTCACAGACCAAGTAAGAACCCCTTTGGTCTTTCGAACTACAATCATGGGACCAAGATATCTAGCTTTCATCTTGTTGTCCAATGATTTTTTCAATAGCTGTGTTCCTGACCAACACTAAGTCCCCTGGCACAAACTTGTAATCTTTGATCACATGTTTGTACTCGAGCTCGTAGCGTTGAACCATCTTTAATTTGGCGTCGCTGACGCGGCTGCGCATATCTTCTATATGGTCGGCGTGTTTCGCTAGAGCGCGTGCTCTGAGACCAATGAGATCCGCAGAGTCGACGATCCGGTCAGGATATTCGACTAACCACGTAGCTTCGACTATATCCAGAGGATGGTAGGGTGGGCCCCACATACTGCGAAGTATGGTGAACAACCCAGCCCGCGACGCACTGTAATTCTATCTGCCCACAAGACCTGTGGGAAGAACCAAAACCATTTGGAGGCGTTTCCCCCAGTAGCTTTGTACAGTGACTGTCGAATGTCCCAGTGACCTCTTTCAACAGTGCCATTCGCTTGGAATTGTAAGGAGATATCCTTATTCCCTTGATACCATATTTCTTCTGCAGCCAATTCAACGCCGCGACAATTGTCCTGCGTTGTCGGTTACAATCCACTTAGGACACCCCCAGCGACACACTATGTCCTCGAGCAAGAAACGCGCGATTGCCTTGGCGTTGTCAGCCTGCAGCGGTCGCGCTTCCACGTAGCGGGTCAAAGAATCCCTTGCTGCGACGACATATCTGTATCCGTTGGAAGGTGTTCCCATAATCATGACGTCTGTGTGTATTTCTGAAATACACTTGGAGTCATTGTCGGCGTCGGTGGAGTACAGAGGAGAGTTTTCTGGCGGACTTGGCAGCTATGACAAGTCTTTATCCACCAGTCGACGTCTCTTTCCATCTCAGGCCACCAAAACCGAGTTTCCAACAGGCTCTTAGTGCTGAAAAGACCCTTATGACCCAGCGCGTCGTGACACGCCTTCATCATATAAGTCCTGTGGTGCTTGTCCACGACCAGTCTATGAACCCCGTTGGTCGATCTCTTGTACATTTTTCCATTTTTGAGGAAAAACTGTCGCGAGAATTTGAGAAACGATCTGAACCGTTTATCTGTCATTTCAGGCCTTATAGAAGTGTCTTTCAACCACTTCCTAGCCATTACCAACTTATTGTCCTGTTCAATCCCTGTGCCCGTCCGGTGATCCTCAATATAGGGATCCTCAGGATTGTCGCGCAGTTCAAGATCAGGCAAAAGCGGTTCTCCGTTTGCCACATCGTTCAGCATGAAGACTGGAACGACGAGTCCTTGAGCGTCATATGCGTCTTTGACACGCCGATTCTCAGCGCGACGAGAGTCGCAAGCTTCGACTAGCTCTTTGGATATGTCGTCGACCGACTCAGCACACCCGACCATAGAGTTAAGGTAGCCACCTCTGGTGTCAATGTCCCTTTTGAACTCTTCAAAGTCTAATGGTTGTTCTGTGTCGTAATCCCAATTCTCGTTGTTCTCTGGTGGTGGCTCGTCGAAGATTTCCTCTTCGTCATTGGGATACTCTTCGTCTCCAGGCGCAGGTCGTCGTCGCGACAAGCCATCTGGTGAGAAGGTGATTCCTCTGACATGTTTCAAGGTAAACTGAAACATGAGGATCTCCTCAGCCCAACGGTTGATATTTGCATTTGGCAGGTTACCAACGTTCCTTAGCATGCCTGCCAAGTACAGCGCGTCGGTTTCGACTACCAATTTTCTACAACCAAGGAGCCAGTGAGCCATGGCTTGAAGCACGCGCTTCACACCATAAAGTTCACGCTTCGGTTGAGAAAACCTAGCTTCTCTTTCTGTAAGCGGGATACTCCCAAATTTCGCGTAATAGACCTTCTTTGGATCATCTGGGTCGCGCTGGTAAATTTCGAAACCCGCGGCCATCCAGGATGTGTCTATTGCGACGACAATCTCAGAGTCCCACTCGTAGTTCAGAGGCTTAAGCAACGGACAGACTTGTATCGCGTCTTTAAGTCTTTGAAATGCGAGTTTCTGTTTGTCACCCCATTCAAAATGCGCATTCTTGTTCACCAGTCTCTGAATTGGTCGCGCCATTTCAGAAAATCCTCTAATGAACATTCGCATGACCCCAATCGTGCCCATAAATTGTCGAACCTCCGAGACGTCCCTCAAGTCTGGCCAACGCATGATTACACCAACTCTGTCCGCGTCAGGTTTTCTACCTTCAAACGAACAGATGTGGCCAACCACAGCGAACTCGTCGGCGCAAACCACCGACTTGGTACCAGACAGAGTCGCGCCACAGTAGCCGATTCTGTGCACGACGCGGTTCACATTCTGAAAGTGTTCCCATACGAAGCGACGGATCCCAGGATTTTCCGGAATCGTTTCACAGGTTCCATCGGGTAACAGATACCTGGTTCCAGGTCCTCGAACGGGTACGTCGTCGATGTATGGAATAGTAACATGAGGGATTTCGTCTTTCAAAATGAAAGTAACGTCTTCATGGAATATTGGTACTGAGTTGGTCCATCCTTGTGGGAGCTTGACCAACCTCAGTGCACCGAACGGTGACTGGAATGTAGTCAAGTCGCGACTAGCTGGATCGATGTCACGCTGGTCGTAGCCTGAGTACAAATCTAGCGCAGCACCACAGGCGCGACCGGCGAAGTGGTTTGCTAATTCCTCTGTCGCGGGTGGCAACCCTGAATGTGCGATAGTAATTGCATTGAGTGGTTCTAGCGAGTGCACCAGTCTGATACTCTTCCCATCCTTCTTAAGTACAGCAAAGAACTTGCTCCGATAAGAGGAATTGGAAGGCTCATAGACCTGGGCCGCGATTTTGTCTTTAATGACCTTGCACACTTGGTCGAACATGCCGCGAGGTATAGGAATATTCCCTTCGCGATATGCTGTATGGGGAACTGTCGCGATCTTGACAGGAGGAAATATATCCTGTCTTAATGCGCCACGTTCTTCATCATTGAACGCGAAACTCTGATTGTGAAGCATGTAGAAGTGCATGAGCAACTTCCGTTCTTCTGGCAATAAGAAGTCCCCTTTGTGTAACTTGTCCACAATATCCCTGCGTTCCGCCGTGAATCTACCAGTTGGGGTAAAATCAGGTGGTCGCGGGTTTAGAGTAGGTAGCGTATCCAAGGATCTCCCACCATTTCTCGAATTATTCGGTCGCTCTCAGAACCCATCGTGTACACTGGTCTGACCTTCTGGTCTACAGGTTTGTATTTCTTTCCTGCGAACACAGCGTATTTGTCGCGACTAGAAGAGTCGTCGTCTAGTACACTCCAAGTACCAACAGTCAGTTTTTCTGTTGCCGCGTCTGAGAGTCTTTCATTCATATATGAATGAAACAAAGTCGACGCAGCGACGTCTTTATTCATTTCCTTGTCCTCTTTCGACGACAAGATATATGCCTCTACTAGCTCGGTTTGGGTAAACTGGCCACTAGAACGCGGCTTTCTTAGATCCTCGAACACTACATTCCCATCTTTTCCCAACGACACAGTCACCGCGACTTCTTCTCCTTGACTCAACCTGGTCAATTCCTCGAAGCTCTTTGAAAATCCCGTTCAGGGTTCGGTTCGTCTGGACTGGTCGTCGGTTTCGACGAACTGTAGGGCCCGGTAGATCCGTCGTTGTTTTTGGTGTTACGCGGCAAGTCGTCTGCACGACGTGGCTGCGTAGCCATTGCACAACGTGTCTTTAGATTGGGATCGCGCATGGTGATTATTTGGCTGCCATCGGCCGCGTTCTTGATATTGCTTTCAGTCGCAATATCAAACGGTCTGCCGAGCAACACCTTATAAGCTGGACTTTCCAAAATGTGCACTTGCAGGTAGACCAGGATGGTCCCAAACCTGAAGGGTACATTTCTCGCTAATCCCAGTGACTTAGAGATAGATCCATTTGCACTTTCCATATAGATGACGACTTTTGGGTCCCAGCTCAATTGTGCGTCGACGGCCTCTGAGAAAGCCATCGATACAATCTGAGATCCACTGTCTAGGATGCAGTCTGCGTCGAGACGCGCGTTAATCCGTCCGTTTATCGTTCTGAGAGCAGCCGACGAATCACCAACATAGACATGTCTTGGGTTCTCATTAGAGGGTATTGACTCCAAGTACATCTCATATGGATCCGTCGCGACAACTGCGCCAATGGGAATTTCTCCTTCAACTGTGTTATGATAGAACACAGGTTCGGGCAATTCCTTAGCACTGACTAGGTTGTAGCTCAGTTCTCCATCCCAAACGTCTTCAACGACGCGACCAGTTTCTTGAAGCATGGACTTCTGAACCGGTACTCGTTTCTTCGAAGAGTCCTTCAGAATGGAGTCGCGGACAGTCCCCGAAACTGCTAGGAGTTCACCCACAGTGACGTCGACTGACGCGTTTTTCATTTTGTCGTAGACTGCTTCTGCTACAGCCTTCTTTTGAATCGGTGCACGCAACTGGTATTTATCTGGAACGCGCGCTTTTGAAGAATGTACTGGTTCTTGTAGAACGGGCTTGACTTTCTCAAACGGTAGTTCCTTTCTCTTTTCGACGTTGTCGCGCACTGATTCCTCATCATCGTCGCTATCACTAACTTCTTCAATAGTCACAGGTTTTCTCGGTTTCTCTCGTCGCTCAGCTCGTTTATCATGGTCCTCAGAGGGCTTGGCTGAGTTTGTGGGTTTAGCCCCCTTCCTTGAACCATTTAGAAACCCGAGTTGTTATCGTCGCGCTCAGGTTGGCTATTCGCACCACGACGGGTTTGAATGAACTGCTCCTGAGTCTGAGGATAACCACTGTTCATGTTGTTGAAGTAGCCGGCCATGGCGTCGGTCATGGCTTTCTGCATGAATTGGCCCATGGCACTTTCCATTGCATTACTGGTAGAACCAGATGCAGCTCTTTGAGTCTTTGACTCAGCGCGACTCTCTGGGGTTGGCCGCGACGACTTCCTCTCATATTGGATGAGTTGACTTCGAAGGGAGCGTATCTCATCTGCCACTTCTTCAGGGTAGTCGGACATATCATCATTGTCGCGACTATCGAACTGGTCCAAGTAGTAGGAGTCTTGGAAGTTGACGGACTTGCCCTTCTTCTTCCAATAAGCCTCTACTCGTTGCCCCTGAGTCCCTTCTCCATTTGGTAAGAAGCTGTCGTCGAAGAGCCTCCACATCCCTTTGGTGTCGACTTTGAGAAGGTTTTTCTCAATGTGAGACCTCTTGAGCGGGCACTCGTTCGACCAGTGACCAGTTTGTCCGCAGTAGCGACAGTCGTCGTTCCGTGCGGCAGCTCCTCCTTGTGCGCGACTTTCAAAGTGGGGCACAGAAGAGTTGTTGCCTACTGGCCGCGACCGCTGTATAGGCGCTTCGCGAGCAGTCTGTACGAACGTCTTCAGCGCTTCCTGTAACTGAGTCTGTAACTCTTTTTGGTGTAGAAGAAATGAGTCCTTCAAGTTGGAAATCGAGTTTTCCAACTCCTCAACCTTAGCATGGTTGGGTGGACTAGTCTCATAGTCGAAGCGAACCTTGGGAGGTCGCGCGATTATGGGAATTTCGTCTTCGTTGCTCAACGTCGACGCCATTTCTTCCGCCATCGTCATTAATTCTTTCAGCTGGATGGGGTCGTCCTGCCGATTGACTCCAGTCGCGGGGACATTAGCGTTTGCTATCCCGGCGCGAGTTTGATAGCGCTTATTGAATACTTGACTCGTAGCCAAAGCGTTCCTCAAGACGGTACTGAACTCAGAGTCCAAAGTACGCATGTAGCGTTCACACGCGACTTTGTTGGTAATAATGGCAGGAGGGACTGACAGTCGCTTGTAGTGACTATACATTTGAAGGCCGAAACGCTTCAAATCTCCTTCATCCGTTATTTTGATTCCACGGTTCTCGCGACAGAGTCTATCTAGATCTGCCATGGTCCCCGTTTTTCGCTTGGATACCTCAGGGTATCCTTTTAATATTTCGGCCTCGAACTCCGCGACAGTTTTCGTGTCGTCGGAATAGGTATCGAGACCTTCCCATACGTCCATCACTTGCCGCGACGGCAAATAACGAATGTACCTGCTTTTTGCTTGTTTGACATCTGTGATGCCACCATCCTCCACGATCTGCGCGCAGTGACGCAAATATGCCTCAATCGACAGGGGATCCTTTTCATCAAGTATAGGTCTACTTGTGTCCCAAGGTTGAGGGATTTTGAACCCAGTCTTTGGAGCCATAGTTGTCGCGACTGAAGTCACAGGGGAAGTAGGGATGTTGTTAGAATTCGTGTTTGTAGCGTTGACGCTACTAGACAATTCTGAGAGGGTTTGTGAGCTAGTCTGAGATCGACTGATTGTTGTCGAACTCGAAGTAGCCGCGTCTAAAGCTGGAAGCTTCGACGTCGAATTCACTCTTTGTTTCCCTTTTGCCTTGGAGGGCAAGGGTGGTAGATACAAAGGTGTTTTATGTCTTGCAGACCTTCGTGGTTTTTCGAAAGGTCCTGAAGTTGAAGCGTTTCCTTCAGTCTCAATCTCCGCTTGGTCCTCAAGAGGTCGCGCAGGAGCTTGGGATCGAAATAAACTGCTTCGCGGGATAAACCCTTGGTCTCTATCCGACGTCGCGGTAAAGAATCCGGTTTATTGATTTTTAAAGTTTTATGAAACTTTAGAAGCCCCTCGCGGTGGGCTCCAGATGAAATGCTGAGGGCGTGCTCACAAGTGAATCTACTATGAAAGTAAACCCAAATATAAACACGTTCACACTCCTCGTAATCAGCTTCTCAGTGTGTGAAAGATGCGAGGGCTTCGGGGTGGACAGAGCACCAGTATCACAACTCTCAATAGACGCAGATCCAATAGTCGCGGAGACGGAGTCGACGACAAGAATATATATATATAGCAAATAATGGTGTCTCAACCAATATCTTCTATACGACCACAACCAACACTAATCCAATCCACAACAACAATATAACAAGTCAGAGCTTAATACGAAGTATTAAGATCCCTTGTAGCGACAGCGTCTAGATGGTGACGCAAAGCCCAAATATCAAGTCGACGCACTGCCAACCGATACAACCAATATACTGAGTCGACGCACTGCCAACTAGTAGAACCAAAATGTCAAGTCGACGCACTGCCAACTGACACAACCAAAAGTACTGAGTCGACGCACTGCCAACTAGTAAACCAAAATGCCGCGTCGACGCACTGCCAACTAACAGCCAATATCCAATGTCCAAAACCCGAGCACAACTTGTCGACGCACTGCCAAGCAAGAAGTGTGGAACCAAAGTTCTCAAGTCGACGCACTGCCAACTGACCAAAACAACCCGAGCACAACTAGTCGACGCACTGCCAAGCTAGAGGTGTGGAACGATCTCAACAAAGCCCGAAGGCGACGACACTAAATGCCGCGACTAAACCAGATGCGGCGAATCCGACTTTCTGATGTCTCAAAACTCAAAACTCAAATCACAGTAGCTACAAGTGCTCAGGGAGCAACTCGTCGCGACCGGGCAGGGGTAGCAGAACTTCTTAGGGTGGAATCACGCGGCACGCAAATTGTACAAAACAATCTGAAATGGGAGTGATTCACAGTCCGGGGAAAGCTTCTTAATACAAAGAGACGACGTGCTACTTATACTGTCTACGACGCTGCTTAGTAAAGTCCTGTACAACTGCATAGTAGCTACGCTATCTAAGATCGGTTGCCTTTTAGGGTAATTGAAAAGTTGAACGATCGGACAGGTCCTGAGTGATCAGGACCCCGCCCCATTGTCCATACGATACTTTTGATGTGGGCCAACTCACCGCGTCATACTTTTGGAATACGACGTGCTGGATTGGCCAACGGGTATGTCTTGGCATGTGAGACCAACGTGGGCGCCCCAAGAAGCCGTATGGCTCTAGGCACGCCAATCGTCTCCCGCATGGCTCGGTTCACGGATCTAGCCATATCGATTTTAGTGTGTTTGAGTATGGGCGCGACTCGCCGTGACACTTGGAAGTGTCACCGCGACGCGTCCACAATGTCCCGTGATCGAATGGATCCTGACATGTGACAAGTCGTCGTCGTGGCATGATCTGAGGAAACGTCCAACTCAAAACCGGGAGTTGCCGCGACAAGATGGTTTAAGTCTTGTAACGCCAAGTCCTGTCCAGTAGTAGTTCTATTATTGAGAACGTCGCGCATTGCTCAGCCCTTCAGCCCAAGTTCCCATCTGCAGAGAATGACCCTTTTTGAGAAGTCGACGCAACGACATATCCCTTTTGGGGAATGGTCGCGGTCCAAGCGTTCGTCACTAATGGCCCTGAGCCTGGTGTAGACTCGTAAGACCAGTTCCACAGTAGTGGTCTGACTGCCTTGCTATCGTCGACACTATCCACAGTCGTCGACTGGGCAGTAGACCCATAAGTCCTACTGAGCGCAACACTGTTAACCGCGACACGATACACCGAGTGGTTCAAGAGTAAACTCTGTAAAAAGCGCAAAAATACGCCCTTACAGAGCTGGTGCAGAGCGCGTCTGGTAGCCAGCCTATCAGCGACTCATTCGCTTATGCTTACTTATAAATCCCTGCTTAGTAGTTGCTCGGCCTGGGTGCCATCTTGCAGTGCAAAAACCGCGGAGCCACGCGGGAACGCTACGGTATCGAGGGCGGAGGATGCGGCGACTGCTGTACATCCTACTGGTGCGCGCTGTGTGATATCACACAGGTGTCGCGCGAAATCGAGTTGGAGGAGAAGAGTTTGATGGGGAACAAGTACTAGCAGCAGCTCTTGTGCTCGGGCTTTTTTAGTGTCACGTACACGCAATTTTATTTATAGACTTTACTAACGGTTTGTTTGACGGGCAGTGGGCGGTGAACTGAATACAGGTGATAGCTTCGAAGCAAAGAAACATCGATAGACCGAACAGAGAAGATACTCTGAAAAGCAAAGTGTGACCCAGATTTTGACTGGAAGGAGGCCGCCGTGTGTGATGTTCCATAGGTCTGGATGACGTCTTCCATGTGCGTTAGAGAAACCAAATGGGGCTGGTTGGTGACTATGTTTAAATTGTTGTGGGTTCTACTTGTGAGAAAAGTTGGTGATGGACGGTCAAATTGTGATCGCTGCTCTCGTACTTCTACAGCACAAAAATGTACTTTAGAAACGTGTATGGCCACCTTCTGCTTCTAATACAGCCTGTACCCGAGCCTTCATACTGCCAGTGTACTTCATTAAGTCTTCCATGGGCAAGTTTTCCCACTCCTCCATGATGGCGGCTTTCAGAGTTTCGAACGACGATGGTGGAGGGACCCGTGCTCATACGCGCTTCTTGAGCTCATGCCAGACCGGCTCAATGGGGCTGACATAGGGAGATGTTGGAGGATGTGGGAAAACAGGGATCTTGTGCTTGGCGAGCCACGCTTTTGTTGACTTGGCAGTGTGACAGAATGCACCATCCTGTTGGAACTGAATTGTCATAGTTCGGCCACTTTTTCATCTTATCATCGACGATCTTATCTTATCTTGGCACAACTTATCTTATCACGGATCACGGCATCAGACGGTCCGGACTAGGGGTTTCAGGGATTATCTTCATCGATTCAAGGCTGCGCGACATATGCTCCGGAAGGTTCTACTACGACCCATGACCAGCGTTCCATGCGGTACATAGCCCTATGACTCATTAGTTGTAGATATGACTCAGACTGGATTTGGGTATAAATACTGTAGCTACTTGGTTGTATTCTCCAGTCTTCGAATTCACTTCTCTTTTCGACTTTGTTTTTGGGTTGATTGTCACATAATTCGAAGACTCCCCTCATACCCTCCTACCTCATACCTCTTACCCTGCATCTTGCACCGCTACGCCCGCTATATCCTCTTAACCCTTATCACCCCACTCACCCTTTTACCGAATCATCTAGTCGTCCTCCACTATCGCAGTGAAGGGTTCATATCAAGCAAACAGCACCAGGCCACGGGTAACGTTGAGCCCGACCCAAGCCTTACGGTAGCTACAAGGAGTGCTGCGGAGACCTTCGGGAAAACGCACCTCGGGATCATCGGGCACGTGAAGAGCTAGGCCCGGGATCTTTTTGCTAGCAAAAGAACCTTTCCTCGAGTGCTTGTACAGCACACGAATCCACCATTTCGTACCGATTCCCATCGTCGTCTGGGAGTCCATCCCCTCCCCCCATCGTACCATCGTCGCCCGATCTGGCGCATCAAAACCAACCCGGGCCCTCTGACCCCTACCTCGCCCTCCCACCGCCTGAAGACGAGATCCCCGACCTCGACGAACTGCCCTCCGAACAACCACCCTCGCCTCCACCTCACACGCCTGCCCCTACCATGTCAGGGCATCACCGCATCACCCTCGCCGCCAACCCCCCCTACTTCGATAGCGACAAGTCCAAATACCTGGGCTTTGTGGACGCGTGCACCACTTACATCGGTGCCTATCGATCGGAGTTCTCACAAGATGAGACCAAAATCCTCTTTGTCCTCTCCTACCTCCGTAACGAGAACGGCACGAGCTGCGCTGCCTCGAGATGGGCGATGAACTGGAAGCAGCACAACTTCGATGGCTTCCAGGGACTGAAGGCAGGAGTCACATCAAAGAACTTCCTGGAGGAGTTTCAGAGGGCGTTCGGGGACTCCAATGCGGAACAAGTCGCCGCTGCTCGGCTTATGGCCCTGCGTCAAAACAAACGATCCTTCGCGGACTACATCTCCGACTTTGAGATGTTGGCCGCGGATGCAGGCTACAATGTGGTTGACACCACCGACGACAAAGGCGAATACAAGAAGGGGGACCAGGATAATATCCTCATCGAGTTCCTGGAGCGCGGACTCAACAGCGAGATCGCCAGTCGTCTCTACAACACCGGTGTCCCTCTGCCCAAGGCCTATGGAGCGTTCAAAGCCTGGTGCATCAACATCGAAGCCAATGCTCTGCGTGACCAGCTGCGCAAAGCGTCGTATGGGCACCCCACACAACAACCACCTTCCCAGTTCCGTCCCCAAACGGCACCAGTGGCGCCCACACCCGCTCCGGCCCGACCCGCTGCCAACGAACCGGTTCCGATGGAAATCGATCGTACCCACGCCCGCGGCCGCAATATCATCTGCTACAACTGTCAGCAGCCCGGGCACATTGCGCGGAACTGCCCGGAGCCCAAGAAGAAGCGCACGTTCTTCAATCGGGCCACAATGCTGGAAGAAATCGAGAACGGGGACAAGGACAACGAGTTCCTGAAGGAGATTGCCGAGAAGCTGCGCGAGAAGGGTTTTTGAAGCGCTCCACTCCTCTAGCCAAGGAGGTGGAGCGTCCGGACTATGGACGATTTTCTGTACTTGTTTCGATTAAAGATACGGACAATATTTCATCTACATACACGATCTCAGACTCACTACGTATAAATATTCACGATTTTCTTATTGCCGAGATGGAAAAAGAATGCCAGGAAAAGATAGCTCTAAATAGAAAATACTTACAAGATAAAAAGGATCAGAAAGCTGCAGATAAATTATTTTTGGACTCCTACGTATTTATGGCTCGTGGAGAAGGAACCACGTCAACAAAGACCGAAAAGGGGAGCATCGCTCCGAAGGCTCGATCCTTGGAAAAGGAGGAAGCGCCCAAGGAATCTGCCAAAATCGAGGTTCCAGAAGCACCCAAACGCCACTACAGTCAGACAGGTAACTAGGCCTCTAAGGGGCGTCATGACGAAAGTGGGACCCACCTTAGAGGCCAGTTTTCAGCATAGCTACCACTGTGGTATGTACCAGTCTGGTATCTACCTGAGTGCAGGTATGTACCTGCGACTGGTGGGTGGGACCCCAGCTGGCAGCCGGGGGCAAAAAATGCATTTTTGGGGCCATTTCTAGGCTGTTTTGGCTGATTGTTTGAGCATTCTGCCAGGCTAGATTTACTCATTTTTTGTGCAAAACTTTGATCCACATCATTTCTGAAGTGATCCCATCATGGAAACCATTTTGGATGCTGTGCTCCAACCAGTGATCTGATCACCCATGTGTGTAGATGAAAGTTGTTCAGTTTTGTGAGGGCTACAACTTTGGTTTCTCATCACTTTCTTTGTCAGCATCAATCACATGCTCTACTGCCACGGCAAATGGCTCTGTTTTTGATTGCGCATCAATTTTTGATGGTGCCAATGATGCCAGTTCCAATCTCATCTTATCTTTCAGACCTAGATTGACATTTGGTGCTTACTCAATGGTGGTCCCTGATAATCAAATCCCAGAGAAATCTAATCTTGATGTGGCTGTGTGTGATTGGATCAATAATGTGGCACAGCTTCCATTTTAGGTTGCATGTTCAACTTACATAATCTCAATTGAACATATTGGACATGTGACTTCCTTTTGGGGATATTTTGATGCAACTTATAGCAACCCAAAAAGGAAATTTCCCTCAATTTTGCAATAGCACATGCTCATATTGTGGGTTTCTTCTCAGCTCTGTAGGATATATTCTCTTATGTGATTCCTTGCACTTGTGCTCTTCAAAACTTCTACACTGTTGTTTAATGCCTCTATATCCTAATTCTTTCAATGATACCCTACATGACTTTCATTGACAACACATACTTCTCTATGCATATTCCTATTTATTTCTAATGTTTTATGCCTTTCAAGTAATGTGTTGCTGTCCTGGATTACATAGTAGAGCCAGCCATTGCATATATATATGGATAGTAACCATTGCCTACCCATCCTGCTTTACCACATAACCGGCTATTTCTACACCCCCAATTTACATGAGTCATGCCTTCATTGTAACAAAGAAGAGTTATTGAGATTAACATGAACATAGAAACAAAGAATACAGTGAAAGCAATGGTCACAGGTGGGAAATCAAAGTGCCCTTTGTAATGCAGGTATTCTTGCTTCAGTAACTCAAAGCAATGTTTCACTTTATTGTAGCAACCAATTCGAAGATTTTCCGCACTTCATTGTTCTGAAAATGAGGCTGTATCTATTTCATTCAGGTGCATCTGGTTTTATATTGCAAGGTGAATAGGGACCCTTTGGATGGGTTTCATGCTCTCTGCAACATGGCAATGAGCTTTCACAGTGATAACCTTCCAGATTATGACATCTATGGCAGAGGCAGACAGAAAAGTGCGATTTTTTTCGAACTTGCATTGGTAGAATATCTGAATCTTGTTGAGACACACTAATTCAATGTCATGTGGTCTTTTCGTGTTTCCTTGCCATAGATGTCATAATCTGGAAGGTTATCACTGTGAAAGCTCATTGCCATGTTGCAGAGAGCATGAAACCCATCCAAAGGGTCCCTATTCACCTTGCAATATAAAACCAGATGCACCTGAATGAAATAGATACAGCCTCATTTTCAGAACAATGAAGTGCGGAAAATCTTCGAATTGGTTGCTACAATAAAGTGAAACATTGCTTTGAGTTACTGAAGCAAGAATACCTGCATTACAAAGGGCACTTTGATTTCCCACCTGTGACCATTGCTTTCACTGTATTCTTTGTTTCTATGTTCATGTTAATCTCAATAACTCTTCTTTGTTACAATGAAGGCATGACTCATGTAAATTGGGGGTGTAGAAATAGCCGGTTATGTGGTAAAGCAGGATGGGTAGGCAATGGTTACTATCCATATATATATGCAATGGCTGGCTCTACTATGTAATCCAGGACAGCAACACATTACTTGAAAGGCATAAAACATTAGAAATAAATAGGAATATGCATAGAGAAGTATGTGTTGTCAATGAAAGTCATGTAGGGTATCATTGAAAGAATTAGGATATAGAGGCATTAAACAACAGTGTAGAAGTTTTGAAGAGCACAAGTGCAAGGAATCACATAAGAGAATATATCCTACAGAGCTGAGAAGAAACCCACAATATGAGCATGTGCTATTGCAAAATTGAGGGAAATTTCCTTTTTGGGTTGCTATAAGTTGCATCAAAATATCCCCAAAAGGAAGTCACATGTCCAATATGTTCAATTGAGATTATGTAAGTTGAACATGCAACCTAAAATGGAAGCTGTGCCACATTATTGATCCAATCACACACAGCCACATCAAGATTAGATTTCTCTGGGATTTGATTATCAGGGACCACCATTGAGTAAGCACCAAATGTCAATCTAGGTCTGAAAGATAAGATGAGATTGGAACTGGCATCATTGGCACCATCAAAAATTGATGCGCAATCAAAAACAGAGCCATTTGCCGTGGCAGTAGAGCATGTGATTGATGCTGACAAAGAAAGTGATGAGAAACCAAAGTTGTAGCCCTCACAAAACTGAACAACTTTCATCTACACACATGGGTGATCAGATCACTGGTTGGAGCACAGCATCCAAAATGGTTTCCATGATGGGATCACTTCAGAAATGATGTGGATCAAAGTTTTGCACAAAAAATGAGTAAATCTAGCCTGGCAGAATGCTCAAACAATCAGCCAAAACAGCCTAGAAATGGCCCCAAAAATGCATTTTTTGCCCCCGGCTGCCAGCTGGGGTCCCACCCACCAGTCGCAGGTACATACCTGCACTCAGGTAGATACCAGACTGGTACATACCACAGTGGTAGCTATGCTGAAAACTGGCCTCTAAGGTGGGTCCCACTTTCGTCATGACGCCCCTTAGAGGCCTAGTTACCTGTCTGACTGTAGTGCAAACGCACCAGGGTGCCAGATGCCATCCAGAGGAAATTGGCGACCGAGAAACAGAAGGGCCCCCAGCCCAGCAGATTGGCGCAGGAATTGCGCAGTTACCAAGCCGAAAGAAAGAGGCATTCGATGGACGTATATGTCCAGATCACGGGCCTGGACTCAGGGAAAACGCGTGGAGTCAAGGCGCTGCTCGATAGTGGCTGCAGTACCTGCTGCATCGACACCGACTACGCACGGGCAGAAAAGCTGGATATCCAAGAGCTTCCGCAACCCATTGTGGCTCGTAACGCCGACAACACCGAGAACATCAGCGGTCCGATCACACACTACGTCGACTTGAGAATGAGAATCGGTCCTCATGTGGAGACACGCACGTTCCTTCTGACGTGTCTGGGAAAAGCCCGGATCTTCATCGGCCTGGATTGGCTGACGGAACACAACCCCGAGGTGGATTGGCAGGAGCAGACAATGAGATTCAGCCGATGCCCAGAGCAATGTCAAATGAGGGGTCACGAGGAGCACCAAGCGATGATCGACATGGATGCAATTGAGCTGGACGCGGGTGCACCGGATCTGGAAGAGGGAGAATCGATCTTGTTGATCGACTTTGGAAAGGAGGTAGACCTACGGCTGAAGGAAACGCCGGCGCAGAAATTCGCAGAAGAAGCGGAAAAGGAGAAGGAGAGAATGACCGAGGGAAAGATTCCAGATCAATACCGAGAATTCGTCAAAGTATTTGCCAAGGAATCATTCGACTCGCTACCGGACCGACGGGCATGGGATCATGCGATCGAGCTCAAACCAGGCTCCAAAGCAGTGGACTGCAAGGTGTACCCCTTATCGAGAAACGAGCAGGTCAAACTCGACGAGTTCTTACAAGAGAACCTAGCCAGCGGACAAATCAGGCCATCAAAATCACCCATGGCATCGGCATTCTTCTTTGTCAAGAAGAAGGATGGCTCGCTACGGCCTGTTCAAGATTACCGGAAGCTGAATGAGATGACGATCCGAAATCGGTACCCGCTACCGCTGATTTCCGAACTGGTCCACAACCTGTGCGGCGCCAAGTTCTTCACCAAGCTAGACATCCGGTGGGGATACAACAACGTACGGATCAAAGAGGGCGATGAGTGGAAGGCTGCGTTTCGCACAAACCGCGGACTTTACGAGCCCTTGGTTATGTTCTTTGGTCTCACAAATTCCCCGGCAACTTTCCAAAACATGATGAACGACATACTCCGGGAACTGATCAACGAGGGACATGTGGTAGTTTATCTGGACGACATACTAATCTTCACAGAAGATCTGGATGAACATCGACGAATCACCAAACGGGTACTCGAGTTGCTCCAAAAGCACAAATTATACCTGAAGCCGGAAAAGTGCGAGTTCGAACGCACGGAAATCGAATACCTGGGTGTAATCATTGGACACAACTCGATGCGGATGGACCCTGTCAAGATCAAGGGCGTGATGGAATGGCCGGAACCAAAGAGCGTCAAACAAGTCCAAGCCTTCCTCGGATTCACAAACTTCTATCGACGTTTCGTTCGGGGATATGCGGAGGTCGCCAAGCCGTTGACGCGGCTGACAGGGAAGGCAGGATGGTCATGGGGTCCGGATGAACATGCGGCGTTTGATGGGTTAAAGAAGAGAATCGCGGAGGATGCCGTCTTAGCACTGCCAAATGACACTGGCCAATATCGTCTGGAAGCCGATGCTTCGGAAGGGGCAACAGGATCAGTTTTGAGCCAAAACCAAGACGGCATTTGGCGCCCAATCGCATTTATTTCGCACGCATTGACCGAAACCGAGCGAAATTATGAGATCTACGACAAGGAGATGCTCGCAATCATGTTATCACTTGACGAATGGAGGCAGTTGCTCCTGGGAGCCACGGAAACGTTCGAGATCTTCACCGATCATCAGAATCTCGAGTACTTTCGGAAGCCGCAGAAGCTCAATCGACGGCAAGCACGATGGATCACGGAGTTGGCGGAGTTCGATTTCACCTTACGACACCGACCCGGCGCACTCAACCGCAAGGCGGACCTCCTGTCCCGACGAGCAGATCACGATCAGGGCAAGAACGACAACAAGGACGTCACGCTACTGAAGCCCGAGTTCTTCCGATCACAAGAAGTCACATTCGAGGGACAGGATCAGCAGCTAATCGACGAAATCAAGGCCATTCGATCAATTGATGGAAGCGTCAAGGCGGCCTTAGAGAAGTCACTCGCCGGATGGAAGAAGGAAGAGGGGCTTATCACGTACCATGGGAAGCTCTACGTACCAAGGGACGAGGAGTTGCGGGACAAAATCATCGGACTACACCACGACACCCCTTTGGTCGGACACGCCGGGATCAACCGAACGCAGGAGATGGTGGAAAGGAACTACTGGTGGCCAAGGATGGGAAACCAAATTCGGAAATACATCCAGACGTGCGAAGCGTGCCAGCAGACCAAGACCAGAAGAGCCAGGACAGGGAGTTTGCACCCGCATGCAGTTCCAAACGCGCCGTGGGAAATCATCTCTATGGATCAGATCGGACCCCTGCCGGTCAGTAACGGGTATGACGCAATTCATGTGTGGTGTGACACCTTCACCAAAATGATCCATGTCAAACCAATTAGTACTGACATCAGCAGCGAAGGAGTAGCACGATTAACCAGGGACCGAATCTTCCGCTATCACGGGGTCCCCCGCAAAATCATCACCGACAGGGACTCTCGATACATCAAGGGCTTTATGAAGGAAACGAATCGGATGTTGGGCGTGGAAATGAATCCGGGGACCGCATATCACCCCATCACGGATGGGCAGACGGAGCGTATGAATCAGGAGATCGAACACTATCTCCGCATTTACGTCAACTACCATCAGACGGACTGGTCGGAGTGGCTGGGAATGGCGGAGTTCGCATACAACAACAAGATGAACACGTCTACCAAAATATCGCCATTCTATGCGAATCACGGATATCACCCGTGGAAGGGAGTGGAGCAGCGGATGGAATCAAGGAACGAGTCGGCGGAGGAATTTGTAAAAAGAATCAAAGAAATACAAGACGAAGCAAAAGCAGCATTGGAAAAAGCAAAAGAAAAAATGAAAAAATACTACGATAAACAAAGAAAAGAAGTTCCGGAGTTGAAGGTTGGGATGAAGGTGTACATAGAAGGGGAAAATATCGAGACGGATAGACCATCAAAGAAGATGAGCGACAAGAGATTGGGACCATACGAGATACTGGAGAAGGTTGGAGCGGCCGCATGGAAGCTGGATTTGCCGGACACGGACCGAAGACACCCGGTGTTCAACGAGTCACTGTTGACACCCTATCACGAACCACCCCCCCATCGCCGAGAGAAGAGACCCGTGGCCAAGATGATCGGAGGAGCAGAGGAGTGGGAAGTCGAAGAAATCGTGAAAGAGCGAAAAGTCGGCCGAGGAAAACAGTACTTGGTCAAATGGAAGGGATGGCCGCACAGCGAGAACACCTGGGAACCATCACGTCACCTTACCCACGCAAAGGACGTCCTGAGAGACTGGCAGAGGAAACAATCAAGTCCAGACACACGCATTCGCCTCCTGCCAACGCTCGAAGCTGGACACTGGGACTATCTCATTCATCGCTACCAGCCCAGGGACGAGCGCCTTCCATACCCCCAACGACAGCTCTTCGACCCTTACGAGAACGTCTTCTTACCCATTGGCCTGGTCGATGAGGACATCGACCCTAAAGAGGGGGTAATGTCATAGTTCGGCCACTTTTTCATCTTATCATCAACGATCTTATCTTATCTTGGCACAACTTATCTTATCACGGATCACGGCATCAGACGGTCCGGACTAGGGGTTTCAGGGATTATCTTCATCGATTCGAGGCTGCGCGACATATGCTCCAGAAGGTTCTACTACAACCCATGACCAGCGTTCCATGCGGTACATAGCCCTATGACTCATTAGTTGTAGATATGACTCAGACTGGATTTGGGTATAAATACTGTAGCTACTTGGTTGTATTCTCCAGTCTTCGAATTCACTTCTCTTTTCGACTTTGTTTTTGGGTTGATTGTCACATGAATCTTCCCTCGTCCACCGCGTTTCTGCTTCACCTCGTCCAACGACCTGAAGAGGACCTTTCTGAGAACCTGGTCTTGGTATCGCTTCGCCGTCATCCCACCGCCCTTGCCTCCAGGATACTCGAGCACAATCAATGGCCCTTTCCATCCGTGCGCGATGCAACCCCAAACCATGACACGGATTGGGGACTGCTTGAAAGAGGGAGCGAGACAATCTTGGTTGTAGACTTTGTCCGAGGTACGTGTAACCCAAATCCGACCCTTGTTGTCCGAGAGATGAACGTAGCATTCATCAGACCAAACCACCTTTGACCACTCCAGCTGTTGAGCACTGGGGAGAGCGTCTAGCAGCTCACCTGTGTGAGTGAGAGCTTAGTGTGGGCACTATGCGGGAGTAGTCAAGAGACTTGGATTATAGGGTAATAGAGCCCTCCTTATATACAATACAGGGGGCTATTTGTGTCTATTTAGGACGAGTCGACATGACTCTAGATGACATGTGATGGAGTCATAAGATGTGTATCACGACATCCATCTGGCAGATGATAAGATCATCATTTGATCAACACTCCCCCACGCTGAAAACCACAGGATAGTGTTTGAGAGCGAAATCTTCATCGGCCATTCCTTCAGGACGAGTTGAACTCAAGTCCTAGTTGAGATCTGAACTTCTCGAACTTGACGCGTCCTAAGTTCTTGGTGAACATATCTGCAGGATTCTCACTGCCCGGAATAAAGAACAGTTCAACCTCTTCTTCCTCGACTCGCTCACGAATGTAGTGATAGCGGATGTCTATGTGTTTCATCCTGCGGTCTCGGTAGGCATTGCTGCCACTGAAGAGTGCACCTTGATTGTCACCGCAAATGGGTACTGGGATGGTGAGCTTGAACTGGAGTTCCGAAAGGACGCTCTTCAGCCACATCACCTGGCGACTACAATCTGAGATCGCCATGTACTCTGCTTCGGTCGAAGACTGCGCGACAGTGCGCTGAAGCCTAGACTGCCAGCAAATAATCCCGTCTGCCAATTTCGTGAAGAAACCAGTGGTAGACCTCCTCTTGATCGGATCAGCAGCCCAGTCTGAATCGCTAAATGCAATGAGCCCTTTATCCGTCGCACCATTGAAAATGAGCGAATAATTCCTAGTACCAGCCAAATAGCGACAGATATACAGCGCTTTATGGAGGTGGTCTTGGGACGGATTGGCAGCAAATTGTGACAATTTGGTCACAGCAAATGCAATGTCAGGACGTGTGCCTAGCATGATGAAGAGAAGAGATCCAATGACTGATTGGAATTTCTTCCTGAGCTCTGGATCGACTTCATCCTCATTTGGCATTGGAACATATCCAGCCGGTAGAGGGGTCGCTGCGAACTTGGCGTTCTGCATTCCAAAGCGCTCTAGCACCTTGTCGAGATAGGGAATCTGATCAATCTTGATTGAAGATCCCACTCTACTGAGGCGTACGCGCAAGAACTCTGGAGTATCTTCAGAATTGCGGCATTCCCATCGCTTGTTGAACTCAGCCTTGAGAAAGGCGAGGAGCTTCTTGTTCTTGGAGAAGAACAGTGCATCATCCACATAGACTATTATGACGGCTATGCTGCCATCAGAGTCCTTGTAGAAGAACACGCCGGCATCCGATGTTAGTCGGATCCAGCCCATGGCTTTCGTGGACTTGGTTAGCGCTTTCCACCATGCTAAAGCAGCTTGTTTGAGTCCGTAGATTGCCTTGTGCAAGCGCATGACTTTGCGCTCTTGGCCTCTCGCCACAAAGCCTTCGGGTTGTTCCATGTAGACCTCTTCGTCAAGCTCTCCATAGAGAAAAGCCTTACTGACGTCGAGTCCAGACCAATGCCAATCATTTAGCGCTGCAAGCGCCATGACTAACCGGAACGTCTCATACCTGACAACAGGAGAGAATATCTCGTCATAGTCAACACCTTCGACTTGACTGAAACCCTTGGCAACTAGGCGGGCACGTTTTCGGCCATCAGATTTTTGGTCAAAGACCCAGCGACATCTGATAACCTTCCGTCCTTTCGGGCAGTCCACAAGGGAATAGACCTTGCGCTGACGAAGTGCCTCTAACTCGTCGCGGCAAGCATCAATCCAACCTTTCTGTTGTTCAGAAGGCAACCGCTTGATATCGCGGAACGTCCAATCGCGAATTTTGGACGTATCAGGTAGGTTCTCATTTGGAACCGCTTTTGACAGCAGCGCCGTGATGAGCTCTACTCCCCCTTCCCGGCATAGCTTCTCCATGCGTGCATCCTCGTCTAGATTGTCAGAAGCACCCGCGTTTGAGGAATCTGGTTGCGAGCTAGGGCCGGGAACCCCTGCATCAGCACCGGTCGATGGTTGAGATTGGGAGCTACCCTTATCTTCACCAACATACCGCTTCCAGCCTCTGCTGTTCTGAATATCACGGACTATGTCCGTAGGGTTACGCTTTTCCCCATAGACGTTTCCTGGACGTGTAGGCACATTCCGCTGGCATGAAGACCTTCGAGGCTCAGGAGCTGGTGAAGCTTCCCGACTTGGTCGTGGAATTCTACTTCTACGAGTCCTCTGAGGTTCATCCCGACGCTCTGGCGGTGGGTCCTGATGATTATGACCGTCGTCACCATCATCATTTCCCTGTACGGGAGGTGGTGGAGCCGGATCAGATGGCATGGGAAATGGAAAAGGATTATCTCCATATAGCCAATCTTCTCCGTCTACCTGTGGTGGATCTTGTGGATTCACTGGGTCATCACGTTCTGGAAATTCCTCTCCAACAGGAACGTGGGGTGGTCGATTGCTGTCAGGACAGCGGGGGAACAACTCCTCGTCGAACAATGCCTTGGTGGCGACGAACGTGGAATTGTTTGTGCGCATGAACAAAAATCCTTTCACACCATCAGGAATGCCCAAGTAGGTCATCAGCTCCGATTTGGGCGATAACTTGTTGGCGCGCTTCTCATCAGGGATAAAGACATATGCAGCGCAACCAAAGACTCGGAGTTCGGAAACATCCGGTTTTTCCTTGTGAAGAGCTTCAAATGGAGTTTTCCATTTTAGACGCCTGATAGGTGTCATATTGTAGATCCGTGTCGCATGTTTGATAGCGAATTCCCAATAAGAATTAGGAAGACAGGCAGTGAAGCGCATGGCTTCTGCCTTATCCATGATCGTACGATTGAAGCGCTCAGCATGCCCATTCTGCTGGTGAGCATATGGAGCACCCTTCTCCACTAGAATTCCTTGTTCCGCGAGAAATTCTTCCATTCCCATCCCCATGAATTCTCCCCCATTGTCAATATGCCACTTTTTGATGGTGACATTGAACTGGTTCTTGACCATCGCAATGAAATTGCGCATAGCCTGCTTGGCATCGGATTTCTGCGCAAGGCATACTGTCCAGCCATAGGAGAGTGCTTCGTCGAAGAAGCTCATGAAGTAGCGGTACTTGTGATAAGACACCGTGGGAAATTGTTTGAGATCCGAGTGGATCAAATCAAACGGATTCTCCGCTCGTTTTTCGGAAGGCGGGAAGGCACGTTGGTGCATTTTCCCTTGCGCGCATCCTTTACACGGTCGGGTTTCCTCGGGAAATACTAGGTCTTCTGGAAAGCCCTTGGTATTCTTCTTTGCCTGATGTAAAACGTCTTTCGACGGATGTGCAAGTCGCCGGTGCATGATCTCATAATCCACCTTGTAAATAGTGGACATGGATCGCACTGTCTCAGCTGTGCTAGGCTTTGACATCAGGAAGTACAAGGCAATGTCCTTCCCTAGAGTTCTAAACTCCATGATCGAGAGTGGGGACTTCCCTCGATGTAAGCTGATCTGCGATTCGTCTCCACGAACGCGAGATCCTCCTTTGAGTAAGGAGCCCAAAGACATGAGACGACCATGTAATCCTGGCACTAGGTACACTGGATATATCTGAGAAGTCACCATTGTCTTTTCTCCATGCCTTGTGACGTAATGATCGATGAAGGCTGTTCCTCGACCAATAAGGGCAACACGTGTGTTCTTATCAGCGGTCTGAGCAACAATAGGATCTGAGAGCTTCTCATATCCGACCAGATCACTAATCTCCGATGTCACATGGAGAGATGCACCTGAATCAAGAAGCCATAGAGGCCCTAATTCATGATGATGATGTTTCCCCTTACACTTAGAGCAGGCAGCAAAATCGGAGTGCACACAGAATAGATTGGTACAAAAATCATGCGAACGAATCATCAACGAATTAAGTACAGAACCCGGGGCGGCGGTGATTACGCGCTCTGGCTGTGAGCAACAATCAGAATTGTGCATGTGCCCAAGAAGGCAGGGTACTTGCCTTTCGGCGGAAGGAGCGTCCATCTCCTCCAGAAGGGTGTTGAAGTCGACGACTTCATCCCAATTGACCGGTTCAGCCTGGGCGAACTCGCTATCTCCAAACAGAAGATCAAGATCGTTCTGTTGGCTGGTGGCCATCTCGACGTTGGGGATCTCCTCGATACGACTGCGTTTGGCAGGAGGACCATCATCCAGCGTGTGATTCGAGCCGGAAGCAACCGGAGATGGAGAACGCATAATTGCGTCCTCGCGGAGCATTCCTTTCTCATTGACAATCTTGTCGAGAGTCCGGAAGCGTTCTGCGGTCACCGTCACATCCATCTTTTTGGCCAGCTCGAAGACCTTACGAGTAGGCTTCTGAAACTCGGTGTCAATGATCCCATTGTTGTTAACGGGAGACTTCTCTTGAACCGCGCGGATTTTGGGTCCATCGCGAGAGATGTGCGTGACATGCGAGATCGTCGGCGCAGGGATAGACGGAGTGAGCGAGGCGATCGAACCAATAGTGAGGGAGCCAGTGATCTCGGAGACTCCATGGACATGACTGTGATCAGCCTTGCCCTTGCCCTTGTTGTCCTTGTTCTTCCCACTGCGCTTGCCTCGACGGTTCTTCTTCTTTCCATCAGCCTTATCACCCTTATCGGGTGCAGAGCCAGAGCCCTGTTGCTGATTGGTGAACGAAGGATCATCGCACTTGCGCTTGGTATTGAACTTGGCCACATGATTCTGGCTTTGAGACTGCTTCTGAGCGAAATGCGTCAAGAGAGCGTCACGAACCGCCGAGACTTTGATCTCGTCCTTTTCATAGGTCTGGAGAACAGTCTCTGTGACGGAGGGAATCCGGGCTATGTTGAGAATGATCATCGCTCTGAGGAACTCAGGGATGCTCAAAGACTCATTCTCCAGGCGAGCGAACGCCGTAGTGATCACCAGCAGCTGTGGATCAGGGTGCAACCCCACGTTGTACTTGGCGTTCAACGCGGTTTGGAAGTACGCGTACAGGTCGGCGCACTGAGCACCACCGTATTGGGTCTTCAGGTGCTCCCAGATCTTGGCAGCTGACACTATGTTGGCGGTTGGAATGTTGGCAATGACTCCCTCAGTCAGGCGCAACTTAATGCTGCCCTTTGCCCTGAGATCATCATGCTTCCATTGCTTGATCTCCGATGCGTTGGTCACAGAGCCATCCGTAGCCTTGACTTCGGTTGGCGCGGTCTCGGTCAGCACGTATGAGATCCCCTGATGCTCCAGATAGGACTCCATAGTTCCGGACCAGACAAGCCAGTGCTTTCCATCAAAGATGGAGACAGCATTGAAGATGTTGTTGGAGTTGGACGACATGTTGATCTGTGTGAGTGATCAGCATCAATCTAATCTGATAGATAAAATCACAGATAAAGATGATCAGATCCTCATAGATCATAATCTCCTTCAGAGATCGATGCATCTGGATCAAGCAATGTAATCGCGATCCGGCATGGTTTCACCAGCGCTATGCAGCAGCTGAAGTGATGACAGATAGGCTAAAGACGCTGCTCATCGTTGCAGCCAGTGACGGCGCATACAATGAATGTCGCGGCCATTGAGGCGCAGACATAGCTCTCGGGGCCCATAACCTGTTGAGCACTGGGGAGAGCGTCTAGCAGCTCACCTGTGTGAGTGAGAGCTCAGTGTGGGCACTATGCGGGAGTAGTCAAGAGACTTGGATTATAGGGTAATAGAGCCCTCCTTATATACAATACAGGGGGCTATTTGTGTCTATTTAGGACGAGTCGACATGACTCTAGATGACACGTGATGGAGTCATAAGATGTGTATCACGACATCCATCTGGCAGATGATAAGATCATCATTTGATCAACACCAGCTCTGTCATTCCATCGTGCTCCGTCGCCCATGCCAACCGCTTCTCTTTCGTGGCGTCTGTGAGGTAGGGAACGTGCCTGGCAACCCTCCGATGCATCCCAAATCCATCAAGCACCTTCCCAACGGTTGTTCCACTGACAGGTGGGTCCATCCTGTTGCCGATGTCATTGAACAGCATGCGTCGGTTGTTGCGCGCGGTTTCGAGCATTTCGGCCTCCATCTTGGCTGTCACCTTCTTGCGAGGGTGGCTCTTGGGCAGGTTTGCCGCAGACCCCGTTTGCCGGTAACGTCTCCAGATCTTACGCGCGGTTTCGTACGGGATGTCAAACGCGGATGCGTGCTTCTTGATCACTGGGTTGACCAACATGGCACCAATGAATTGGTTCTTCTTCTCCTCGGAGTGTATGGTATAGTTCGTTGTTTTGGGCATGGATGTATGGAATAGAGAGTTCAACGATGTGTGTACGCGACTTTCAGGTCATGTGATCTATCAACGCGACCGTGAGACACGCAATGACGTAGCGTCCATCACCAACTTTTCTCATGAGTACCAACAAATCAAACAAAGAGAGTGAGAAAAGCTAGGGGATCTGGCATCACAAAGGATGAAAGTGGCAGGTGGTGCTAGTGGGGATAAAAAGGGGGTCTTCAAATGCTGGTATCAAAGGAGTATCCGGCACCGGGACACTACCAAGGCTAGTGAGCTATTGGGCAGATTAGAAGCTTACAATGCACAGACAACGATTTACACATATTCTAGTGAAAACCGATCGGATCCAGTCTGATTGATTCAACCCAGTTTCGTCCTGCTGCGGCGACATAGAGCATGAGGTTTAAGCTCTGAGCGAGGCGGCTGTCTTGTGTCTCTGAACTTAAATTTCGCTCAAGTGACTCCAAGTTGGGCGTTTATCGATGCCAGGCCCCTTTTCTGGTGGGAGAAAAGCGTCGATAAGAGTTATGGAAGACGATGAGACGAGGTGCGTGTGAAGAATTCCATTCTTGTCTCGTCATGGGCTGCAGCACATATAAACGCAGATGGGATTGCTCTTCTGCCAGCCATCCCTGACTTCGATATGGGGGACTCCACTAGCGCTCCTAGCAATGTGCCTCTTGCGGAATCGCCGCTATGTATGCATCGGCTGATCCACCGCATGCCTCACTCACATTGCGCCCGCAGTTAATGCCTCCGATGCGGATGTCTCCTTCATCTCCTCCGATCGCACCCTCTTCCGCGTCCATCGAAAGAATCTAGAGGTGTGCGCTGAGGGATTCCCGCCGTGCGAGGTTGCGTCGCCGGGCTCGCAGGAGCTCATCCCGCTGGAGGAGTGTTCTACCATACTCGAGCTGCTCTTCCAGTTCATCTACCCCCGCCGTCATCCTGGGCTCGACACTGTCACGTTTGACGTTCTCGCCCCACTCGCCGAGGCAGCGGAGAAGTACCAGGTATTCCCAGCAATGAATATCTGTCATATTCGGCTTCGGTGCGTGTCCAGGCACATGCCCTTCGATCGTCAACGCTAAAGCGATCGTCAACAGTGATATGGGGAAGGATCACCCTGTTGAGGTGGCCGCATACGCTGCCAAACACGACTACCCCCACCTCCTCGGCGAGATAGGCCCGATGATGATCAGCATGCCGGCTGTCGACGTTGCTGACCTGCTCCCGCCGAACTTGTTTCGGCCCTGGGTGCGTGGCTGACGGTCGTGTGATGATCTGACCACCGATGCTTGCAGTCAGACTCGTTACGTGCAGGAATGGGTTCGAATCCATCAGACAATCGCACTCCAGCTGCCTACGGGCGGCAACCCCCAGGTTTCTAGTGTCTGGTCAGGGCATTCCTCGCAGGCAAACGCCGTTGCACAGAGCCAGAACTGCAACTACTGTGGCCGCAACTCGTACAACCATGGCTCGTCATGCAATTGGTCGCAGCTGATTGCTGCTGTGCTTCAGAACCTCGCAGCCGGCGTACACACACTTCGTGCGCTCGATGCCGTCTTCAACATTCCTGCGGTTCCGAAGGAGAGTATCCCCAGATGCTGTGAGTGGGATCTTGCGGACTGGAGGCGCAAGATCGAAGCTGGAATCGAGACTATTCCGAAATTCAGTACTTTTGTCTAGCTTTATCAGATTGAAGAATACGTGAACGGGTCTCGAACGTTCTCCAGTGATGGATTCACCCAAACGTTGATACCACCTCAAGGGTTCTTCCTCCTGGTCTTACGAGTCTGTGTTGTGTTTGAATCGTCGAATTTAAGCTCATGATCATCACTCGATAGTCAGCAGCACTTCTCGGACACTTTCTGAGCCAACTCTTCTGCGCGAAACTCGTTTTGAAGCTGCTGGAAACGGCCAGATGGCTATTTCGAATTTTCATGGACAGTTTCACATGCATGTGAGTGTAAATCTGTTGTGATCGCAGTGCTGAGTTTTATGATGCGGTCTCGCGTGTGTTACATCATGGCGAGCTTGTGGCGTATCGCAGTGTTTTCTGTGAGAGCCAAGGTTTGTTTCAAACTCTGAGTCGTGAAGGAGGGTGGCTGATTTGCATGAAGCGTAGCTGTGAGCAGTGGACAACAAAACATGAGAAGAATGCCACATTTCTTTCAAAAGCGTGTATTGGACAATTCACGACTGCGGAGCCAGGTGAGTCTCTGCATTAAGAGGGAATCGAACCCCCGGCGGGTCGACATAAGCTGCCGTGGCAACGACCCAGGTTACCACTACCCCATTAATGCTGAGGGTCAAAGTTATCGAGCTATCCAAATCATATCAGCCCGTCCACAATCCGCAGCGACTGTTCACCGTTCTCCCTTCCTTTCCTAGCCCATTCTCTTAAAGGAAAATCGTATCGGAAGGTTGATGTTTCACTCTGGAGCGAGTCTAAGGCAAAACCACAATATATTGAACAGAGCGATCCACCATCCAAGATCTGTCATCTCGATTTCTGCTCTGCTCATCTGTGTCCCTGGGCCAGCATCTGCGCATGACTTGCCCCGGCGACAGCCCCATACGTCTGTCCCTGCCCGAGTAGATTCATTCCGATCGTCGCCGCGTCCTGCAATCGCTTCAGCTGATCGTACGTCGCGGACAGACCACGGTTCGTCTGGACGAGCAGCTGCTCCTCGGGCGGAGCTGGCGGTACAGAACCGTCGTCACTTGGGGGCGGGGGAGGGAGGAGGGGGAGAGCGCCGACGCCTGTCTGCCTTAGCATGTCGAAGAGCAACTCCGTCGCCTGCTTCAGCGTGGCGATGTCCGCTGCGCGCGCGAAAATGAGACCATCATGGGCAGGCAACAGCTCCACGGCGTACCTTCGGTTTGGGCTGGCGTCCGGCCCAGCTGATACGCATTGTTTCTGTGGGCGCGCGTCAGGCGCGTGCGCGGCTCCTCCCGTTTCGTTTGAGCGCGCCGACGTACATTCCGTCCAGTGTCTGCCGCGCCATACTGCGCACCCGCAGCACCTGCTGCTGTATCATCTCCAGGTTCTGCTTGAACGCCTCGGGGGAATTGGGATCTGCCGGCGGCGCGACGGGGCCTGGCTGGGCCGTGGCCATCGCGAAGGGCAGACCGCTGTTGGTGGTGTTGTTGTGTGGAGCAAAGGAGCCGGGTGGGAGTTCCGGGTAGGGCTGCGACGGTCCGGCTATCGGGTAGGATACCTGTTGCGTGGCGGCGAGCATGACGGGTGGGTTCTCGGCTCGTGCGTCGTGGTGGGAAGAAGAAAGCGCGTGACCGCGTGACGGCATGCGTTCCCTCGGAATCAATGAGTTGATTAGATCCGTTATCGGTCAGGCTATGACATAGATGAGCTATTCGTTTGCTGTGACTACATAAGCAGAACGATGAAACAGCTAGGTGTGTCGATAAGCCTGTGTCCAAACTGTCATGTGGAAAATGTCCATGGAATCATTCCTACTGCTGTCACGATGCCTGGATCTAACGGATTCTAGACGTGGCTACCCAATTCTAGACATCCTCTGCCCGAGCATTTGATTATTCATACAATTTCGGCACACTCCAATCCGAATACCGCTTGACCACCACGGCCGGGAAGTCTCCCGCCAGAAACTTCCACAGATACGGCTGGCTCCACGACTCATACACCGCGAGGCAGATCGCACCGATGCGAGCGCGGTACCGCTCCAGCACATCGAGCACCATCTTCAGCCCCGCATCGCTCCCGATCGTCGTCTGCACGATTAGCAGCTGGGTCCCCGTACGCGAGATGCAGCGCGTGATCCACGCGGGGGAGCGGAAGACGAGGTGCGTCCAGAGGGCCTGGGTGGCGAGTGCTGCGGCGCGCCAGGACGCGCAGACCTGGGAGGTGGCGATCCAGGAGTAATCTGGCGGGAGGCAGTCCTGGCACAGGATGAGAAAGACGTGGGAGAGGATCTCGGGGGGGAGGACAGCGGCGGGGATGGACGCGTTGTGCTCCGCTTTGGCTGTGGCTTTGGATGACGACGGCGGAAGGCGGGGGTGCAGCTGCGAAGGCGTCCAGGAGGCCAGTTTCTTCATCGTGGCAGGAAGACAGCCGTTGTGAGTAGACGTTCCTGGATTGACATTGGGGTGACACACGCCACCAAGGCTGTGCACAGCGACTAGAGCCCATGCTGCTCCCCGACAGTCACCCCCAAAGCTATCCGCGCAGCCAAATCGACATTGTAGGTCAGGGCGGCACTCAAACCGGTCAGCCGCAAACATCCGCGAGGATTTGGTGGCATTGAGGAGGAGAAAGACACAATCTCACGTCACGCCAAACACGCGACAAAGGACTTCTTTCCCTCGCCTGCCACGTGATCCGTCAGGAGGCTGTAGGCTTGGGCTTGTACAGGTGTCAGCATCTACTGTATGTTCTACGCTGTGTTCAAGAATTTTGACCTTGGGCGGCATTTTGTACGGGCTCAGTAGGAACGTCGAAGCAGGCGCTATCAGCCCTCTCTTAGGGCGCGCAAAGGGATCATGCTCTTGGCGATAAATGGACATCTGACACTGAGTGTTGGAGGGCTAGTCTTTGCGAGTGCGGCAGATAAGCGGGGTCTATATTTCGAGGATCGAATTGAGCATTGTTTCTTGCTATGCCGTTACGACTGATCTAGTTAGCGAAGATCCAGTCCTGGTACTCTCTCCCGTGCTCCCATTTCTCAATCTTCTCCCTCAGTTCGACCTGCAGCTCATGATATTCAGAAATGTACTCGATAGCCATGAAAATGAGGAATCTCACATGGCCGGAGTGTTTCTTGGTCTCGTCGTCGTAGACAGCCTGCCAGACAAGGTTGGTGTTGACGAGACGAATCTGGATATCTCCATTCAGCACCAAGTGAAATGCAGCAAGAGACGAATTCACCGAGAAAGCCTCGGGCGAGGAGCCGCGTTCATACTCGAACGAGGCGGCGCCGACGCCGCGCTTGACCACCAACTTCGGATCGTCACCCTCGTACTCGACGCCGATGTAGGTGGCCGTCTGGACGTTGCTGATCCAGAATATCCCGCGTCTGGGATACGCGCGGATCGACTCCCACTGAGTGCACAGTTCAAGTCCTAGTGTCGTGTCGACCACGCTGCGCCCGAGCTCACCTGACCAGTGTAGTTCTGCGCGAGACTCGCGAACGTGATCTTCAGGGCGTCCTCGGATTCGTCGTCGGACTGGAAGATGGACCCTTGGAGGCCGACGTTGATAAACTGCAGGACCTTGATTTCTGGCTCGGGCTGTCGACCAGACCTCAATCACAAAGCGCTGAGAGTAAAGTTGAGAGGGAGTGCGTACACGGTATTGCGGCAGCACAGAGTCTTGGTGCTTGACAGCCGGAACAGCGACATGTTCGGCGCAAGGCGCGGTTTTGGGAGCTTTGAAGCTCAAGGCATTCACGGCGGAAATCGCCGCGAGAGCAAGAGCAAAGTGGGAAGATTTGAAGATAAACATGGTGGTGTCTTACCTGCTCCGTCGCACAATCCAATTGTTTTATGGCTCCCGCAAAGCGAGTAGGAGTCTGCTCGGGGGTTAGATTCTCCTCTGGCGAGCAGCGAAGTTAATGGGGCATCTGTCGTTGTCAAATAGGCAGGGGAGCCGAGGGCCACCGGACGCGTATACGGTACCACCCGTTTGTTGATATTAGTGGCCTTTCCGAAGCCTCGAAGGATTTTTCGAAATGTTCCCGAAAAAAACGCGCGTAGGATCACCAGAACGTGTCAAGTATTAGAAAGCCTGCCTGAGCCGCCCCGTGTGATCTGGATCACTGCGCTAATCTACGATGACGTACATGGGAACACAGCAGGTATACCGTACTTATATCGCAGTCGTGTGGGATCGTTCAGTCCAGCTTCTCAGGCTTTCCTCGTCGAAGGAGTCATTAGCAGCCGTGCAACGGGCTCGTCGTCATCCGAAGTCCTGGGCATGAGTAAGAGCTTCCCCGACTCGGAGATGAGTGGTATGGCGAGAACTATGTTGGAGAAAGAGGGGTCGAATAATGATAGTGTTTCAGGGCTTATTCGAGGTTCTGACTGTTCCGAGAATATTTTCAAGCGGATGAACTGTTGATCAAAAGATCATCTCCCGAAAGAAGCCTGTTCTGATCGGTTCAATCGAACCTTGGAGGATAGGGTAAGATAGAATATAAAATATCGATAGATAGATAGATAGACGAAAATGCCACGAAGGCCATTTGCTCTTTTGTTTCTATCATCTTTCTAGCCCGACCCCGTGAGATAACAAGTTCTAACTTGACCGATTCCACTTGTGCTGGTATGATGTATCAGCAAGGAATCTCCCTGCCGTATCCTCCAAGAATTCTTGACGTTGGGCCGCATTTTGTGCTGACGGAGCAGGAATGTCAAACAAGTTGTGACAAGCCTCTCTCAGGTTGGGCGACTGAATCAGCTGTAAATGGACATCTGACATTGTATGTTGGGGGACTCTCTGCGAGTGCGGCAGATAGGCGGGGTCGATTCATGCTTGGAAGATTGCATTGGGCATTGTTTAGTTACTATGCACTACTTTCTTAGGACTGATCTAGTGAGCGAAGATCCAGTCCTGGAACTCTCTCCCGTGCTCCCACTTCTCGATCCTGTCCCTCAATTCGACCTGAAGTTGGCGATGGTCAGAAACGCATCCAATAGCAAGAAACTGAGGAAGCATACATGGCCCGAGTGTTTCTTGGTCTCGTCGTCGTACACCGCCTGCCAGACAAGGTTGGTGTTGACGAGCCGGATCTGGAGGCCGGGCATTTAGTGCCAAGTAAGATGCAGCGAGGGACGTAATTACCGCAAATGCCTCGGGCGAGGATCCACGTTCGTACTCGAACGAGGCGGGGTCGACGCCGCGGTTGGCAACCAGCTTGAGCTCGTCGACCTCGTACTTGACGCCAAGGTAGGTGCCCGTCTCGAGGTTGCTGATCTGGAATATGCCTGCATCTGGGTACACGCGGATCGACTCCCACTGGGCACAGTTAGCTCTAATAGTCGAACTCATAGCGCTGCATCCGAACTCACTCGACCGGTGTCATTCTGGGCGAGACTCGCGAACGTGATTTTCACGGTGTCCTCGGATTCGGAGTCGGACTGGAAGAGGGACCCTTCGATGCCGACGTTGATGAACTGGAGGACCTTGATGTCCGGCTCGGGCTGAAGATTAGACAGACATCAATTATCACTCGATTGGAACGAGGTTGAAGGATGTGCGTACACCGTAGTGCGTCAGCACAGATCCTTGATGCTTGAAAGCCGGAGCGGCGACATGGTCGGCGCAAGGCGCGGTTTTGGGAGCTTTGAAGCTCAGGGCATTCACGGCGGATACAGCCGCGAGAGCGAGAGCAAGGTGGGACGATTTGAAGGTGAACATGTTAGTGTCTTGCCTGCTCCTCGGCAAAATCTGGTGGTTATATGGCTGCCACCAAGCGAGTAGGAGTTTGCTCGGGGGTCGAAGTCACTTCTAGCGAGCAGCCAAGTCAATGGGGCGTCTGTCGGTGTCAAGCATGCAGGGCAGCCGAGGGCCACCGGACGCGTATACGGTATCACCCATTCGTTGTTATGGGTGGCATTCATGCAGCATCGCAATCTTTCCTAAACTTTCCTGAGGAAATAAGTATGCGCGTCGGATGGCTTGGATGTGTGAAGATACTGGATGAAGGGCCAAGCCCACCTGATCCTCTCGTGTGATCCGGATCACTCCCCCAACCCACGATGACGTACATTGAATCTCAGTAGGCAGCTACTTTCGACAGGCCTACTTACTCGGACTTCGTCTTCTTCTTATCCCCAAGGCGCCTGGCATCGATCATGATTAAGACATGATTGATTTTACTCCCAGCGATGATCTATCACCCGCCAGCAGATGCATGGGATCTTCGTGGGTCGAATGAAGTCCAGCCAATCCCCCGCTCGCGCTCACGCGGCGTCAGGCATCAAACAACGCGGATCGTCACTTTACAGCGGTACAATCATCATCTGCCGCTATGTCGAAGGCATCGGATGAGAAACCAAGTCAGGCGGATTACTCAGCCAAGCGAGTCGGGTGCGAAGAGCGTGGGATCCTCCATGCCCAGAGACCAAGCCCGTCTTGATTTTCCTCCGGACGGGTTGATATCAGTGCTTCGCGAATCCGATCTACGGCAGCAGAGGAGACATTCATTGTCGATTGGATTGGCTGGTTATTCTTGGTTCTGAGTCGCCGGCTCATGTGAGGGATGGTGTCTCTGTCTTAATCCGCGTGTCGAGTCTCCCCCATCATCTGTTCTCCGCGTTTACTCTCATGTCCGCCACCGCCATTCTGACTGCTGCAGAGCTTGTCTGGACGTATGTTCTCCGCTGTTTCGTGACGCCGGCGTTGTCTGACGTGATTTACGTATAGCACTGGGCCGTCCGTGAGTTCCTCACTCCAGGAGCTGATTGACGGCGGCGCTCACTCGGTCACTTTCGTAGCTGCTAGCGACATGCCTAAATTGGTGGCTGTACGGGGTGATGTGTGTCCAAGCTTGTAAGCCACAAGCAGAACTCTCTCTCAGCGTAGTATAGTAGCTGATCTTCGTTCTCCAGACCACTACACCGCCAGCTTCACCCGGCGCGACAACCGGATCATCAAATCGCTGGTCCTGGTCCTCTTCCTGCTCGACACGACGCAGACGGCCATGATCACGGCCGACGCGTTCCACTGGTTCGTCGCGGGCTACGGCAATGCCCAGATGCTGGACGAGATCTGGATCAACGGGATCGATGTCCCGTTTCTCGATGCGCTGATTGCATTCATCGCCCAGGCTTTCTACTGCTGGCGCATCTGGTTCCTGCGCGACGGCCGGCGCTGGAAGAACGCCATCCCGGGGCTGATTCTGCTTGTGGCGACGATGCAGTTTGCGGCGGGCATGGTCGTCGGGATCAAGGCGCAGCAGGTGGCCAGGTGGTCCTTGATTGGGAGCGAGTTTGTTGAGACGACGGTGAGTCGCGGTATTGATTGCTCCTGGGTTTTATTCTTAACGATTAAGCAGATTTGGTTTACCGGCGCTGCGGTCGCAGACTTGTCCATTGCGATTGTCATGAGTTGGACGGTGAGTACTCGATGTATGGCGCGTAGCGCGGCCAGTCTAACGCACGAGATTCTCGGATGTAGCTCCTTTACGAACACAGGTCTTCCGTTTTGAGCACAAACTCTGTGATCTCCCGGGTGGTCAGGCTGATAGCAGAGACAAACGCCATTACCGGTGAGAGGTCCATTCACTCGAATAGAGATCATGCATCTAATCAAGATCACAGCGACATTCGCCGTCCTGGCTCTCATTTTCTACTGGGGCATCCCGGTAAGTCGTGTTTAGACAAAGAATAGCCCAGCTGCTCATGTTTCCATTCCAGTCGAAACCATCCATGGTTGTTCCTGTGTAAGGCTTGGGCCCGCCCTCGCTCCAAACTGAAGAAAAATGGCTAACCAAGTCCATCAGCACGAGCTGTATCGGAAAACTCTACACCAACTCCCTCGTCGCAGTGCTCAATAACAGAGGGAAGAGCCATCCGCAGTCCGTCTTCGCCGCGCCCGAGACGCTGCGGATGCCCACGTTCAGCGCCACACGCAATATCAGCGGCAGCACACAGACGCACGACGACTCGCTGGAGCTGGGGTTCGGTGGTGTGCATGGGATGCGGTTTGGGAGTGGAGATCGAAGTGTGGATAAACATCCGCAGATAGGCGAGGAAAGTGGGGATGTGGTGGGCGTGAAATTGACCAATGAGCGGGGTGAAGTCGTTTAATCGTTGGCCAGAATGTAAAACACCTGTTTATTTGGTCATTTGAGTCGAAAGTAAGGCAAGTAGGATTCTCCGAGCAAGCGAAGAGTTAAGGGAACAATGGTTAAAAACGAAGAGCTGAGATCAAAGATGATCTTTATGCATTAAGGGGGAATCGAACCCCCGGCGGGTCGATATCTATTTGTCTCAAAATATGGCAACGACCCAGGTTACCACTACCCAATTAATGCGTGATTGAGAACGACCACCCGGTAATTATAGCGCACCCACCACTGACTTTGTATGACAGAAGAAACGACCAGTAGGCACTCTATCTTCCGGCACAGGAAGATTATATAGGTATATATAATGATATGGAATGAGTCCGATTACACGTACCAGACAGTGTGAGCTGTCGTCCCACCTAGACTTCCGCGAGCAATTGTCTCTTGATGGCATCAGATCGTATCGATTCACCTCAAACACTAGAAAGTGTTGGCTCCGCCAACATCATGCCTTGCTCACCGATTCAATCCATATAATCCAATTGATACACAATAAAACAAATAAAATACCAGTGCAGCTGTAACTAAGTGCCAGACGCTCTCATCTTCTTCCTCTTTGGGCTCTTGTCCAGGTCAGGCACCACCAGCAGAGACTAGATGAGGCAAGACAACATCATGCGGTGTAAGCGCTTGTGTTTGCAGTGGTGGAATGTGGAGCAGTGTGGTTAGAGAGTGACATGAATGGAAACAAAAACAGCCCACAGGTGGGTGCTCAAAAGAGAGTCATCATTGTGCATGGAACTATAAATTACACTGTTTTGAATGCCAGCCATGGTGGGGAGCGTATGAAAAGAAGAGTAAAGAGTGAATGAGAGCACAACAGACGCGTACTGTGACAATCAACCCAAAAACAAAGTCGAAAAGAGAAGTGAATTCGAAGACTGGAGAATACAACCAAGTAGCTACAGTATTTATACCCAAATCCAGTCTGAGTCATATCTACAACTAATGAGTCATAGGGCTATGTACCGCATGGAACGCTGGTCATGGGTCGTAGTAGAACCTTCTGGAGCATATGTCGCGCAGCCTCGAATCGATGAAGATAATCCCCTGAAACCCCTAGTCCGGACCGTCTGATGCCGTGATCCGTGATAAGATAAGTTGTGCCAAGATAAGATAAGATCGTTGATGATAAGATGAAAAAGTGGCCGAACTATGACATTACCCCCTCTCTAGGGTCGATGTCCTCATCGACCAGGCCAATGGGTAAGAAGACGTTCTCGTAAGGGTCGAAGAGCTGTCGTTGGGGGTATGGAAGGCGCTCGTCCCTGGGCTGGTAGCGATGAATGAGATAGTCCCAGTGTCCAGCTTCGAGCGTTGGCAGGAGGCGAATGCGTGTGTCTGGATTTGATTGTTTCCTCTGCCAGTCTCTCAGGACGTCTTTTGCGTGGGTAAGGTGACGTGATGGTTCCCAGGTGTTCTCGCTGTGCGGCCATCCCTTCCATTTGACCAAGTACTGTTTTCCTCGGCCGACTTTTCGCTCTTTCACGATTTCTTCGACTTCCCACTCCTCTGCTCCTCCGATCATCTTGGCCACGGGTCTCTTCTCTCGGCGATGGGGGGGTGGTTCGTGATAGGGTGTCAACAGTGACTCGTTGAACACCGGGTGTCTTCGGTCCGTGTCCGGCAAATCCAGCTTCCATGCGGCCGCTCCAACCTTCTCCAGTATCTCGTATGGTCCCAATCTCTTGTCGCTCATCTTCTTTGATGGTCTATCCGTCTCGATATTTTCTCCTTCTATGTACACCTTCATCCCAACCTTCAACTCCGGAACTTCTTTTCTTTGTTTATCGTAGTATTTTTTCATTTTTTCTTTTGCTTTTTCCAATGCTGCTTTTGCTTCGTCTTGTATTTCTTTGATCCTTTTTACAAATTCCCCCGCCGACTCGTTCCTTGATTCCATCCGCTGCTCTACTCCCTTCCATGGGTGATATCCGTGATTAGCATAGAACGGCGACATTTTGGTAGACGTGTTCATTTTGTCGTTGTATGCGAACTCCGCCATTCCCAGCCACTCCGACCAGTCCGTCTGATGGTAGTTGACGTAAATGCGGAGATAGTGTTCGATCTCCTGATTCATACGCTCCGTCTGCCCATCCGTGATGGGGTGATATGCGGTCCCCGGATTCATTTCCACGCCCAACATCCGATTCGTTTCCTTCATAAAGCCCTTGATGTATCGAGAGTCCCTGTCAGTGATGATTTTGCGGGGGACCCCGTGATAGCGGAAGATTCGGTCCCTGGTTAATCGTGCTACTCCTTCGCTGCTGATGTCAGTACTAATTGGTTCGACATGGATCATTTTGGTGAAGGTGTCACACCACACATGAATTGCGTCATACCCGTTACTGACCGGCAGGGGTCCGATCTGATCCATGGAGATGATTTCCCACGGCGCGTTTGGAACTGCATGCGGGTGCAAACTCCCTGTCCTGGCTCTTCTGGTCTTGGTCCGCTGGCACGCTTCGCACGTCTGGATGTATTTCCGAATTTGGTTTCCCATCCTTGGCCACCAGTAGTTCCTTTCCACCATCTCCTGCGTTCGGTTGATCCCGGCGTGTCCGACCAAAGGGGTGTCGTGGTGTAGTCCGATGATTTTGTCCCGCAACTCCTCGTCCCTTGGTACGTAGAGCTTCCCATGGTACGTGATAAGCCCCTCTTCCTTCTTCCATCCGGCGAGTGACTTCTCTAAGGCCGCCTTGACGCTTCCATCAATTGATCGAATGGCCTTGATTTCGTCGATTAGCTGCTGATCCTGTCCCTCGAATGTGACTTCTTGTGATCGGAAGAACTCGGGCTTCAGTAGCGTGACGTCCTTGTTGTCGTTCTTGCCCTGATCGTGATCTGCTCGTCGGGACAGGAGGTCCGCCTTGCGGTTGAGTGCGCCGGGTCGGTGTCGTAAGGTGAAATCGAACTCCGCCAACTCCGTGATCCATCGTGCTTGCCGTCGATTGAGCTTCTGCGGCTTCCGAAAGTACTCGAGATTCTGATGATCGGTGAAGATCTCGAACGTTTCCGTGGCTCCCAGGAGCAACTGCCTCCATTCGTCAAGTGATAACATGATTGCGAGCATCTCCTTGTCGTAGATCTCATAATTTCGCTCGGTTTCGGTCAATGCGTGCGAAATAAATGCGATTGGGCGCCAAATGCCGTCTTGGTTTTGGCTCAAAACTGATCCTGTTGCCCCTTCCGAAGCATCGGCTTCCAGACGATATTGGCCAGTGTCATTTGGCAGTGCTAAGACGGCATCCTCCGCGATTCTCTTCTTTAACCCATCAAACGCCGCATGTTCATCCGGACCCCATGACCATCCTGCCTTCCCTGTCAGCCGCGTCAACGGCTTGGCGACCTCCGCATATCCCCGAACGAAACGTCGATAGAAGTTTGTGAATCCGAGGAAGGCTTGGACTTGTTTGACGCTCTTTGGTTCCGGCCATTCCATCACGCCCTTGATCTTGACAGGGTCCATCCGCATCGAGTTGTGTCCAATGATTACACCCAGGTATTCGATTTCCGTGCGTTCGAACTCGCACTTTTCCGGCTTCAGGTATAATTTGTGCTTTTGGAGCAACTCGAGTACCCGTTTGGTGATTCGTCGATGTTCATCCAGATTTTCTGTGAAGATTAGTATGTCGTCCAGATAAACTACCACATGTCCCTCGTTGATCAGTTCCCGGAGTATGTCGTTCATCATGTTTTGGAAAGTTGCCGGGGAATTTGTGAGACCAAAGAACATAACCAAGGGCTCGTAAAGTCCGCGGTTTGTGCGAAACGCAGCCTTCCACTCATCGCCCTCTTTGATCCGTACGTTGTTGTATCCCCACCGGATGTCTAGCTTGGTGAAGAACTTGGCGCCGCACAGGTTGTGGACCAGTTCGGAAATCAGCGGTAGCGGGTACCGATTTCGGATCGTCATCTCATTCAGCTTCCGGTAATCTTGAACAGGCCGTAGCGAGCCATCCTTCTTCTTGACAAAGAAGAATGCCGATGCCATGGGTGATTTTGATGGCCTGATTCGTCCGCTGGCTAGGTTCTCTTGTAAGAACTCGTCGAGTTTGACCTGCTCGTTTCTCGATAAGGGGTACACCTTGCAGTCCACTGCTTTGGAGCCTGGTTTGAGCTCGATCGCATGATCCCATGCCCGTCGGTCCGGTAGCGAGTCGAATGACTCCTTGGCGAATACTTTGACGAATTCTCGGTATTGATCTGGAATCTTTCCCTCGGTCATTCTCTCCTTCTCCTTTTCCGCTTCTTCTGCGAATTTCTGCGCCGGCGTTTCCTTCAGCCGTAGGTCTACCTCCTTTCCAAAGTCGATCAACAAGATCGATTCTCCCTCTTCCAGATCCGGTGCACCCGCGTCCAGGTCAATTGCATCCATGTCGATCATCGCTTGGTGTTCCTCGTGACCCCTCATTTGACATTGCTCTGGGCATCGGCTGAATCTCATTGTCTGCTCCTGCCAATCCACCTCGGGGTTGTGTTCCGTCAGCCAATCCAGGCCGATGAAGATCCGGGCTTTTCCCAGACACGTCAGAAGGAACGTGCGTGTCTCCACATGAGGGCCGATTCTCATTCTCAAGTCGACGTAGTGTGTGATCCGACCGCTGATGTTCTCGGTGTTGTCGGTGTTACGAGCCACAATGGGTTGCGGAAGCTCTTGGATATCCAGCTTTTCTGCCCGTGCGTAGTCGGTGTCGATGCAGCAGGTACTGCAGCCACTATCGAGCAGCGCCTTGACTCCACGCGTTTTCCCTGAGTCCAGGCCCGTGATCTGGACATATACGTCCATCGAATGCCTCTTTCTTTCGGCTTGGTAACTGCGCAATTCCTGCGCCAATCTGCTGGGCTGGGGGCCCTTCTGTTTCTCGGTCGCCAATTTCCTCTGGATGGCATCTGGCACCCTGGTGCGTTTGGGTGCTTCTGGAACCTCGATTTTGGCAGATTCTTTGGGCGCTTCCTCCTTTTCCAAGGATCGAGCCTTCGGAGCGATGCTCCCCTTTTCGGTCTTTGTTGACGTGGTTCCTTCTCCACGAGCCATAAATACGTAGGAGTCCAAAAATAATTTATCTGCAGCTTTCTGATCCTTCTTATCTTGTAAGTATTTTCTATTTAGAGCTATCTTTTCCTGGCGTTCTTTTTCCATCTCGGCAATAAGAAAATCGTGAATATTTGTACGTAGTGAGTCTGAGATCGTGTATGTAGATGAAATATTGTCCGTATCTTTAATCGAAACAAGTACAGAAAATCGTCCATAGTCCGGACGCTCCACCTCCTTGGCTAGAGGAGTGGAGCGCTTCAAAAACCCTTCTCGCGCAGCTTCTCGGCAATCTCCTTCAGGAACTCGTTGTCCTTGTCCCCGTTCTCGATTTCTTCCAGCATTGTGGCCCGATTGAAGAACGTGCGCTTCTTCTTGGGCTCCGGGCAGTTCCGCGCAATGTGCCCGGGCTGCTGACAGTTGTAGCAGATGATATTGCGGCCGCGGGCGTGGGTACGATCGATTTCCATCGGAACCGGTTCGTTGGCAGCGGGTCGGGCCGGAGCGGGTGTGGGCGCCACTGGTGCCGTTTGGGGACGGAACTGGGGAGGTGGTCGTTGTGTGGGGTGCCCATACGACGCTTTGCGCAGCTGGTCACGCAGAGCATTGGCTTCGATGTTGATGCACCAGGCTTTGAACGCTCCATAGGCCTTGGGCAGAGGGACACCGGTGTTGTAGAGACGGCTGGCGATCTCGCTGCTGAGTCCGCGCTCCAGGAACTCGATGAGGATATTATCCTGGTCCCCCTTCTTGTATTCGCCTTTGTCGTCGGTGGTGTCGACCACATTGTAGCCTGCATCTGCGGCCAACATCTCAAAGTCGGAGATGTAGTCCGCGAAGGACCGTTTGTTTTGACGCAGGGCCATAAGCCGAGCAGCGGCGACTTGTTCCGCATTGGAGTCCCCGAACGCCCTCTGAAACTCCTCCAGGAAGTTCTTTGATGTGACTCCTGTCTTCAGTCCCTGGAAGCCATCGAAGTTGTGCTGCTTCCAGTTCATCGCCCATCTCGAGGCAGCGCAGCTCGTGCCGTTCTCGTTACGGAGGTAGGAGAGGACAAAGAGGATTTTGGTCTCATCTTGTGAGAACTCCGATCGATAGGCACCGATGTAAGTGGTGCACGCGTCCACAAAGCCCAGGTATTTGGACTTGTCGCCATCGAAGTAGGGGGGGTTGGCGGCGAGGGTGATGCGGTGATGCCCTGACATGGTAGGGGCAGGCGTGTGAGGTGGAGGCGAGGGTGGTTGTTCGGAGGGCAGTTCGTCGAGGTCGGGGATCTCGTCTTCAGGCGGTGGGAGGGCGAGGTAGGGGTCGGAGGGCCCGGGTTGGTTTTGATGCGCCAGATCGGGCGACGATGGTACGATGGGGGGAGGGGATGGACTCCCAGACGACGATGGGAATCGGTACGAAATGGTGGATTCGTGTGCTGTACAAGCACTCGAGGAAAGGTTCTTTTGCTAGCAAAAAGATCCCGGGCCTAGCTCTTCACGTGCCCGATGATCCCGAGGTGCGTTTTCCCGAAGGTCTCCGCAGCACTCCTTGTAGCTACCGTAAGGCTTGGGTCGGGCTCAACGTTACCCGTGGCCTGGTGCTGTTTGCTTGATATGAACCCTTCACTGCGATAGTGGAGGACGACTAGATGATTCGGTAAAAGGGTGAGTGGGGTGATAAGGGTTAAGAGGATATAGCGGGCGTAGCGGTGCAAGATGCAGGGTAAGAGGTATGAGGTAGGAGGGTATGAGGGGAGTCTTCGAATTATGTGACAATCAACCCAAAAACAAAGTCGAAAAGAGAAGTGAATTCGAAGACTGGAGAATACAACCAAGTAGCTACAGTATTTATACCCAAATCCAGTCTGAGTCATATCTACAACTAATGAGTCATAGGGCTATGTACCGCATGGAACGCTGGTCATGGGTCGTAGTAGAACCTTCTGGAGCATATGTCGCGCAGCCTCGAATCGATGAAGATAATCCCCTGAAACCCCTAGTCCGGACCGTCTGATGCCGTGATCCGTGATAACATAAGTTGTGCCAAGATAAGATAAGATCGTTGATGATAAGATGAAAAAGTGGCCGAACTATGACACGTACACACATAGAAGGGGAAGCATCATTGGTAACGTGACCTGATCGGATCAAGATACGGAACTATTGCATCTGATTTGTAGAACATAAGGTATGCCGCATTAGAAACCAGCACCCATGACTAAGCGTCACACTGTGACAAACAGCGACGGAAAATGACGGCGGCCACAGAGGGAATATAGCCAAAGCACTCACATGAGGTGTTTCTAGAGGCCTTTAGAGCACCTGCTATCTGAACCGAATCTTTTATTATGCCTCCTGGAGAGCATGATATGAGGCTCAAGCATTTTGCATCAAAAGTTTCCTTTTATTGTAGAAAGTGATTTCCCACTGAACTGAGCATTTTTTAATTTTGGGACGGAAGATTTGACCACTCACGTGACTTCCTAATTGGGAAGTGGCAGTGCTGCTAGTGTCGAGAACCCCTCCTACAGTCATAGTGGCCATACAAAAGCTCAATTATCCTTGGGACACCCATTTTGGATCACTTTTGGTGCATACAAGTCCATCGTTATACCAAAAAAGAAGGGCTGCATTTTTCGGACTGTGGATTTGACCATCACGTGACCGTCACGCGCTGCTTACTAAGGGGTGCGGAGATCAATTGCGGCATACCTTAGGGTCTGGAGAGTGCCTTGACAAGCAAGGCAATCTAAGTATCCAACGACCACTGCAACCTCGACCACTTTCTGTTCATCACTTCACACACCGCTTCACAAACTCACATTTCACACATGTCCGACCCGCCCAAACCTATGTCGCTCCGCGAGCGTATCGCCGCATTCGAGAAGCAGTCCCAGGCCCAGTCCCAATCGTCCGCTGCGCCGCCGCTGCCAGCCCCGTCGTCCAGGGGGAAGGTCAGCTGGAAGCCGCGCCAGCGCACGCCATCCCCGCCGCGGAACGAGCCCGAAAGCAGTATCGACGCAGCCGCCCCCAGCGCCCCCACGGAAGTTGGCGGCGTCGTGAAGAGCTCCGCGAGCAGCGGCATGTCCGCGTCGGACGCGCGCGAGGCCGTGCGTGCGGCCGGCGGGAGCCTCAAAGAGCGTATGGCGGCGTTGCAGGGCCGAGGTGGATTCGGCGGCGGTGGAGGGGACGCGGGTGGGACGACGCCGACTGCGCCTGTGGTGGGGACTGGTAGGCGGTGGGTCCCGCCCCCCAAACCCGCACCCGAGCCTGAGGCTGAGGGTGACGTCGATGGGGCGAAGACAGAGCAGGAGGGAGAGCGTGGTGATGCTGCTGCTGCGGACATCAGGGTGACGCCCGAGGGTGGTGATACTGAGAAAGCGGGCCTGAAGAGCGACGATCTTGGCGCGGGCGATACTGATGTGGATGAAAGCGAACGGGACCCTGAGGAACTGGAACGTGAGCGTCGAGCCGCGATTGCCGCACGCATGTCGCGCCTCGGCGGGTCGCGCGTTGGGATGGGACCGCCGGTTTTCGGCGCGCCGCGGCCTGTGGGGGCTAAGAAGGCGAGCTCTGATCAGGCGCAGAAGGTTCAGGATGACGAGCAGAAGGGATCTGAGGAGGATACGAAGAAAGAGGATATCGAAGATGCTCAGACGAGGAAGGAAGAGGGATCAAGAGAGCCGGAAGTGAAGGAGCAAGAAGGTTTGTCCATGGGACCGAGGACACAGTGCAATGTGTTATCTCACCCAAATGTAGTACCCGAGGTCGAGACCGTCGAAGGGTCCGTGCCAGATTCCGAAGTAAAGCAAGCGGAGACAGCGACAGAGCCGACCACTCAAACGGATCCAATCGTCACCAAAGAGCAAGAGCTCAGGCGGCATGAGAGTGCATCTACTTCCCGTGCGTGCCCGACATGTTACAGCTATACTACACATCTTCTAAGCCTCTTCTTTAGCAACCGCACCCGCGCCACAAGACGTCCTGCCCTCGTCCCCAACTCTATCATCTACTTGTGCTCCTCCAACCGACAACGGCGTGCCTTCTCAAACTCCTCCAGAGCTTCCTGCCTCAGCCTCAGTTCCAGCTCCTGTCGCAGTCCAGATCCCATCGCCGTCGCTGAAACCGGCCCCCATGGCAATGCCGCTGCCTGCTGCACCGAAACGTGCCGCTCCTCCCAGAAAGAAACGCGCGCCATCGCCTATGCCTCCTCCTGTCGTAGACGATGTGGAAAAAGTTGATCCGGCCGACAAAGACGATGTGGCCGAGATCGTGAAGGAAGAGAGCGCAGATGGAAAGAACGCGGAACCAAGTCTAGGAGAAGTCGCTGCTGTCCCTGAAAAGCAGGAAACGCTTGCTGAGGATGTCTCTCATGCCCCAGCTCATTCGGCAGAGCCAGTCACGGAGAAATCGGAGAAGGAGAAATCTCCGGTTCCCTCGATGTTGGTCGCTCCTGCTGCTATCAGTATCGCCGACACTCCTGAGGTAGATGCCGATGCGGCCGTTGGCGATGTCGAAGAGCTGGGAGTGGTGGATGTCCCGGTTCTCAGTGACTCGGACACGGTCCCCGCTGCTGAAGTCGAGGTCGAGGCCGAGGGTGCAGACGAGCTGATGGACGAAGAGGTCCAGAGATCTCCTGACGTGAGGACCACGGTCTCGCAGATTCTAGATGTCCCGGAGATCCCTCCCCTCACTGCGGAACCCGAGGCCGAATCTATCCAAGCGGACGAGCAAGTCATTCCTGCTGCCGTGCATAACCAGCCAGACGCGATGGAACGGAAAAAAATCGAGCATTCAGTAGAAGAGCCTTCAGGAATTGCGCCTCAGGAGGCAGATCGTGACGAGGACGAATACAAGGATGCGGTCGAGGAAGTCTCAGCTCCTCCGCAAGCGCTTTCTGAATCAGCGAAACACCCAGCCCCCAAACTGCCGGAGGTTCCTCCACCTGCATCAATCGAGGAACCCATGGCTCAGACATCTCTGGTCTCGCCTGTATCTCTGGCAAGCGACCATGTCTCTTCTTCCATACCAGCGGTGGACGAACATGTGACAACAGCCACGGTCGAGCCCGCACCTCCCTCGCCCGTTGCGTCCTCGCCCGTTGCATCAGCGCTCCAGGTCTCTCCGGTCGTCTCTGTGCCTGCGGTGGCTGCTGAAACCGTGGACGCGCCGAAGGATGAGCACATCGCTCAAGCGGAGGACTTGCACGTGCACAGTGACGTCACCTCACCCGCTGTCGAACACGTCCAGTCGCAGGTGCCGGTCGACGAGGGCGCGGGAGCGAGTGGGGAAAGCGATCAGGCCCAGCAATCGGTGCCAAAGGCAGATCAGCCTGCGGAGAATGCGGAGGATGAGCCAGAGGAGGACGAGGAAGCGGCCCGTAAGCGGCGCGTCATGGAGCGCATGGCGAAGATGGGTGGTTTCAATCCCTTCGCGGCGCGTCCGGTCCCAGGGGCGAGGAAAGAGTCACAGGAGGAGAGGGAACCGGCTCGAGACGAGGAGAAAGCGGAGGAACGAGAGCGGGGAGTCGATGAAGAACAGGAGGAAGAAGACGAGGCGGCCCGGAAGCGGCGCGTGATGGAGAAGATGGCGAAGATGGGCGGCTTTAATCCGTTTGCGGCGCGCGCAGTGCAGAGTGTGGAGCACAGTGATAACGAGCAAGGGAGAGCCGTGGAAGATGAACAGACTGAGGGTGTGCACGGAGAATCGGTTTAGTGGTTAGTCTTGGGATCATATTAACATGTAACATTGGTATCAACGCGCAGTACTTTCATGAAGGAAGTTCAGTACGCACCGTAAACTCTTCGCTGCCCGAATGATACAGTTCTGAGAATATCAGATAGGAGAGCTTGGCACCGTCAGTTGTTGTTGGGTCTAGATCTCCTTCTCAATAGGCTTTTGGAGACTCATGAACAAAGTAGACATCTCATGAACAAAGTGGGCATCTGAAATTCACCGAATGCTCAATTCGTGAATGACATATAGCACAGCCTCACTGCGACGCCATCACTTTTTGACGTTCTCCCTGCTCCCGTCGATGGTGCTGAAACGCACTCCAAGGCGGGAAACAGTGCCGCGTATCTACCGCGGGAAATGCCATCGGCAACCTTCTACTGCATCTCTTATTTGACTCGATGCCCCGCGTTTTTCCCCCTCTTCTTTGTCTTTCGTCTTTCGCTCCGGGCTGGCTGGGCTGCCCCCGTCGTTTCACCGCGTCTCATTCGTACATTCTGGTGGTTCTTTGAGGAGCGATTCTCTGCTTTTACCATGCCTGCTAGCTGTGGAAACCGTGGTCGTTCTCAAGCGGCCCGAATCTCGCGAAAAGTGTTGGCCGTTGCAGCGGCGATGTTGGTGTTGGTGGGAGGGCAATCTGGTGCGCAGCTGTCTGCCTTTTTTCTTTCCTCTGGCCAGTTCCTCACGTCCGTGCAGCCAATGCTGTGAAAATCGGCATCAGCAGCAACGACACATCCTCGGATCTCGCAACGCCAGACGTGCGCGCGCGCGATGTTCTCACGCCGCAGATGAGCGTCAACACGAGCAGCGTGCCCGCCACGTGCCTCGAGACGTGCACGCCCATCTTCGAAACTGAAAAGGTGATTGGTTACCTCACTTTCCTCGAGTCCCGAAAGCATACACTCATCAAACGCAGACATGCGCGACGAATCTGACCTGCCTGTGCACGGACCCGGCGGCGCACAGCTTCGCGCTCTGCATAGACTGCGTCGTCGGGACCGCCCCGAGCACGTTGGCGCAGAGTGCCGGGCAGGGCGTCATCAGCGGTACGTTTATCCCGCCTCATGCTGCATCGCAGATCCGCTGAGCGAGGGTGCAGATCTTGTCGCCCGGTGCGCACAGGACCAGAGACCGGTGGCGTCGCAGTCGCTGTCCCTATCAGTTTCTCTGGAGCCGTCGGGGACTGGTAGGCCCGCTGCAACTGGTTCTGTCTCTGGCTCTGGACGACGGCTTGAGGGGCGGTGGGTGTCGGGGGTGGTGCTGGTGTCCGTGCTCACGGGCGTTGTCGCAACTTGTTGGTAGAGTCTGGTTTATCCAAATTTTTGGTGATCGGGCGCCAGCAGGAATTTATAAGATTGTCTGAACTTGAAATTTCGAAAAACTTGGCAAAAAATGCAGTCGCTCTCGAGCTGATTGGATTCATTGACGCTAAGATCTCGATAGATTCTATCGCACCATCGTAAATTGCCTGGAATTCTGCTGCAAGTCACAGAACATCATTTTCGCCACGTTTTCTTTGTCGTTGGACTGTTCACGGCTTATGGGGAGCTTCCCAACACTTCCGGGCGCCTGCTAACTGGATGGGGGAGAACTTATGCAGATTACGTGTCCAAGACGAGCAATCTTCCCCCTCATCCTCATTGATGCGCACCAACGACTGCCATCGGCCTTACTCAAAAGAAGACGAGAGACCTCTCTGCATTGTCCATAAATGGTCAAGGAAGAAGATCGGACCCTTCTGATGGCCATTGTGGGTGATCGGGGGTGTCATGAATTCAGGAGCGTCCATAGAGGGCAGTGTGCGCTACTTCATTGTTCTCTTGGTTTGTACATGCTTCTCCATCGCATTAGTCTCATCGCTGAATGTCTGGAAAGCGTCGCTTCTCGGCCGCGCTTTGCCGGGCCGACTGAGTCTGAGAACAATGGTTCAAGCCCATGGTGACATGGATATCCGAAAGGGGAGACGCTTTGCGCCCGCCGTGTGTTATAAGACCGGCACTTTTTCGAATGCTCAACTTTGTCTGCCGCAATGGACTACCTCACAGTCAACCCGCCCCACTCGCCCACATCGTCCCTCCGGGCCGTCTACGTGCGCTCGCGCCCGACTTCCGAGATGAACCCCGACGCTTCTGCGACCGAGTTCCAACAGTTTGCTGTCCCGATGGCACTGCCCAACGTGCGCATCGCCGATCCCCCGCGTGCCCACCATCCCAAACGCCCACGCGCTGTGACCGTGACCAACACTATCCGCTCGACCTCCTCCGCTCGGACCACCAGCTCTCTGCGCGTTGTTCGACGCGATGCAGAGTTCACCGCCGCACCGGACGACTCGGTGCAGTGGATCGGGTCCGTTCGCCAAGGCACCGCGAAGCAAAGCCTGACCGCGCGCCTCCGCGGCCGAGTGAACGTGCTGTTCCACCGCCGGGGCACTTCGCCGGCGCACCCGCAGCCCGCCGACAGCACCGCCGCCCTCGGTCCCCTCACGCCGGAGCTGGTCGAGCAAGCGCGGCTGGAGCGCCTGGCCGACGGGCTCGCCGCGAACTCGCACCTCGCGATCCCCGCCTCCTTCGCGTCGGTGAACCGCAACAAACGGCTCCCCCCGCTGCCGGTGGAGCACATCGCCGTGCCGCGCCCGACGTTCGCGACGCTGGCGCCCGAGTCCCGCGAGGCGCGCATCCGGCGGCTGCACCGGTCCGTGTCGTTCCCGAACTTCTCGATGGGGGACATCACGGTCCTCGAGCCGACGGAGCTGTACGAGGTCCCGCTCGAGTGGGGCGTCGAGGCGGATCTGAGCGAGGAGGTGCTCGAGGCGGTGCACTGTGCGAAGACGTTCCGCGACCAGTATCAGTATGTGGATGCCGACCCGCGGTTTGCGCGTACTCCTGAGCAGAGGGAGGGTGATTTCAAGGCTTCGCTCGAGTTGTCGAAAAGTACGGCCAAGTGGCAGTATCTGAAGGTGTAGATGTGTTTTTACAAAGTATGAATTATGCATTATGAATTATGATGGATCCATACGTGTCTGTTAAGTATGATCTGAATAGCTGTCTTTTTTTTCTGGCTGAAATCTGCCTTACCTATGGAGGCCCGGAACTATATGCTGATAAGCGAGCATCCCGATCTCAAAGGTTCGTGTTCCGTGTGATTGATAGTTGATCTTATCATATTCAGATTTCTCAGACCCCAAACACCGCCTGCTCATGCATCCAAGGATCACGTATGCTACGGTACAAGCTCAAGCAACTTTGGAGCAAGGGCATCTGTAATTAAGTTTATACATGCTGTAACATGTAACCATTCCCCTGAAACGCTTCGCACATGTTTCTACCCACGAAAAACGCGATATGACCATCGGGGACAGACACAATTCGACGCAGGGCTGATGCAATCAACAATCAAATCCCTCATGCTCTCTTTCCTTTCGCTGTTGTTCTGCTCGACCCTAGACTGTGAGCTCGGGATTAGCCATCCTCTGACACTTAAAGACATTAACGTTCTAGTTCTGGATGTGCTTGGGCCGTGCTATAGCTCAAATTTCCACTTTGGCTGCTCTATTTCTCTCCGCCTCGAACACTCCCCTTGGCCCTATTTCCCCAACTGGCAGTCGCTTCGTGCTGCGCTCATCATCCCTGCTGACGTACTGACTGTTTTACATTTAATTCAATACTGGTCTTATCTCTAGACTCATTTTGTAAAAGCTCTATGTTCTGTACTCAAAATCAGCATTCTTTTTTCATTTTGGCATCTCCGGGCTCACTGCTGCCTCGATCTCGCTCCGGCTAGGGTATTCAACCCTTTACATTGTCTCACATTGTCTCGAAAAAGTAATTCTTTGAATTATAGAAATTGACGCACTTCGAGTCCAAATACCCCAGTAACTCTATTATCGGTCAAACAATACCCAATAAAATTGAATTACTGAGAGACATTCAGAACCTTTGGGTCTCTAGGAACACAAAGACACTATAGACACCTGTACCGCTAGCCCGATTTTTTTTTCCTCTTGAAAAACACTTCCTTTTAATGAGAGGAGTGATCTCTCAAGAGGGATTGCCCATACCTGTCCAACTGAGTGAGTAATGGGATTTTGACATCCCCCAATTTGGCGTAGCCTACAAAAACAAATGTATCATATATCGAAAGCCCTTGCGGCGCATTCTGAGATCCACCGGTGCAATTTGTATTTGGTCAAGTTGAATTTTTGCACCTCAAACTGCGAGTCCCCGTGTCTCCAATCCACACCGCTATGTGTCCATCCACTGTATCATATGGTGCTCCCAGTGTCTGATCATCTGCCAAGCCAGAAATAAGAGCCTTTGACATCTTCTCCTTCAGAGCGTTTTGCTCAGAGACCCAGATGTAATAGTCAAAATTTTGGTTTTGCCTGACCCGATTTGCATGCTAGTGCACTTTTGATGGTGACTAAGCTGCGCGCACCATAGTGGATTCAAGTAAAAGGTAATATATCCCTTGACACACCTACAGAGGGTATGAGCGCGCAGCTGTACGGGGAGAGACAAGGGACTAGTTGGAGGTCAAGGGGAGTGGGCTGCGGCTCTGGCTTGCGCAGTATTGTGTGTGGGATTCTGATCCTAAACAAGGTCAGGCTCGAGGAAATGAGCTCAACTGAAATGAGCAGGGGCAGTGGTGAGCAAAAGGGGGGATGGAGGACAAGTCTAGGACAATAGGACAACAATGGGGACAAGCGATGGGATGATGAGACAATAGAACAACAAGGGGAACCAATATGTAGGACTGTAGCACAAAATAGGAGTTATGGAGAGCTGTTTGGGGAAATAACGAGGTAGTGGGCGTTGAAAAGGCAAGATAGAAAGCACTGGAAAGTGGCTTTAGACTCTAGAGGGTGGGTGAAGAGGATTTCTTGTTTTTTTTGTACTGTACTACAGGTATTTTATACTAAGTGTGAATCAAATCCAAAGGAGATAAGTAAATTGAACCTCCTGTTGATATGGTGACCATTGAGCTCTATGTTAATTTACTACTTAGTCAGCGCTGAATTTCGCCGAAATGAAGGTGTTAGAGCCACAAAGAGGGAATGAACTCCGAAATTTGATTCCGGCCCGACGCTTGTCATCACGTGCCAGACCCCGCCGGAGGCATCCAGTGATGATCAGAATGATCACGTGCAACCACCTTGATGAGCTCGCTGACAAATCCACTAGATCTTTCAGTGCACGTGATCGATTGATTTCAGGGCTGGGCGCATCACTGCTCGTCACCCTTATAGCAGGAGGCACTCTGCTTTTATACTATCTAGCTACTGTTTTGGTTTCATTGAGAAATGGATTTCCAATGCGTTTCAGTACTACAAAATGTGCAAGATTTTTAGCATCACAAATGACGCGCTATTGATGAGTCATTGGGATCCATCCCGATAGCGGCTGCTTCACAGCATGTTAATTAATCCAAAACTTTCTTATTTCAAATGGTGTCAGGCCCTTTTGTACGCCGTGGAAGAGAAATGCCACTTCACAGATTTCGTGTATGCCTAGCGAGGCTTATGGGGTCTCAGAAGCAGTCAATCAGATCAGCATCAACGGCCGAAACTATGGAGGCCAGGAACTACATGCTGATAACCGAGACCATTTGACAGTGATCCGTGTTCGGCCATCCAAGTCAAATGTTCTGGACCCCGTACACCACGGCTCTTCGCGCTACGGACCTGAAACTGTGCACTGGCACGCCTACGGAGCGTATGAGCGCGCAGCCATACGGGGAGAGACACAGGACTAGTCGGAGGTCGAGGGGAGTGAGCTGCGGCTCTGGCTCGCGCAGTATTTGTGTGTGGGATTCTGATCCTAAACAAGGTCAGGCTCGAGGAAAATAGGCTCAACTGAAATGGGTGGGGGCAGCAGTGAGCAACAGGGGGAGCAAAGGTACAATAGAACGGGCGATGGGACGATAATGACGACGGAGGACAGGACGAGAGGACGATAGAACAACGGGGAGATCAATATGTATGTCTGTAGCACGAAATGGGGGTTTGGGGGCGATGTTGGGAAAATAATGCAGAAGCAGGCGCCGAGAAAGCGAGATAGAAAGCACTGGGAGGTCGCTTTAGACTCTAGAGAGTGGGTGAAGAAGATTTCTTGTTTTTCTTGTACTGTACTACAGGTTTTTTATACTAAGTGTGAATTAAGTCCAAGGAGATAAATAAATTGAACCTCCTGTTGATATGGTGACCATTGAGCTCTGTGTTAATTTACTACTTAGTCAGCGCTGAATTTCGCCGAAATGAAGGTGTTAGAGCCACAAAGAGGGAATGAACTCCGAAATTTGATTCCGGCCCGACGCTTGTCATCACGTGCCAGATCAATTGTGGCTGCTTATGTCAGACCAAGCAGCTTGCTACGTCATACCATGTGACATGTGATCAATTGATTGCGGGGCCAGGGTGTATCCACGCTCGTCAGCACCATGACGATTGTACATTATCATAGTGTCTACGTGCTAATAAAATCGTGTATGGGACATTTCTTGGTGTGAGATCGAGTCCTAGCGGAAGTGCAGCTTCAAGCATCCAAGTGGTCACGTGAAAACGGCTTCAGCTTGAAGAAAGTACAGTATCGAGAGCAGTTGTGCTGGTGAGGAAACTCTTTGAATGCTGATCGAATGTTTCCACCTCCAAAAATGCGCTCTTTGATTTCGCTATGCGCCGCGTTAGCACAATGATTAAGACGATAAGAAGAGAACAATTCAGGCTCACGGAGTTGTCATGATCTGTGGATCACTCAGTCGTGTAGGTGAACCTGGTAAATAAATCAACACATGAACATGGCCCAAACACGTGAGAGGACTTGCCTTGAAGATCTGAGAGAAAGACGGTCCCTCCAGATTTCTCATACTGGATGTGTTGCGTAAAGCACAGGAACTCTGCAACTGCATAGTTTACAGTGTTGCGGACAATAAACGGAGTCGGAGCAGCAAGGTTGTTATGGACGAATTTGAGGAATGTTTCGGCCTGGTCTGTTTCTAGGAAAGGGAGATCAGGATAGGGAAATAGCTCAAAAGTGACGATGTACCAGTTGGCGTGATTATTTCCTCGATGATGAAGGATCGGACCAAGGAGGAGGTGTCCTTGACACTATGTCCACGGGCACTCGAATCGTGAACAAGAGCAACGCCAGCTTCGACGAAGCGGATGTCGAATATCGTCAAGTCCGCTGGTGGAGGGCCATTTTTTTCGATGAAGCTTTGAATGAATGAGTAGCAAAAATCGAAGAGTGAGACGGCCCAGAGCATGATATTGGCCTCCCGAATAGTCTGAAGATATTCCTGGGATGGCTTGTATCTCTCCAGACGCGTCTGATCCTCGCTCCACGACTCAAACATCCTCTTTGCAGCAACGTGCTGGTTAGGAACACAACCCAGTATGTTACCCGAAGACAGAACATGCAAATTCAAACGCGCATTGTGAGCGGATTTAAAACTGCCAATGCCGAGAGGCAGATCTGAGGCAACCATAGAGAGAGTGCCGTACTCCACTGCGTCAAGTTTGCAGGAAAAAAAGTCTGGTTGCTCGATCAACTCGTGAAAGGGAACAGATTTGATTCGGAAGAATTCGATTTGTTCAGTCGTGTGGAGGGCTAAGAAGCATAAGATAGGAAAGTGAAAAGACCAGGTAGAATAAACGCACGTGTGTTTCCGGCCTTCTTCAAGGATCCACCAACGGTCAGTGCTTTCTTCACAATACGTTGATCAGGAGAGCGATACTTGGCCGCAGAGCGTTTGCAAACTGTCGGATTTGGCGGCGTGATGGGACGTTCCTAGAGATGTGAGTAACGATCAGGCAGGAAATTCGAAGACGTACCTTCTTGCTCAATGACCAAGAAGCGCCACCCAGAACACCTACAACAGAGGAGGAAGACTCAAGACCAGAGCGCGAAGTGCCCGAGGTGAATGTAATCAGACTAGGAGCGTCGGCAGCTGGAAATTGGAGAGAAGGCTCCTCCGATTGCCTGCTTTGGTTGAGAGAAGGTGTGGCAGCTAATTTAGAGGCGCTATGCGTGATACGCCGATTGGTTTCAAGAGCATCCAAAGTAGAACTCTGAGTATTAGATGATGCGCCGGGGTGGGCATCACTACTTGAAACCTGAATTGTTTCGAGTAAACCGGCTAAGTAATAGAAATTGAACTCAAAAATAGATACCTTGCTCGCTGTCCCTATGGGCCTCTTTGCAGGTTTCTTAGGAGCTTTCTTCACTGGCTGCTCACGAAACTCTTCATCTTCGACGTCTTGAGAAATCTATTGTAAGCATTTTAGATAATAATACAAAGGAAGCGGAGAGCGACATGACATACATGCATTTGATCCATGAACTCCTGCAGACGCATCCACTCCTCATGGTCAATCACAAGCGCAATCCCAATGGGAGCAGGCCGAACAAAAACAAGAAGATGTCGTTCTCTCTCGAGCTTTGTGCGACCAGGCTTGAGACAGCTAGCGTAGTAGTATGGCTGCTCAAGCGGTTGCCCAGCTAAAGAGATCCATGTAGCAACGTCTCGCACAGTGAAGTTTGTAGTTTTGAATTCGAACCTGCAGTCGGTATCTTGATCGATTCTAGCCTTGAGTTTTGGATAGACCTGGTCATACACAGTCTGCATAATCGATCGCGGGGTAGACTTAGCATCAATCATGACGCCCTCACTGATAGCCTGGCAGAGATTTCAGCGTCAATTTATCAGAAGGTTGAGGCAATATACCCCAAAACTCTCGCCCTTTGGTTTCCCCGGAGCCTCATAGCGAACACTAATGAGGATTGAAATGACCTCTGGTGCAACACCAACATATGCATTCTGAGCCCAACTTGCTCGAGCAGCGCCGTATTGAGCGTGATTGGCAGAGTAACCCTTGCTTGAGAACGACAGGGAACCAGAACCAGATGATCCAGAATTTCCAGCATTTGGAACGGATACGTGGGGGCCTAGCACAGTTCAGTATGATCTGAACGACATAAGATCGAAGGAACACACCAGGAATAAAATCAGGAGGGCCCATGAATCCACGACGCGGAACAGCAGCCAATTGATTAATTGCTTTCGGAACCTTCTCTGCCACCGCAGTCAGAATAGAACATTGAAAAACTGAAAGGGGAGCTTACTTCCTGTACGAGCATCAATGTTTTGACGCTGGATTACAGCCGCATCCTGCAGTACACCAGGAGTTATACGCTCTTGCGTGGAACGGGCATGTGCGGAACGAGCAGACTCGGATTGGGACAATCCTGGCCAAATGGGTTAGTTGAACACGAAATTATAGAAGGTGAAAGACATACGACCATGACTAGAGGAGGACTTTGTTCGATAATGATCGTAGCAAGGTTGACAGACGAGACGGTCTGGGAAGTTGGGATTCTTGTTGAGAATTTTGTGGCGAGGCTCCAAGGGCACGATCCATTGGTTTCCACGGCAGTCGGATTCACTAGCGCAACGAATGGGCGCAGAAGCGCCCTCCTCTGTAAAGGAGGCCATAACGGTCGGATTGGACATGCGCAAAAGGATCAAACAAGTTGCTTTATGGGATGCTGGAGTTCAACAATTGTAAGATCTCTGCCGACACAATTTATATACTATGTACACCGATCCTGGTCGGCTTATTTTTCTGTAAAAAGTCCGAGAGGCTCCATGAGATGATGAAGCAGGACGCCTGCAGGCAGTAAGGCAGGCAGGAGCATTGGATCTGCAGCTGATGCACGTGTCAACTGTGGTTGATCTAAGCTCAATCCCGGTGCCTTGCACTCGCGTAGCGGTTGTTTTTGGCTAAATTTCTCTATCTTAGTGCGATCCCGACCATCAGATGATGAAGTACCACACCTGCAAGCGGCAGGGCAGGCAGGAACATCAGATCTACAGCTGATGCACATATCAACCGTGGTTGATCATAGCTTGATCTCAACGCCTCGCGCTCGCGTAGAGGTGTTTTCTGGTCGAGTTTCTCTATCTAAGCTCAATCCCGATGCCTTGCGCTCGCGTACAGGTGTTTTATGGCCGAGTTTCTCTATCTAAGCTCGATCCCGACACCTTGCGCTCGCGTACAGGTGTTTTATGGCCGAGTTTCTCTATCTAAGCTCGATCCCAATGCCTTGCGCTCGCGTAGAGGTGTTTGATGGTCGATTTTCTCTATCTAAGCTCGATCCCAACACCTCGCGCTCGCGTAGAGGTATTTTCTGTGCATTGCATTCATGAATGGCCAACTTCACTGTGAAGGTTGTCGTAGTGCTCTTTGTAATCTCTGTAAGCCTTACAAAGCCGGGATCCAACGCCTATGTATAAAAACTCTCCTTAGAAATCATGAAACTTGGACACTTCACCCCTCCTGCTAGCGATTGAACCCTCATCTTGTTACATCGACTCATGCCAAATCAGCACAAGCAAGTTCGTAAGTCGATTCAAGTCCTATTCCTTATTTATATTTCTTCCAACCTATGTTTCAGCATCTGCCGAGTATCTCCATGAGTACATCGACAAGTACTGGAACATGGGCAAGAACGACCTGGAGATTCTCGAACTCCTCAAGAAGCATCACATTGATCTTAACAAATATGGCCTTGAGTATTTCTCCCACTTTGTCTGTTCGTTCTGTGTACTCACTTATATTTCAGAATTGCAACATTCCGCAAAATTCGCGATGGGCTTGGGTATCGTCGCACTCGGAAGCAAGGCCATACTGTTGATTCAATCCATGCTGCCGTTGTCAAACTTCGTGCCATGTATCCAAAGGCAGGTGGGCGTGAAATGGTCAACTTGCTGAAGTTTGAAGAAAAGATTCATGTATCAAGGTTTGTCTCTATTATTACTTACTATTCCTTCCTCTCGCCGATTACACTTGATGCAGGCCAGTGCTCATGGAGTACTTTCATATCCATGAGCCGATGCAAGTTCGAGAACGTCGACGGGGCCATTTCCGACGCAAGCGGTTCTGGGCTGCGGGTTCAAATGATCTCTGGGCTATGGACCAGCACGATAAATGGAAGTACAAATTCGGCCTCGCGCTTCACACCGGAATCGACCCTTTCATTGGCGTGATCCACTGGATGAAGGTTTGGTGGAACAATAGTAATCCCCGACTCATTCTAAAGTACTATCTCAATGTTATTGAGGCGCTTGGTTGTACGTCTCATTCACAAACTCCGAACCTGTAACTAATCTGTTTTTGTTTCTAGTTATGCCCCTGGTCATGCAGAGTGACCCGGGTAATGAGAACACTGCTGTCGCTAATGGTCACACTCTCATTCGGCAATATCAAGATCCTGATCTGCGCGGCCAGCTACAGCATCGCTGGATGCGAGAGAAGAAGAATATCACTCCAGAGATTGCCTGGAGCCAACTGCGTCGACGGTTTACACCAGGATTTGAGAACCTTCTTGATATCGGTCTTCTGGAGGGGTGGTATGATCCCAAGATCCTCCTCGAGGCGTAAGTGTCGATGACTTGTTCAAAAATTGCTTTATTTAATTGAATCATAGGCTGGTATTTCGATGGGTTTTCATTCCCTGGCTTCAGGCCGAACTCGATGCTTACAGGAATCGTGTCAACAACACCCGGAAGCGCCGCGATCGAAACAAAGTTCTCCCAAACGGTGTCCCCATGCACATGTTCGAGTATCCTGAGGACTATGCGATTTTAGACTTCAAAGTACGTCTACACTTAGTCTCAGTTATCTTCTGATGCTTGCTTTCAGATCAAAGTTGATCCTGCAGCCATTGAGATGGTGCGCGAGTTGTACGCTCCCCCTGAACTGCAAATCTTCGAATTGGTGCCACCTGACTTCCACCACATCATCTCCGACTTCTACGTGAAAATTGGCTCCCCTGTGATCGATCGAGGTAGTTGTTGGGACGTCTACCTCCAGCTTCTGTCGAAGTTTCGACAGCTTGACCAGGCTCATGGGGTAGAAGCCAGCGCTGACGAAAAATGGGGCTACACATTGACTCAAGCAGTGGACAACTACGAGGGAGAGGTAGAACTGCTTGCTGGTCTTCAAGAACTGCGTGGTGGAGAAGGTGTAATTGGACAAGATGGTTCATATTACATGGGTGGTGTGAACGGCGGTGACGGCTTAGGTATGTACCCTCCGCTATTGTCTGCAGCATTACTCAATCATGTTTAGACGATATTCACTACAATAGGCTCAATTCTATGATCGATAATATTGAGCCGGATGTGGGTGGGCCTGCAGGTGACGATGAAGAGTTATTTGCCTGGTTCTCAGACGAGGAAAGCCCGGAAGATTTCGAGAACGCGGATCAATGGTAGCTTGTCCGCTAGGACTCGATCTCACACCAAGAAATGTCCCATACACGATTTTATTAGCACGTAGACACTATGATAATGTACAATCGTCATGGTGCACAGTTTCAGGTCCGTAGCGCGAAGAGCCATGGTGTACGGGGTCCAGAACATTTGACTTGGATGGCCGAACACGGATCACTGTCAAATGGTCTCGGTTATCAGCATGTAGTTCCTGGCCTCCATACGAAACAATATCAATGATACGGAGGCCCGCCTATCAGCATATAGTTCCGGGCCTCCATACTTACCCTTGAGCCTGGTTCAGTCTTCATCTATAATTTTCAACAAATCTACAGTATTCTCATATCCCGACTTCTTTCCATACTCAACAGGAGCGGACGATGCCCACAGCCCATTGCAGTAAATGCACGCCGATATCTTCCACAGCTCAATAGCTTGGACGGCCGTTGGATGTCTGCCGCGTTGACGCTTGTTCCACGGGCACTCATAAGAAAGTGATCTCACGCCGAGGTAATCCCCCCGTTGACTCTTTCAGCGCGCACAATTACATTTGGGGGCCTTACATGACGTGACAGTGATGAGAGCCGAGTCTGCGGCTCCGAATATCGAGTAGTCCGAATGTCCGAGCGGATACTTACGTAAACGTAAGGATCTGCGCAAACTTCACTTCACCCCATGCACCAGTGCACGACGCGTCGACCGGACAACAGCAAAGGCTCCGATCTTTTCTCGGCTTGGTCACTGTTCTGCCTCTGGGTTGATCTGGCCCAATAACCAGAGACCCGGCAAATGTGTTTTGGCAGAACTGGGGAGCTTGTGAATGATTGAGGTGACGCAATGACAGGAATGACTATTGTAGCGATCAAACCGAACCGGTTCCTTCGCTCTCCTCTGCCGACAGAACCGTGGATAACATAGCACCCCTCGTTATTTCTGTGGTATCGCACGGCGTGTCGGAGTGGCCCAGAATCGGAGACGACAAGGCAGGGTCGCGGATGTTCAGCATCAAACGAGAGATCATGACCGAGGACATTCTGCGTGCGTCAGAGTGCGACATCAGGCACAAGCGGGAAAGTCGAGGAGTGAGACGCACATGTTCATGAATGTCGTGGCTACTCCGCGGGTGTACTTCTAAAAAATAAGCGTGATTTGAAATCGAGCGTCGAGAGGGAGGCAGACCTGAGCGTACTAAATGACGGCAAATCAGCCTCACCATGATGCTCGGGCTCAGTCTCGGACACTCACAACATATGTCAGCAGATTCGACAGATTGAGTAGCACCATGACCCTACAAGCTCCGCGGTCAAATCTCCGCGGCTTCTGCAGACCATCAGGAAGGAAGCACCCACCCGAAGTATATCGAGCCTGCGAGGGCCGCGCCGTCAGCTGATGCAACGCGACACGCGCGTGGGCGCAAATTCATAAACACACACCGTCGCGAAGAAGCAGCGTCAGCAAGCACATGTGGTCCCCGCGGGCCCGCATCCGGATCGCGCGGAACACCGTCAGGAGGAAGATGACGACGTCGAAGACGCCCATGGCGGCCCAGGCGAACATCGCGCCGTTGGCCCTGCACGCCGTGTCAGCCCGGCCGAGCCGATGTGGACAGAGTGAATGCGACTAGGGACACGCACTGTTTGCGGTTGATGGGATAGTCGCAGCCGAATTCGAGCGGGATGTTTGCTTCGTGGCTGCCGGGGCTGCCGAGGAAGACGGTGCCGTACTGAGAAGAGCCCGTTCAGCCGGGTGTGCCAGGGAAGCGGTGTGAGCGACGCACCACGCCGCAGACGACTACAGCCGCCCCGACCAATAGGAGGAACCCCAGCACGCATCGGTTCTGGCCGTAGAGCGCGTACGTCCGCAGGAGAAGCATCGCTGGGCAGAGCTCAATCATGTGTCACCCACTACTTCCCAGTTTTCACGCACTTCCCACGATGACCTGCGAGCCGACGATGTAGTACTCGTGGTAGCTCTCCAGTAGGTGGCATCTGGATGCATATCGAATCGCGGGTGCAGAAAACGTAGGCGAGCTTACATCTGCGTCCTGTGCGTGAGGAGACAGAACCCACAATGGCAATGAGATGGATCGCTCACTTGTTCCTTGTGGGCCGTGGGCTCAGCACTCCAGAGGTAATGCACGACGACAGGGACGTTGCCGAGCAGAGTTCCGTAGCGGTTGGCGAAGTAGAGGATCGACGCCCAGTTCCAGCTCCATCTGTGCCGAGCCCGCGGCCAGTATCGCTCGATCTCGCTCTGGAGCGTGAGGAAGTAGTCGTAGAAGAGGATCGCTGGCGCGAGCTGTGAGCACGGGAATACGGAGCAGAGATGAAGGGTCGACGAACCGAAGGAGATGGCGCTGAGTGAGTAATTGCTGTTCCTAGATAGCCCTTTTTCAACGCCCCAGCTGGATCACACGAGCGGGTGCCAGATCACGCACAGTTCCAGCATGAGCTCAGCGTCGTCCATAACTGTTCCTGTTCCAAGTCGCACTTGTCCGCATGGGAAAGGAAGAAGGGAAAGGAGGACAGGAAAAATGATTCAGGGAGCGCGTTAACGGATGTCTAAAGAAGAGAAGAGAGAAGGGACTCGGAAAGAGAATGATAGGCGGCTCGCGATCACGGGCCATGCGATGATGCGATTCATAGCCGGTTGGTAGGGAGACTTGTTAGAGCTTCCCCAGGTCTTCGGACGTATTGGCGGTCCCGACAAGAGAGGCAAAAACATGCTCCTCGGATGAGGTAAGATGAGCGGTGTGGAAGTGGCCCACTTCGATCACGTGGTAGGGATCAGCTGATTTCGATCGCCACAAATGGGCGATGGGGGGGCTGTGTCAGCCTGTGTGACAGCCGATCGCAGCTTCAGAAGTTTCCTTTTTGGACGAGACATTGTCCTCCTCTGTCGTGTCTCCAGCGAAACAATGCGACGCTGTGGAGAGACGCTGCTATCTCTCGCATCATTCTTGGTGAATGGATGAATCTCTTATCCCGAATGGCAATCCGCGCGCGCGTTGTGGCTTGGGAGCGTGATTCTAGATCCGCGCTTGGGCTGGACTTTGCTTTCTCCATCTCGCCTACGCTTGGTGCTGGCCGACCTTATATCTACGCCACCTTCGACATACCAACCGCTTAAATTGCGCGACGCCCGAGCCCACATCTCCTTTGTACCCCCTCCGATGATATTCTCTCCCGGCAAACCAACGACACGCAGGCCCTTGCGCAAAGCCGATTCAGACTGTCTGATGGTGACGCTCCCGCTCTCTTCCTCAGACTCAGGTCCATCTAATACCAAACTGCTCGTTTCCGCATCTAGCCCTACGCGCCGCCCGCGCCCGAGCGCTGGCAGTCGCTGCGCCTCTTCCTGGCCTCGATCCGCGACGCGAATCTGGAGCCGCACCTCCCGCTGTTCCACGCCCAGGGCATCACCTCCGCAAACCTGCGCATCATCGCCCACTGGCCGCACGACGCGATCCGGCATGCGATCGAGCGGCTGTTGCTGGGCACGCCGGTGGGGAGGGACGGGCGGCCGATGCACGGGCTCTCGGCGCATGAGGCGGTCTGGCTGGAGGTCGAGATCCGCGCGCTGAGGAAGGAGGTCGTGTTGGAACAGGTGCACGTCCACCCTAGCCTACGTTGGCCCCGGATCCGAAAAGACAACTGACTAAGCCCCACCCGCACCCCCCTCGAGCAGCCGATCTGCCCTCCCGCCGGGAGCACACTGCAGGACTTCCTCCGCAACGTCCTAGGGCTCGATCTTTCGCATTATCATGGGATGCTGGCGTCGCAGGGTATCAGCGGGTGGAGGATGTGGCATGTGCGGCTGGATGTGACGTTGGCGCCGAGGTATCTGCACCAGATGTCGCCGCTGGAGATATTGGCGATCGACATGGCACGTATCTGGTGCTTGAATACTACGAATAGGAAGGGGCCTGTATGTTAGACGCTCTATGTTGACTATGGTATGTTGTAAATTCTGTGCATGTGTTGCGTGACGTGTGGGCTTGAATCGAAAGTTGAGATGTGAGACTCCCAACTGACGTTGCTCGGCATGTGCATCCTGTGTCCGGGGTCAACTTATACCCTACGAACGTGACACCGTGCTGCAACCCAGTCATCATCGTCGACCAAGCCTCGCTGTGATGTTCCAATTCGAGGGGCGGCGACTTGACACCACCGGACGACTTGTCTTGTTTGGAGGGCGGCGTGAGTCAGGTACTCGAATGCTCTCCCGAACCTCTGAGAAAGCCGCACTAAATACTGCACTTAGCTGCTAACGACTTGTGCAAGAATCGCGAGACCCTTGTCAAAACAGAACAGAGCTCTTGTCAAAACGTAACAGAGCTCTCGAGATTGAGGGTCAGAAGCGTCAGCTGACTCATTCGAGCAACTCTTACCGGGGTCTTGTCGCCGTGCTGCGACCCAACCAATCCATAAAAGCGCCCCAACCTTTTACTGTGGCCCTCAGCTTCATCGTCCAAGCAAGCATGATGAAGTCTTCTTTCTCGACCCTCGCGGCAGCCACTTTGATTCTCGCCGCGGGACAGGCGCACGCCAGCAGCTACTCGATCGCGTACTTCTCGGACGGCAACTGCCAGTCGCTGTTGGGCTCCTCGAGCGGGACGTTCACGTCGAACGGGTGCCTCAGCGGCGGATCGCTCAGCGGCGTCAACAGCATCCGTTTCAACAGCCTCAGCGACGCCAACATCCACACTTGGGTGAGTCGCCCGTCCGTGCGGCGAAAGAAGACGGACTCTGACTGGGGTAGGCCCCTGCGAACTGTAACCACAACGAGTGGGCTGTGCCGGTGACTTGCAACACGGCCAATGCATGCATCTCAGCGCCGGGAACGAACTCGATTGGCTTCCAGATCGGCTGCCGTTGAAGAGGTGAGTCGGCGACAAGCGCGCACTGATCCTCGGAATCACAAGCCGACTCCTGAAATGCTCCCCCTCCGAATGTATTTTGAAAGGTGTAAAATAAGTGAATTGTGATTCGGAGTCGTTGTGCCAGACAAACTTGGTATGCATCATCGATCGGAGGGCCGCATCAGCTCTTCGCCCCGTTGTCGTTTCCACACCAAATCCTCGCTATCTCCACAGCCAAAACCTCTAGCGGGGTCATGTCCCCGAGTTTCGACAACGGCACAACTTCCGCCAAGCACAACGTGCGGATGCTGTGCCCGTCCAGGCCTTGTGAAACAATCAAATCGTGGTGGCATGAGAGATCGAGGCCAAGGACGTTGCGCAGAAACTGGCGCAGCGTCGCTCCCGACGGCGGGGACATCGGCTGCGAAGTGTGGCGCGCACCGCCACGGATTGAGACCAGATCAACGCAACATGCGAGCGAGGAGATCGCACCTGCGCAAGCCCACCCACGCTCCTCCTCAGCCTCCGGAGCTCCACCTCAAGCCACACAGCCTCGGTTGCGGTCAGCCCGTTCACGCGCCGCCCATCGCGCGCAGGCGGGGTGCCGAGGAGCAGTACTTCGATCATGTGCTGGATTGCGTCGGCCGGCCAGAGTGCCACGGTGTGCAGGTTCGCGGAGTTGAGGCCTTGGGACTCGAGAAATGAAAGATGCTGCGTGAGGTTGACGTCGGGAACGGACTGGAGGAATTGGGCGAGGCGGCTGGGCGCTGGGCGCTGGTGCTGGGTGTCAGAGTCTTGGTTTCCGGTTATGGCCTGGGGCGGTTGCGGTTTTTGGCCCCTCCGCTTCTGTATGGACCAGAAGGCAGTCGTCAGAGCGAAGGTCCCAGCACCATGTGTGAGCCACTGACGATGCCGAGACATTGAATTTCCTCGTCATCCTCGGCGTCATCGTCCTCCTCGACGGCTGGGTCGGTTCGTCTGTACGCACGCAAATTTGGCCCAATCTGGAGTACAGCCGTGAGTCTACCCCCCTGCGTCAGGCACATGCGCTGCTGGCCTTGGTGTCGGACCCGTTGTTGCTCCCCCCCACAGGCGGGTACAGGACCCGAAACTCCGGATCGACGCGGTCGTAGTCCTCCTCCACGCGGTCCCGGGGCGAATACAGCACGTTGCGCACCGCGCGGCGCGCGGTCTCCCCCGACACGCCGAAAACCGCGCCGAGCGCGGGGTTGCTCCAGCCGTGTGCCGCGAGGATACGGCATATCGCGCGCGCAGGTCTATTCAGCGCCTTCACCGGGCGGCCGTTTCTCCTTGTGGTGGGAGGTTCAGAGGAACGAAGCGCTCTCGGGGTGTTTGCGCGGCTGCCATGCGTGCTTACCTCGCATGGGCCGATCGCGGTGTTCTTGTGACGGGGCGGTCCAGCCGTAGATCCTCACAGGTCGGCAGTGCGGTGTCTGAAGTGTCGCTTTCGTAGCCCGGCGGAGCGAGTTCCTCCAGATCGTCCAGGCGCAGAGGCATGGCTGGAGTTGGGGATGCAGGAAAAAGTGGGTTGAGTGACGTGACTGATGGCGTCCTGATGCCCATGTCATCACGACCGACTTATACCCCTTGTCCTCGAGACGTCCACCCTATGGATCCTTTGAGTTTATCTTATCTCAGAGCCGAGTTTACTATGCTTCTCTGCTGGATGTCATCATCGGACTTCCAAATACGAGTACCCGATGGTACGAGTTTTCTTCTCGCCAGCATTGACTAGCTTTTCGCAGCCAAGCATAGCTTATCATTGCTTCTGAACAGCACTTACTCTGCTCCGCATAGACAGCGACATTCCGTGATTTCCCGGTACGTATATACAGGGTCGTGAGGTTGCGTACGGTGGAGCCACTATGCTTTACTACTACTCCTTCATCGCGCTGCTCGTCGCGTTCGTTGTGCACCACGTCCTGCGGCGTAGAAACGCACCCCCACTTCCTCCTGGGCCGCCCGGGCTCCCGATTATCGGCAACTGGTTCGAGATCCCGGAGAAGGACGAGTGGGTGTGGTACCTCGCGCTGTCGCAGAGATACAGTGCGCGATGCGTTTGCGTTTTCCGTGTGTTTGCCCTCGACTGACGGATTGCGCGGCCAGACTCGGACATCATCTCGCTCCGTCTACTGAACGAGACGGTGATCGTGCTCAACTCGATGAGATCGGCGCAGGATCTGCTCGAGACGCGGTCTGCGATCTACTCGGATCGGCCTGCGTTCAGGATGCTCAATGACCTGTGCGTGCCCGTCCTTGTTACGCAACGTGCTGGTAGCTCCTCATGCAGAGGGACATAGTGTGGGATTTACCTGGCACCTGGCATTCATGCCGTACAACCACACCTGGAAGGGTGGGGCCCCGAAAAGCGCGCTGTATTTCCCCAGGCTGAGAGTGATGTTCCAGCGTACCGGAAGATGTTCACGCAGGAATTCCTGCCCTCGCAGATCGCGGTGCACCGCCCCATAGAGCTCCACGCCGCGCACGTGCTCCTGCAAGGCCTCCTCGAGTCCCCGGACGCGTACGAGCGGCATCTGAGGCAGTACGTGGGCATCAGATCCGGAATTCCAGCGCTCGCTGCTGACGTATATATGTGTCTGTGTGAAGCATGGCCGCGATGGTGATCCTGACCACCGCATACGGCATCGACGTCAAGCCGCAGGACGACCCGCACGTCGACATCTCCACCGAGGCGCTGCACGTCATGGCCTTGACCGGGAACAGGGGCTCGTACCTCGTCGACTTTTTACCGATGTGAGCCACCGCACAGCAGCGTGCCCCTCCTCGTCGTCCACGTCCACGTCTACGTCCACGCTTACCCGGCCAAAAGCCTCCAGCATATCCCCGCGTGGCTCCCCGGCGCGCGGTTCCTGCGGGATGCACGCGAATGGAGCCGCTGCGTGACGAGCATGCCGCGAGTCCCGTTCGAGGCTGCGAAGAAGCGCTGGGTGCGTATGGCCTGCTCTCGTTTCCAGGGAGTCGTCGGTTTCTCATGGTTGGCTTACTTCAGGCGGCCGGGGATCTGCAACCGTGCATTGCGTCTCGGGTTCTGGACGAGATCCAGGAGCTTCCTGAAGACCAACGGCAGAGGGAAGAGGGCGTGCTCAGGGACGTCCTCTCCGCAGGGTATGGTCAGTGGTTCCTTCCAGGGATTATATCCAGGCAGGGTACTGACTTTATGCGCAGCCGGTGCGTGACACAGTCAACTCCGCTTTCTGAACTTCCAATCTGTTTGCGTGGACTCAGCCGGGGCAGACACGGTCAGTTAAAGCCGGGCTTTTTTCGCAGGCACTAAATAAAATACACCACTCAACAGACTGTGTCGACACTAGCCTCATTTATCCTCGCAATGGCGCTGTATCCCGAGGTACAGACCAAGGCCCAGGCGGCGGTCGATCACGTGGTGGGGCGACACAGGCTGCCCACCTTCGACGATCAGGTGACGTATGTCGATGCGCTGCTCCGGGAGGCTCTGCGGTGGCATCCCGTCACGCCACTCGGTGCGTCGAGTCGATCGCCCCGCGGTTGTCCGTTTTTCATTATCTTTCGCAAGCTATCGTGCACGCCACGACGGCCGCAGACACCTACAACGGGTACCACATCCCCGCCGGCGCTTCTGTCATCGGAAACAGTTGGTGGGCTCGACTCCCAGAGCACTCGTGCATGCATCTGACGGAACCCAGGGCCATCCTGCGTGAAGAAGCCGTCTACGGCGCCCACACCGAGCAGTTCATCCCCGAGCGTTGGCTGAATCCCGACGGCTCGCTGAACCCCGCGATCCCCGAGCCCACCCCGGCGTTCGGGTTCGGCCGGCGGGTGTGCCCGGGGAAGGACATGGCGCAGTGGTCCGTGTGGATCTGCATGATCTCAATCCTCGCGACGTTCGATATCCGCAAACCGGTCGACGAGCAGGGGAGGGAGATCCAGCCGTCGGAGGAATACACCTCCGGCCTTGTCTCGTGCGTTGGCGTGTGAGCCATAGCCCTAGGATTTAGTCAAATCCGTTTGGCTGTAGCCATAGAAATTGCATTCAAATCTATGGCTGTAGCCATAGGGCATGGCGGTGCTGATGTGAACAACAATCATTATGATCGACAACCTGTGATTGTGATTGACACCCAACAGCTAGGCGGTGGTTTCAGTGAGGATTGAACGGCTGACCTTCTAAAAATGTAGATGAAACCAATGCATTAACATACTGATCTAAACCACTATTAAACAGGTTACAATTTCCCTCAACTTAGGGTAACCCGCAAGCGGCTTACCCTAAGTGGAGGGAAAGCTTTATCCTAGTACTGGTTATCCCAACCCCTTATCACCCAATAAACATATTTCTTGCCCCAACCAACCCTAATAGAGCCTCTAAAAGGATTTTTTTTTTGCTCCCTTGCCCCAACCCTAACTGACAATGAATATATTTCTTACCCTAACCGACCCTTACAGAGCCTGTAATAGGCCTTTTTTTTGCTACCTTGCCCCAGCCATAACTGAGAAAAAATGATGTCTCCGGGGACTAACCTTTAACCCAAACCCAAACCCTAGCCTGAACCACTAACCTCCGCGCCCAGAGGGGCGCGGCTTGTTCAAGACAGTAAGGCTGATCAACACTTTATGTTGGGGGATCATGGTGGTGCTGATGGCAATGATGATCTTGCACATGCCATGGTGATGCCGAGAAAAGCAACAGGACCAAAGGCCTGCCACGCTATGGCTGTAGCCATAGCAGTATTAGTCAAAGCTATGACTGTATCCATGCTATGGCTACAGCCATAGATTTGAATGCAATTTTTATGGCTACAGCCATAGATTTGACTAAATCCTAGCACTATGGGTGGGCGTGTGTTTCGTTTCTTGGAGCGCGGGAGGCTGATGCTTGCTGCAAGGTATCCGGTACTCCAGAAGTTCCGGTTCATCCCGCGGTCTGCGGATGTGCGATCTCTGGTTCAGTATGAAATTGGGGTAAGTGGCTAGAGGATGGATCATGGACAAGCCGAACAGAATGTGCTCATATTGCAAATCGGTGATCAATCACAATGTATCAAAGCTCGAGCCCGCTCATCCCTTGCCCGAACGACACAATCAAACGGGAAAGGACGGCTGAGAGCAGCTCAACGTGAGATGTGATTGCAGGATGTCGACGGGAAACCCACCTCACAACCTGAGTTGTCCCACCGAGCGTCAGCATGACAGGCCTGCCGTCGTCATCCAGGACTGGGGAGATTGTGAGGGTTGATAGAACGGCAGCGCACGTCAGGAAGAGCATGGAGTCTGCCAGCTGCTGGCCTGGTGCGACCTGAGCACTACGCATAACCAAACTCCGACGGCGACGAACCTGGGCATATGCTGACGGTATGCGTGAGCCATTTCATAAGCGAGCGGATGGATGGAACGGACCGCCGTCCATAGCCGAACACGACCTGTCTCGGATCGGCCTGAGCCTCGGCGCCCAGGAATCGCTCGGGTCGGAAAGTCATCGGGTCGGGGTACCGTTCTCCATCGTGCATCATTTTCCTGTGGGCGGTTGGTTAACATCAGATGTCACCAATCGGAAGAGGAGGAGCTACAGACCAGACGTTGGGGATGACCATCGCGCCCTTGGGTATGAGCACCGGTCCCAGACCATCGCGTTGCTCGTACACGAAATCAGCCGGAGCGCTATGCGGCACGCCTACAGTTCCAATCAATCAATCAATCAATTAGCCCCCCAAGCGGGCGTTCTATGTCTCAACACGGCGAAGAACGGACCGGTGGGCGAGGCATTGTGCCAGCGCAGAACTTCGAGGCACAGCGCATTGACGTACGGCAGATCAGCGCGATCTCCAAGCGCTGGGAGCCGATCCCGGCCGACCACGGCATCGATTTCTGCCCGTGCGGCAGCCTGGGCGTCTGGGTGCAGCATCATCGCGAGGAAAAAGCCTTCGATCGTGGCTTCGGTCTGAGGAATCTTGTTTAAATCCTTTCATTTTTTGTGATTCCAGCTGACTGACCGTATCGCTGCCGCCGACTTGGATGGACACAGCGGCCCATTTGAGCAGGTGGTCTTCGTGCTGCTGGTCCTCGAGCTGGGACGCGAGGAAACATGGCTCGATCTCCCCTCCCCCCGCCTACCAAAAGCGCCGTCATGGTCGTGACTCCCACGTGCGACATGCGACGCGACCGACGCACCATCCGCTCCTTGACCATATCGAACCCCATGTCGAGCATCCGCTCCAGCTCATCCCGGAACGGCTGCGCAAACGCGCGCGCCCCGCCGCCCGGCATCCAGCCCGGCAGGTGGCGCAGCGCGGGGACCAGGTCGACGAGGAACGCGCCGGGGCGGCTGAGCATGCCGAAGTTGTGCCCGCTGCGCTTGAACTGTGACACGGACGGTATTTCTTGATTCTCGTACGCACGCTTACATAACTTTACCCTACACACTGTATATTCGTAAGCGGCTGAGCCATCATCAACTGATGGCTCTACAAACAATAGAGCACTTACTTCTTCACATCTGACTACCACGGTCCCTTCGACCTCCTCTCAAAGCGACGTTGACTGTAGTCGACCGGGGCCCAGCAGACTGGGTATAATTCGTCAGGATTAGGATTGTGTATTAATCGGAGCCTTCCACTTGGTGGTCGCCTCTCGGCTAGACTCTACGTTCGAGTTCCTCGAGCCTAGAGACTACGCCATAATTTCTATATTCTCCTAATTCTACGTTTCTCTTTAATTCGGATTCCGCTACGTTCTCTAGTGGGAAATTCCACCTGCCGCGTTACATTGGTGGACGCACAGGGATCTCTCCACTAACCTGGCCGAATCCATAGACGACTTCGTGTCGCTAGAGGTCGCTCACGATCTCACCGTAGGAGAGGAGAGCTTCTTCTCCTCCCTGGAACACTCCCTGTCGCCCCCGGAAGCTGAGAGAAACCTCGTGAAGGAAGCAGGATCGCTCTCAGGCGCCCAGGAAGCGCACGCGCAACGCATACGAGCCGCGCGCTCCCAACCACATTCGGACAGGCTGGGCCGTTGGCCTCCAGCACCACAACCCGCTCCGTCTCCGCCAATTCTCCACCCATTGGAGAAAGTCGAGCAACAAGAGCTCAGCGATTCCACCCTCGACTCGGGCCCGAGACATCTACCCGAGTCTTCGCCCTTACTCTCAGAGCTACTAGCCCGGCGCGAGACCGCTTACTCGCCCCTCACTCGCTCGCCCTTGCTTCTTCCAGCAGGCCGAGACACTATCGACATGGCAACCACTCTCCTCGCCCCCGCCGTCTCGCTCACCCGCACCTCTCGATCATCGGAGGATTCCTCCAACTCCTCGCATTATCCGTTAAGCATACCACGCGACGAAGCTGCCGCTCGGATGGTGAGGCTAGGACAAGAATTACGCACGGAAAGAGACGAGGAGCACAGCCTCCTTGAGTCAGCGCGTATGCTCGGTCAGGAACCGACCTTGGAGGCCATGGACTTGGAGCTATGGATAGCAACCCCGGGCGAGCTAAGCCGCTACGACAGGCACCGGGTCCGAGACGAGCTGTACCAGTTGGTGTCTAAGACGGCCGCTGAACTTCAAGCTGGTCTGGATGCGGCCGCCTCTCTACTCGATCCCCCGCGCCCGGCCTTTGTGATTGACCCACGTTCCCTTTGCATACGCAGTCTGAAGGGAACAGCCTCGTTCTCGGAGCTCGCCGCGACGTACCGGATTGTCACGCAGAGAATATCGGAAGGAGTGCGGCGCTTCGAGAGATACGAACAGGAGGTCCAAGGCGGGACGGTCCCTGGCTCACCAGCCTCCACTACCGCCGAGATGAGACAGGGATGGGAGAGCATCAACGACGGAGGACGCATGGTGCGACGACTGGTGCAGACTCGAGACTACCACAGAGTGGGCCTGCCGGCTCAGACTCTCCGCGCGGTCGACGCCAACCACGATTGGGACGCGCAACCAGACTGGATGCCATCCGAAGCGATCAATCTCTTTGCCACGCGAGCTCCCGACCCTACTCCCGGCACCATCATGCGCATGACAGTGGAGGAGGGCATCCCCACCATCGCCGAATTCTCTGCGGCCACAGGAAACCGGCCGGGAACGTCACAACTACCGCCTCCTGAGGCTACGCCGCTTGCCCCGGACAAAACACCTACGTTCCAGAGAGAGAGCAGCCTGCCCGCTCTCCTAGCTCAGGGGCGATCGTCCCTTCATGGAATAGCTACGAACCGGATTGAGCCGGCCATGTACGCTCCGCCTCCCGGACCGCTGAGTCAAGCGGGTAACTCGGCTGTTAGACGACACCCGGTGGGTCCCCCCTTGTCGGCAGTCTCGGAGGAAGCCCTCCCCGAGTCAACCAACTTCTCGCGTAGACCTGCGGAGGGCACTGCCCGGGCAGAGAGCTTATTGCCCGAAGGCCGCACAAAGCCACTCTACTTGTCCCGCCACCTCCCGTCAAGGTTCAGGGAAGGAGCCGCGTCTCCGTCCTCACAGGCGGGCGCGGCCGCCGTCAAGACGGGTGGAAGTCCTGGTGGATCTGGGGGATCAGGGGAACCTGACGATCCTGGAGAACCATGGAATCGCCACCCGTATACCGGGAACTCGACCCCGATACCAGGGGGAGCGAGCCCCTTGGGAGGTGACGGCTTTCAGAACTCGGGAGGAAGTGGGCTCACCGGACGTCCTCGAGCGGGAGGATCTCCGGCAGGTAACCCCTGGCCGGGACCCCCCGGTCCACCCGGTCCACCCGGTCCGCCCGGTCCGCCCGGCCCTCCTGGAGGAAATGCTGGAAGCGACCGCAGCCCCTCAAGCGGATTACCGCCGGGCGTCACGGCGAACCTTGAGTCGTACATCAAGGGAGAAGTGAAGCCAGACAAGTTGCCTGCCTGGGACGGGAAGGACGACTCGGCGATCTACTATTTCCACAAGATCAATCAGTACGTGATGTCCGGGAACTACATGCCCCGGCATGTAGCCCACTGGCTGCCCGAAAGGTTCGAAGAGGGATCCTCCGTACAGTTGTGGTACCAGGCGTTGTCCTTGGCGGAGCAGGCGGAAATGAGGTCACATTCCGACCGCTTCGTGGCATACATACGAGACTGGTTCTTGGGCGAGCGATGGAGGAATGACATGATCCGTAAGTTCGAGGCGCAGAAGTTCCGACAGGAAGGACACACGCAGGAGAGTCCAGTGGAGTTCCTTTTGAGACGAATCGTACACAGTCGCGTCCTCACCTTCGCGCCGGAAGGGAGCGCCGAAGAAATCCGTGTAATCATGAGCGTGGCCCCCCCGAGCTGGGGAACCATCCTAGTCACTGAAAACATGAGTCGGACGGTCATGCTCGTCCTGAAAGCCAGAGAGCACGAGCGACTCCTGTTGAGCGCCTCGGGGGACGGGAACGCGTCAGCCAAGAGCCTAGTGCCAGCCCTCAAACAGCTGGGCTTACTCCCTGAAGGACGGAGCACCAGCAGGCGGGCTCATCTGACTACTGCCCAGGGCGAACCTGAGCCAGAAATGTCCGTCACCGAAGCTGGGACGCCGAGCGCCCTGGCGGAAGACGCCGTGATCTTAAGGGAGGCATATCAGGTCTTCGCTAAGAGGCAACGCCCGCCCCCAAAGGACGGGTATCCATTCAAACCAGCCGACGGAACGGTAACTAAGCTCGGGAAGCCACCTCCATCTCCTTGCAAAGTGTGCGGAAGCAGTAAGCACTGGGACAGGGAATGCCCACACTGGAACGTGTATGAAGCCCGATTCCGCAAGTCGGTCAAATTCTCGGAAGCGCAGGCGAGAGACGAGAACGTGGAGGACGAAGCCAGATACAAGGCTGCATATCACGTCTTAGTTGATCAACTGGCCACGATCGAAAACGACCAACAGGGTTTTGACCGGGCCTCGCTAAGCGTCCACGCGGACGTGAGAACGAGTAAGTCCCAAACCAGCGTGAGGTGCGAGGAAGTGGAGGATGAATACGAGTCCTTACTCGCCAGGAAGCCCAAGTTGCCACTAGGGGCAGCGCTACTGGAAGAGACAGACCGACACGAGGAATCCCCCGGTTCGGAACCAGAGATCCGAACTCCCGGCAAAGACCCTCCGCGTGAACTGGAGCTACCCCCGTTGAGATGGGCGCCAGAAGGACGTTCAGCCGTGGGAATCTCGGTTCTAGCCATACCAGGACGTGTGGGCGACCGGGACTCAGACGTCATGGACCTCCGGTTGGATTCGTGCGCCGACATCTCCCTCATCTCCGCCGAGTTCTTCTCCTCCATGAGCAATCCGCCCGAAGTCAAGAAAGGGCTTAATATCCAGCTGGGCGAACTGACAAAGGGAAGCGCGAACATAGAGGGATATGTATCTCTCCCGGTTTTCATAGATTCGAAAGAAGGGACACGACTCGTCATGAGAGCGGAAGCCTACATAGTGAGGAACATGAACGTCCCACTTTTGCTAGGCGAGGACTTCCAGCGAACCTACGGCGTGAGCGTCCTACGGACAGGGCGATCCCAACCAGTGGTAGTGCTCGGGGAGAACGCAGAGTTCTCGGTAGACTGCCGAGACACGGAGGACTCCTTTGAAGGCAGAGAAACTATAGCCAACCTAGCGAAGACGATACACTCCCGAACCATGCGGGCTAAGAGACACAGGAGGGACAAGCGCAGGCGAGCAAGGGAAAAGAAGGCGCAAGGTGTCACCTCGGTGAGAATCCGAGCGGCCCGTAACTACATCATTCCCGCCGACACCTGTTGCAGAGTGAAGGTGAAAGGGAAGCTGGGAGTGAATAGAGAATGGCTGTTGGAGGCTAGCCTACTAGGATCCCACCGTGCCGAAGACTTCTTCGTGTTAGCCAACACTCTCTTCGACTCCGACAACCCGTTCGTCCCAGTGAGTAACACTAGCTCCCGACCACGCGTCATCTCGAAGGGAGAGCTCCTGGGTACTGTCACCGATCCACGGGACGTCCTAGACAACCCAGGCAAAGACGAGGGACTACGGCAGATGATGCAAGCCCACGCCCGCGCCCAGGCCCTAGTGATCGAGGCAAAAATGGACGAGGCGGCTGGGAATAAAACGCCAACAGCTCCAGAGGAACCTCTAGCAGGAGCTCTCCAAGACGAGGAGAACCACGGACCGAAAACCGCTGCGTTACCAGATCCCACTACCTACCCATCAGAGAAAATGAGGGAGCTCATCGACGTGGGCGACTTGCCGGAAGGCCTCAAAGAGCGGGCGTGGAAGATGCTGGAAAAGCGCAAAAGGGCGTTTGGGTTTGACGACCGCCTAGGGCAGAACGAGACTAAAGCGAGGATACGGGTCGAGGCCGACCAGATCCCCATAGCTGTGCCAATGTACAGTAGCTCACCAGCCAAGAAGGCGGTCATCGACGAGCAAATGGACAAATGGTTCGAACAGGGCGTGATCGAACCATCCAAGAGCCCATGGAGCGCCCCAGTAGTCATCGCTTACCGAAATGGCAAAGCCCGATTCTGCGTGGACTATCGCAAACTGAACGCTGTGACCACACCCGACGAGTTTCCTATCCCCAGACAGTCGGAGATACTCTCGTCGCTTTCCGGAGCCCAAGTCCTGTCCACTCTGGACGCCCTTTCGGGATTCACGCAACTATCCGTGCACGAGGAGGACAAAGAAAAGACAGCTTTCCGAACGCATCGCGGGCTGTGGCAATTCAGGAGGCTGCCCTTCGGTCTCAGGAACGGCCCCGCCATATTCCAACGGCTGATGCAAGGAGTTCTAGCCCCGTACCTCTGGATATTCTGCCTAGTGTATATCGACGACATAGTCGTGTACTCTCGAACCTACGAGGAGCACATAGAGCATCTGGACACCGTCCTAGAAGCGATAGAGAGGTCGGGGATCACTCTATCACCCAAGAAATGTCACCTGTTCTACTCCTCTATCTTGCTGCTGGGGCACAGAGTCTCCCGGCTGGGACTATCCACTCACCAGGAGAAGGTTGAAGCGGTGCTGAAACTCGAGCGCCCGTCCTCAGTCTCGAGTCTCCAGTCGTTCATAGGCATGGTGGTGTATTTTTCAGCTTTTATTCCTTACTTCTCGGACGTGTGTTGGCCCCTGTTCCAGCTTCTGCGCAAGGGGACCAAGTGGGAATGGACAGCGGAACACGAACACGCGTTTCTGTCAGCCAAGGAAGCTCTGGCGGCTGCACCAGTCTTAGCGCACCCAATGGAGGACCTGCCCTACCGGTTGTACACAGACGCTTCGGACCACGCGCTAGGCTGCGCCCTCCAGCAAGTCCAGCCCATCAGCGTGAAGGACCTGGCAGGAACCAAAGCCTACGAACGCATAGCCAGAAGCTGGAGGAACCAGGAGGCCGAGCCTCCCCGTCTAGTCACCAGACTCTCAGCCACGGACGACGATTCGGCGTTCACGGACAAATGGGCCGAAACGCTGGAAGACACCGTCGTACACGTGGAGAGGGTAATTGGATACTACTCGCGGACGTTCAAAGCTGCCGAAACCAGATACTCCACCACAGAAAGGGAAGCCCTGGGCGCCAAGGAGGGACTGGTCAAATTCCAACCGTTCATAGAAGGGGCCAGAGTCTTTTTAGTAATGGACCACGCCGCTCTACAGTGGGCTCGGACCTACGAAGAATCCAACAAACGCCTAGCATCATGGGCGGCGGTCTTCTCAGCGTACGCCCCGGGGCTGCAGATAATCCACAGAGCCGGGCGCGTCCATTCAAACGTGGACCCCCTTTCGAGACTGCCCAGAGCACCACCCGAACACACGAGCCCGGAGAAAGAGAGCAGCAAGGTCATCCGTATGAACGAGGATGCTATGCTGGCCGCCGAACACGCTCAGGCGAAGGAAGCAGCACGGAGAGCCACAGTGGTAGTTTGGGACTGGAACCACGCTACCGAGCGCAAGTCAGCCTGGGCAGTGACAACGAGAGCCATGAGAAAAGCCGCACAACCCGAGGCTAGGGGGGGAGATCCACAGAGTCCAAGAGACTCACGGCCGGAACAAGTTCCAGCAGTGAAGCAGCCACGGGCGGCGACAGACCAGGCAAACGCGGAGCAATCAGCAGAGTCAGACGCGGAGGGCAACGAGGACAAGGAGAACGAGCTCGACGAAGTCAAAGCTGGGGAAGCTTACTGGAGAGCGGTCAACCCTCCACCATCCGTAGTCGTGTCCATTGGCGCAGCATGGAAGGAAGAGTTCGCGAAAGGTTACGAGAAGGACAGGCTGTTTTGCAATCCCTGGAAGGAAACAAAGGCAAACGAATCGCTGTGGGCTGAAGGGAGGCGCTTCTACCGGAACCAAGACCTCTTGTTCTTCCGGGACGAAAACTACATGCCACGACTCTGCGTGCCGGAATCAATGAGGTGGCAAGTACTCAAGGAAAGCCACGAATCAGCAGTCGAGTCAGCGCATGCCGGCCCAGAGAAACTATGGGCGCGTCTGAGCGCGCAGTTCTACTGGAAGAGAATGAAAGCCGATATCCTGACCTTCTGCCAGTCGTGCGACATCTGCCAGAAGTCGAAGAACTCGAACCACTCCCGCTTCGGCTCACTCACTCCAAACCCCATTCCCACGAGGCCTTACGAGTCCATTGCAATGGACTTCATAGTCAATCTACCCCTCTCGAATGGGCACAACGCTATCCTGGTGGTAGTAGATCGTCTGGTCAAGCACGCGACGTTCATACCATGCAGCACCTCCTTAGACGCCGAAGGATTCGCGAATCTATACGTGGAAAGGGTGGCTCTCAAGTTTGGAGTCAGTCAGAGCATCATATGCGACCGGGACTCCCGATGGAACTCTGAATTCTGGCGAGCCGTGGCCAAACGCATGAAAACGCATTTATCCTTCTCTTCAGCCAGACATCCACAGCACGATGGGCAGACAGAGTCGCTGAACAAGCAGCTAGAAGTCATGCTGAGAGCGTATGTGGACGGCGATCGGCACGCTTGGGCAGAGTGGCTCCCCCTTTTGGAGTTCGCATACAACTCTAACCCGCACTCGTCGACCGGGGAATCCCCCTTCTTTCTGCTGTATGGGTTCCAGCCGTCTTCACCCTTGGATAGTCTTACGGCGAACAGATCCGCAGCGCAAGCTGGAGGGCCCCGCAATTCGAGCCTGGGAAGGAAAGAGGCTGGAGATTTCATGGAACACCTCGCGATGCACCGAGACAGCGCTAAGCGCGCCATAGCCCTTGCGCAGGAGCGACAAGTTGTGCAGTACAACCAGCAACGCCGCCCAATGCCTCAGTTCAAGGTGGGCGACCGCGTGTTGGTCAACCCCCATTCCCTAGAATGGATCGAGTCCAAAGGTGGGGGGGGCAAACTGGTGCAGCGATGGATAGGACCCTTCGAGATCCTGCAGAAGATCAATCCAAGAGTCTTCCGCCTGAGGTTGAAGGGCGAGTATCCCGGCTCGCCCGTGGTCAACTACGACCACCTGAAGGTCTACCACGAGTCCCCCAAGGAAATAGGAGACAGATCGCTCATGAAGGCCACGAGGGCCGACCTATGGAGGGAGGACGAGAAATCAGTGGAACGCTTAGTGGGGCACAAATTCCTCAAGAAGGGCAAGGAACTGCGTTTCCTGACCCGGTGGGAAGGCTTCGACGCGAGCCACGACGAATGGCTAACGGCGAGACAACTGCGCAACGCCCCGAGGCTCGTCGCGCAATACAAGGCTCGCCATGGCTTGTGAAGTACGACGCCAAACTTCGTCGATCCCTAGGAACCTCACCCTCACAACGCCGGTTCCACTTATACCTTGCATATATACATACCCACTCTATAGATCATACCACGTATATTACTATGCTACTACCTATACCAGTATATTACTACGCTACTACTTATACCCGTCGCAGAGCTACCCGACACCACCTCGTGATCACCATACGACCTCTGTATGGTGGAGTTTGGCGGGCACCGCCTCCGATCGCCCCCCTGCACGCGCTGCTTCCTGCTCTCACGAACGACTCACTGGTTCCCAGTGACTCGATTCAAGAGTGGACCGTTCTCCTCCTCTCGAGCTCCTCGAGACGTAGGCGACACGAGGAAGAACACGCACCATGGGCTCCCTCACTCCCGCCGACCGCGTCTCCCTCTTCCCAAACGTTGACTTCAAGGATATGCCTGACAAGGGCGTTCAATGGGTCACCCTGGGCTCGAAACCGTTGGAGCCGACTACGGTTCTGCGTGGCCTCGCGGACCACCGCTTCGATGAAACCGCCGAAACGATACGCCCACAGAGCGTTCAGGCTTCAGGAATGGCCAGCGACGGGCCCGAATGGGCTTACGACCGCACGTTCTTCGACCCGAAGCACCGCTGGCGCCTCTGCATTCCCGTCGCAACCGACGCCCCTAACCTGCCCTGGTACCTCCGACGCCCGGGAGAGAGAGATCTGAGAGGGCGGCCGGACGCCAGCGGAATGGGCTACGAGATCGAGAATGCTCTACGAGAACGGATGAGCGCCGACTTGGCGGACGCCGAGCAATGCGCGCTCTCTATGTGCCGAGCTGACCCGTCTATGAGCAAACGGACATGTCCCACGTCCAAGCTCCTCCCGACCGAGCTCGATCAGACCTGGCGCAACAGCCAGGACGCGAAGAAAACTCTCATGACTTGGAGGCGAGCGACTCTCGACGCTCTGGGATACATAAACTGGGTTCGTTTGCATTGGAGCGACTGGACGAGCGGGAACGGAATCGACAAGTGGGTAATCCGCCACGTGGAGGCCTTCGAGCTGGACAAGTGGAAGAAGAAGGGGGCATTCCTGGTTCCTTCGAGAGACGCCCTATACTCGAACTTTCCGTTCTGGATTGAACACGACATCCCTATAGGATACGCGTGGTCGAAGACCGAGGAAGACCTTCCTCACCTAATCCAGCTCCACCCACGACTCCTCGCCACACTAGACAGCGGTCTAACCGCCGCGCCCGTATCCCGCTCCCTTCATATCCCAGCGGACGCCCGAGAAGACCCCCTCTACGGGCGACTTACGCGTTGGGACGCTTGGTTCGAGCCCGTAGCCGGACGGCTGGAATACAAGAATCTCATAGCTCGTCCTAGCAGCAGAGAAGTCTACATCGTCGATTTCGCCGGGTGGTTCCGCAGGAACGTCTCGGACAAGAGCAAGAAACGCAAGTGCGATCAGCTATGGGCTACCCGGGAACCCCCGCCGGTCTACCTGGGATGGAAGGGACCCCGCAGCTACGCCCTGCAATACGCGAACCGAGGCGAGGGAAATGTGGGCGAGACGGACGACGAGGGCGACTCCTGGTACTTGGATCGACCATTCCTTCGCGAGCATTACGCCGCTACTTTCGCTCCGGCGCTGGGACAAGTCGTAGACCATTTCACGGGCCGGATTATGCAGGAGTGCGACAAAGTGGAACTTTCCCGCGCCAGCTGGAGGCTGAAGTTGGAGCAGTCCTCCATCCTCTCCGACGAAGAAAAGGTCGACTTGCGAGAAGGTGGACGTGACCTGGACGCTTTGGGAGAGTGGGCTGACCGGATCTTCGCCCCGAGGAGCGATACCCCCGCTCCGAAAGACGTGGAGATGGTTCCCGTAACTCCCCCGGGACCCGTGCACCTGCTCGGGCAGCGGGACGAAGACGACAAAGAAGTCTCGTGGAGCGAAAGCGAGGTCGGGATGGAGGTGGACACCGGGAGAGTCAGGGCACCGGCCAGCCTCCCGACCGTCGAGAGAGTCGCCCCCCCTCCTAACGCGCCAGTTCAGGACACTCCGGAGCCCAGACGGGAGCCGCAAATCGCGGGTCACACAGAACCCAGGAGGGAGTCTACGCTAACCTGGGTGGAGAAGATGCAGCGCTCATCCACGAGTGTCCCGGCTGCCACGGCCCAGCTCTCAGCCGCAGACAAGGGCAAAGCCCGGGAAACAGCCGTTTCAACTCGAGGGAGCCACTCCCCGAACGAGCGTCGGCGCCCGGTAGTCGAGGCCGCTCGCGACCGGTCCCCAGTTCGAGGACCGCGAGAACGAGCTCGGGAAGCTCCACGAGCTCCCCTCGCTGACCGCCTAAGTGCCCGCGAAGAAAGGCGTAGCGACCGCGGTGACCGACGCAGTGAGGGTTGGAGCACCGACAGGCGGGACCGGCTCATGCCATCGCGTAAGAACGATTGGCTCGACCTCATCCTCTCCACGAAGCGAACGGTGTCCAGCCATACCTACCACTGCATTCAGAGGAGGCCAGTAGACATGTGGCGAGATCGCTGGCTGCAGGACGCGATCCTAATCATTCCGGACAAGTTCGCCGAGGTCAAGTTTCGCTGGTGGGCAGCCACCAAGAACCTGAGAACTCCAGCTGATCTTCTGAACCTCGCCGTGGAGAGGTGTGTCCCTTTCCGTCTGGGCCTTCCTCTGGACAAGTTCCCCAACTACGAGGGAGAGAACGCCGGGTATACCGCCGCCAGCCGCGCCATGCTTAAGAGGGAGTACGACCAGCCCGCCGAGCGCCTGTGGGTCCCGTGGGACATGAGCCCGGATCTATACGTACGGGACTACCTAGCCAAGATCGATTCCATCCTGGCCAAGCCCCATGCTCGCGGCTTCATCGCTCTCGGCGGTGTCATCGCCTGGATCGCCCACAAGTTCGGGCAACGCCCCTCCGGGTCCGTGTTAACCGAGTTCATGAGCGGACCTTTGGTGCGCACCACCTTGTGCAAGAGCGGAGAATGGGATTGGATGGGGCCTCAAGCGACTAACTCGATGATGGAGCGGGTAACCCCCGCCGAGTGTGCTGCCCTACTAGGGACATCCGAGTCCCCGGATCGCGGAGGCATCGTCTACCAAGTCTTCCCTTCCACCGAGTGGCTCTGGGAAGACTTCCCCTCGTACAACGGGGAGATCACGCCAGAAGTGGACGCCTTCCTCTCTCTCATTGCCAACGAGTTGCTCGGCATGGACCCCGCTGGTAACCCCAGGACTGTCAAGGTCTCTCGGCGCACGCGCGTTCAGTTCCGGAACCTGCAGAAGCAGAAGGCTAGGGCCCAACGAGGAGTTCCCGGGGCGGATGGGGGAGCCACGGAAAGCGACTTCGAGACCTTCCACGAAGAGATGAGGCGTACCTGGAGCACGAGCTGGAATGGGATCAAGCTGAGCGCCTTGGATTGCAACGAGCGAGAACGGTGAGGGCGCACGCCCGAGAATGGGGGGCTCTGTGACACGGACGGTATTTCTTGATTCTCGTACGCACGCTTACATAACTTTACCCTACACACTGTATATTCGTAAGCGGCTGAGCCATCATCAACTGATGGCTCTACAAACAATAGAGCACTTACTTCTTCACATCTGACTACCACGGTCCCTTCGACCTCCTCTCAAAGCGACGTTGACTGTAGTCGACCGGGGCCCAGCAGACTGGGTATAATTCGTCAGGATTAGGATTGTGTATTAATCGGAGCCTTCCACTTGGTGGTCGCCTCTCGGCTAGACTCTACGTTCGAGTTCCTCGAGCCTAGAGACTACGCCATAATTTCTATATTCTCCTAATTCTACGTTTCTCTTTAATTCGGATTCCGCTACGTTCTCTAGTGGGAAATTCCACCTGCCGCGTTACATGAACGCGCGGATGTACGGGTCGGTGGCGGGCGGGTCGATCGCGCGGTAACCGTACGCGATCCGGAGCATGATCGATGCGGTGAGGCTGTTTGCTTCACTCAGCGGGCATCGCGATGGAGCACACACACACAAGGCGATATCTGCACTGACCGCTCGACGAGATCAAAGAGGTCCGGACGCCCACCCGCGGCGTCCTCCAGGCGCCGCAGCATGCGTGCGATCTCCTCGCGCATGACCAGCACATGTGCGCCCGGCGCACTCAGCAGCGCGTGCAGCATCCGGCGTTCCGTGCGCACGCGTGGGCCGTACTGGCACAGCGGCAGCGCGCCGTCGTACCCCACGAGCGCGCCGGCCATCGCGAACGTCGGGCGGCCGCTGAGAGCCGCGCCGTGCGTGTCGAGCAGGTCCGCGGCCGTGTCTGCGCGGTCGACGACGATCATTGGCTGGCCGAGGATCTGCAGCGAGAAGAGGCCGCCGGCTGCAGCGGGCGGTCAGTGTGCGGAGAACGGATGTGGATTGGTGCGGGGCGTACCGTATCGCTCGCCCAAGGCAGCGAGCGCGAGCCACGGCGACTCGGCCGGGACATCGTGGATGTTTCCGAGGATGGGGATCCCGCGGGGTCCGGGCGGCAGGGGAGGTCTCGAAAACTTTCTCCAGAGGAGGTGTGAGATGTACACCGCGGCTAGCGTTGCTGTTGGGAGCAGGGTGAATGAGTAAGCCATGCAGGGAGCGCGTGAGAGGCGATTTTGCGATCTACACTTGCATGCGAAGAAGCCGAGATAGCAACTGACAAACTGACAAGGAATCCAGACTTCACATACCGGCTTGCGTAAGTGGCTTGCCCCGCATGTCGGAGTTTGAATTTGGCTGATCGGGCTTGGCTTGCGTGGCTTGGGCGTGGGCTTGGCTTGTGCATCATTTTTGCTGACGGAAATATCACGCTCGTCCTTCGGCTCGCTTCCGCCGCTGCAGCTCACTTCGCATCCTCGCGCTCAATCAAAGTCAACTTTACTGGTGCCAGTGCTCAACGGCTGTCTCCTCAATCTCTTACACCACCCACAATGCTATCAATGACGTCGGGACTGACACGCTAGACCTCCCTTTGTTATCGCGCATGGGCTGTAGTACGTAGTTATCGTCTAAACCCTCTTTTTTCTTCCCGGAGTCACTCGAGCCTTCTTTTGAGGCGGCGCTGGTGTCTTGCTGGCCGGCGCAGCAGCCCTCTTGCGCTGCTGCCGCTTTGGTCGTTTCTGAGCGGGGAGATCCTCCTCTTGTTCTTCCTCGGCGCGTGAGCGTTTGCGGACGCTGGCGACAGTCACAATGTCTTTGCGCAGCTTCGGTCGCTCCGGGGCTGCGGGTTCTTGTTCTTCCTCGGCGCGTGAGCGTTTGCGGACGCTAGCCACAGTCGCAACCTTCTTGCGCGGCTTCGGCTTCGGTTGCTCCGGGGGTGCGGGCTCTTGTTCCTCCTCGCTACGCAGGCGCTCTGGAATCACTGCCACGACTGCATCCAGCGGCGCGGCACCACTAACCCGGCGATAGACCGGCCAAGTATGGTGCGCATCATATGTGCAATGATTTGCACGAAATTTTCTTCGCGCCTCCCCCAACTCATCCACCGTATTCCAGCGGACCCGCCAGATTTGGAACATCGCTGATTCGACCGCATCCACGTGCTTTGGGGGACAAGCCAGAATGGATTCCGAGCGAAGATCGTCGAAAGAAGCACCGCCAGCGTCAAAGGGCTCTCCAAGCTCCCGCTGGACGAAGAGGAGGTGGAAGAGAACGCAACCGACGCTCTGCACGCGCTCATTGCGTTCATGGAAAGGTATGTCAGCCAACGTCGTATGGATCATCAGCCGGGACAGTGCATACCCGAGGGTCTGATCGAGTTCTTCAGTGAATATCAGACCCAGCTTCGACGCCCAAGAATCGGGGCCGAGGTGTTTCTTCTTCTTTCGTTGCTCCCTGCTGTAGCGAATCCAGGCCTTGATAACCACATGACGCTGGTCCCACAATCGGAGGACATTGCCAACGACCGGGATAGCAGCGGAAAACACTTGAGCAAGGTTCGAGTTCACATGGATCTCCGCCTTCGGATTGAGGTAGAATGGGACGCGATATGTCCCTATCTTTGTAAGCCATTTTTGATTAGTATTATTGGAATAATCCTGTAAGTGGCGCACCTTTGAGTCTGGGACTTTTTCGCGTCCCTTATCAATCATATTCGAGTAGCGAACAAAAGTTGTATGAGGCAGAAAGTGTTGACGGCGGAGCGTGCGCCCCAGCAGAGTGATCGGGGCGATCATTCGGGACTCGGATCAACTCCTGAGTGAGGTACTATATATCCCATTTTTCACCGCACACGTACCTCAGTCGTTTACCCTTACCGACTGAGGTACGTTCTTCTCACTTATCACCCATACTAGCTTAGACTTATCGCATCTGTAGACTAAGATATCTCGTCTACAGGTAGTTACCAAAAGAGTCGTTTACCCTTACCGACTGAGACTAAGATATCTCGTCTACAGAAAGAAATTATCCAGTGCAATGGTCCCCATAGGCCATTTCCTGGAGGTGCACCTGTTGAAGCTTGTTTGTATTAGCGACTATCACAGTATGTAGACATGACATCATAAGTAGTATTCTTAGATTACTTTGGCTCGCTCCACAATGACCTCATACCTGACCTCATTATTGCGTCATCCATTACTCATCTATGATATCATTACTCCACTATGACATTATGATATCTGCTCCAGACTGGTATATAAACCTAGTACTATACGCTCCATATCCTCAGCTCCTGTGTCTCTACACTCGCTGAGGTATGCATTCTCCCTTACGATCTAATGACCTTACTTATGACTTGTACCATAGACTCTGTCTTATAGGTACAGCTAATGATACAGCTCCTGTGTCTCTACACTCGCTGAGACTCTGTCTTATAGGTGATCGCTACTGGTCGTATCTCCACTGCGCGGTATTGTCTGCGACAGGTTATGGGCCCCGCCTGAACCACTAGCGGCAAATCAAGAAACATCGAACTACTCCCTTTACTAAGGTGAGTATCTTTCACTCGTTCAGCCCTTCTAGAGCGCCGTCTTTGTGCGCTCGTCCCACTTGCTGGATGTCGGTCCTCGCATTTGTGCTCTCACCCTCAAGGGGTTACGCGAGCGGCGTCAGGGAGTCATTCAGTTGGCAGACGCGCCGTTAGCTATTCCGTCCATGATTGCTCGCGCGCGTTTTACGTTACATCTTTTTATTGTACAGCGGACATACCCACCAGGCACTGGTCCTTTGGTCAATCCCACTCCTGAACCTTGCGCGAAGCGCCTAGGTGGTGTGGTAGCTCTCAACAGCTGCTGGAGGTCAATCCCTCCGCCAGGCAAAACAATCCTTCGGGGTTGACTCGCATTCCTCACAAGGGACCCTGCGGGCTGGTGACACTACGAGGATTCATGCAATGACGCTCTGCGTGTATGCATGTCTTTAAAAGGGAGAAGATGGGCGGTCAAACCCGGTGCTTGGGACGGCCTTGGGCACGTGTCCCTTGGCCAGTGACGGACTGCGAGGGCAGTAATCACTGTTGGGTACTGCCGCCGCTGACGTATATAGTTACGTTACCTTGATACAAATATGGGCACTTACTATACCGCTTTATTTCGTTATCATTCCCCGCGCGTATATGGGCATCATGGATGGGATGGGGACGCTTGGTCGTTCTTGTTTCAGAGATTTGGCACTTGGGATTTGTTTCTTGGTCTGCAGAGAATCTGGGGCTGACTTCATCGCTCTAGTCTCCATCTCTATCACCCTGTCATCACCAGACGACCCTCCCGTTGGGGTTATCCTATTTCCTGTTGTCCGTTGGGCTCAGGGACCTTCTTACACTACCCTTCAAGACACCGATTGGGAAGACCTATACGAACTTGGTGAACACGACAACGAAGATCTATTTCACCATCAGGACAATTGGACTCCTGAACTTCGTTCCCTATTCGGTGATCCTCCCTATATCGAATTCCCCTCTCTTCATTACCAAACCGCCGACGTTATCGAGTATCTCCCCACCATGTCGGGAATCGAGAAACTCAACAACTCCATTCTGAGTGTCTTCGATGGCACCAATTGGAATATGTGGTCGGACAACTACATGAGCATCTGCATGCATCAGGGCACCTGGGGAGTGGTTAAACCCACTCATATTATGGTTAACGGCACATCTACCTCGAACCCTGGTTCTATGGAGCGTCCTGGAACGGCTGGTGACAGCCAGTATCAATGGGACGTTGCCAATGAAAAGGCACTGGGTCTTGCGCGGGTTTATATCACCCAGAATCTGCGCAAGGGAATCTTTATGGACGGTCAGCGGGAGCGCACTGCGCGCGAGGTTTTTGCAAAGATGGCGACGGATTATGGCCAACCAAATGCCATCGATGCTTTCGTCGAGTACCGCCTCCTGAACACCACCACCTTCCACGGTGGTGATACCATTGACAAGCAAATCATGGAAATGGAGACTGGTCGTCGCCAGTGTTCGGAAGGAGGAATCGAGATCCCTGACTACCTCTTCGCAACTCTAATGCTCGCCGCTTTGCCCGCTTCCAGCAGAGGTTTTGTCACCTCTTACCTGGCCAATCGTCCTATCGCTTCTCTGAACCCAGTCGATGTCAAGAACAGCGTCATAGGGAATATCAAGATCAAGAACCTCGACACGACGTCGAACTCGAAGATTTCCACCGTTCCGTCCCTTGCCACCCGCTGCACTCATTGCAACAAATCCGGTCACGTTGCGGCATCCTGCTACAAGAAGTATCCCAACCTCAAGCCGACTGGTCAATCTTCTGACAAAGGCAAGGGGAAGCAGGATGAGGGGAAGAAGAAAAAGAAGAAGGAAAAGAAGAGCGGTGATGGTACTAGCGCTGTAAAAGAAGTTGTAGCCGCTCCCGCGGTTGCAGCTGTCTCCAATGGAATGCACATTTCGTCCTATCTCATGAGTGACTCCCTCAAACACATCGATGATGGAATTTTTGTTGAAGAAATGGGAGACGACTCCAAAATTCGTTTTCTATGGGACTCGGGTTGTACGCATCATATGACAAACACCCGATCCGATCTTCACAACATCAGACCTATCGACACCTATGTAGTCGTTGGGTCGGGAGCTCGCTTCAAGAATGAAGCCGTTGGAGATATTGTGTTGCGGGGTCATACTAGTAGTGGCATCGACTACACCTTCACGCTGAAGGATGTCATCTACAACCCGCACATAAGAGGGCGTTACCTTTCTGGGTATGCGCTCGATCAGGCTGGTTACTACACCGTGGTTGGTGACAACAAGGCAATCCTAGTCACCAAGGATTGGCTCAACAAGGGAAAAGCGCATGGGGATGTCTTGATGACCTTTAAAGCAAGCAATCGCTGCTACTGGTACTACCCCGAGGAGCTCGTGGCACCGTCTGTGTCTGCATCTCACGAGTCTACCGCGCTTGCTTCCCTGGAAACTACCGATCGTGAATTGTGGCATAAGCGTTTTGGTCATGCGGCTCGGAGGACCCTTACTCACTTGCCGACACAAGTTGAAGGTGTTCCCCCCTTGCGACGCAATAAAGACCAGCGCGGCATGTGCGATGGATGTATGCTTGGAAAACAGCACAAGCATCCGTACCCTGCATCAGAGAAACGTGCTAGCAAACCCCTCGAGCTTATCCACACTGATTTGATGGGCCCCTGGCCTACTCAGTTGTTGGAAGGTTCACGCTACACAATTTTGTTTTACGATGATTTCTCGAGCTTTGGCATGATGGTGTTCATTAAATCAAAGGACCAAGCCTCTACTGCGATTAAAAACTTTGTTGCCCTTACAGAGCGTCAGCTTGGCACAAAAGTACTGGCCTTCCGGTCAGATCGTGGAGGCAAATATATGTCCGATGAACTCACAGCCTGGCTCAATGCACGTGGTATTATGCACCCTAAGTCCGCGCCACGCAAACCACAGCAAAATGGGAGGTCTGAACGTTGGAATCGCACAGCCTACGAGAAAGCGGAATGCATGCGCCTCGATGCCGGCCTATCCAAAGGCTTCTGGCAATGTGCTATGGATGCATCTGTCCACGTTCATAATAGACAACCTATGGCACGATTGGGATGGCGAACACCTGCGGAACTGTGGCTTGGAAAGAAGCCAGACGTCTCTTATTTCCGTGTGTTTGGATGCAAGGCGTCTCTCTATGTGGATGTTGAAAAACGCCCGAAAGGGTTGGAGCATGGACGCTGACGGACTGGCCTATCTATCCGACAAGTCCTGACGTGTGGCAGTGCATGTCAATCAGCAATCAGTGGGCGCACGCTTCGCACACAACTGAGGGTCTCCTCAATATTCCTCAGCCCTGGCTATTCACTGGTTCGTCCAGCCCTGCATATATTTTTGATATTCACATCCCTGGACTGCTGTCTGCACATTTATCTCTACACCCCTGCCTTTCTTACTTCACCATCCACTTGTACCTGTTTTTCCCCTCTCACTTCCCTGGTTCCTCTGTTCACCGTCCCTTGCTCCATCCTGTCGATATTTCACCCACTCTGATGATTATTTCATTGTCTCACATACAAAAGCTTGTAGTTGGACAAAAGAAAAATAGATTTATTCTCCTCATAGTCTTGAGTTCAGTTCTCGTCTTCAGCTCGTTTCTACTTGGGTATTTCGACCCTCTGCTTCGTCGCATCCGTCCCACGCCGCCCTCGACTTCGTCCCACGTCTAAAATCATCATTTCTTACTGCCTGCCACGGCACTGAATCTTGTGGACCTCCTCGCACATCACACTTATTCCTGCACTGTTTTAGGTCGTAGCTGACCCCCATTTTGTGTTAGCTCGCGCCTATTCCGTCCGCAGGCACGTCATTTTGGAGCCCACCGCGAGGGGATTTCAACATAGATTCTGGTGCCTCTCGCAGTCTGCGACACAACAATCATTCTGAGCTACGTCGCACGCTCCGTGAAGAGCTAGCTGTTGCTCTCAACGACCCCACAACTCTCTCTTTCGACGACGAACACCTTTTTGACATTGTCCCCAGCGCCCTTGCACAACACAACAACCTCTCACCGCATTCCCCGAGCTCTCCAACGCTATCCTGGCTCTTTGATTCGCCTCCAACAACGCGTTCACCATCCCCCCTTCACAACACGAATATTCCTTCTCAAAATATGGCTACTCCCACTCCCATGCCAGCCAGAGGCGATCGAAACGCCCCAGTCTTTGATTCGTCCAAGCCCCACGAGTTGCGCCGTTATTTCCTCGATCTGGAGTTCCTTCTAGCTCGATCTGCCGTCACTGACGCTGCCCAAATGAAGGGGCATGCGGTCAGATTCCTTTCCGTCGAAGATCAGGAGATTTGGGAAGGTCTACCGTCATTCTCAGACGCCAACAAATCGTACCACGACTTCAAATTGGACGCCCTCAGCCTCTACGCAGGGAACGACACAGATCGTCGTTTCAGCCTCGACGATTTGGACATGCTCGTTGGGCAGACATCTCGCATGGGAATCCACACAAAGGACGACCTCACACAATTTTATCGACGATTCCTACACATCACAACATTCCTGATTAGCAAACAACGACTCTCTGTGGCAGAACAGAGCCGATTTTTCCTTCGAGCTATGAATCCAGCCTCGTTGTCCGTCTCAGTTCGCCAGAGACTTCAGATCAAGAAGCCAGACGTTCACCCTGAGGATCCATATGATTTGTCAGATCTGTACGACGCTGCTAAATTCGTCCTTTCAGGATCATCGACCTTACTTCCTGGAATGCCCACGTCTCAGCCCGGAACCGAGCTCACAATCAAATCAGACCCTGGAATTACTGCACTAGTTTCATCCGTCTCAGATCTAGTTCGAATAATCGCTGCTCAACACGCCAATCCTGGTGCCCCAGCACAATCACAGTCCGCCAACGCCCTGCCCCGCCGTCGCCGTCCTGATGGCTGCAGTTATTGCAGTGATCTCGAGCATTTTATCAGCCAATGTCCCCACGTTTCGACGGATATTCGAGACGGAAAATGCCGCCGCAATGTGGATGGGAAAGTCGTCCTCCCCTCAGGCGCATATGTGCCAAATATTGTCCAAGGAAAGGATCTTCGAGAGCGCATTCAGAAGTGGCATGAAGCGAACCCAGGTCAGGCAGCAGCTCCGCAGATGATTTTGGAAGTTTCTCACCAGAATTTGCTGTCTTCTGCGGCGCCTGGGCTCGTTCAAACGTTCAAACTCACGGACGAAGAACGAATGGCAGTTCTGACGGCTGAAATTAATCAACTACGCACACGGGCCCAAGCTAAACGCGCTATGGAAGTTGCTAATCAACCAGAAGTCCCTGAACGCACTATTCCACCGGCGGTAGCGCGAAATCCAGTCGTTCCACCTGTTCCAATCGAAACCGTCCCTCCTGCGACCGCCCCTGCTGCTCCAGTTGCCCCGCCTCAACCCCCAATCCATCCGTACGCCGCAGCTCGTGATGGCGCTTACGCACCGCCCAAAGAACGAAATGTTGGGATTCCAGCGCAGAAATCACAACCCCCACGCTCTTCGGCTCCGATCTACAACCCCAAAGATGCTGCAGCTGTTTTCGACGCCATTTTGGACATCCCTGTCACCCAGACGCTTCGCCAGACCCTGTCGATTGCCCCAGAAGTCCGTGCTCAATTCCGCGAAGCTACTAGTTTCCGTCGTCCCCCTGCCAAGACTGGCGAGGCAGTGCCTCAATTCCTGCATCCTGTCACTGATAGCACGCCCTACGACCTTCCATATGCTCAGGACGACTCAGATTTGGTCGAAAAAGTGCTTCAGCAGCAACGAAACGAAGATGCACGCCTTGCTTTGGCTGTGGAGCATTTTCCAGTCGCCTACAGCCAGACGTTGCCCCCAGACGCTTGGGTGGTCCCAGATAAATTTGCCGTCTACTACGATCAGACTGGAAGGTTGCCAGACAATCTAGTTGTGGCTGCCGAGTCCCTGGCCATCCGCTCGATCCTCCCAGTGATTGACAACCAGCAACAAGTGGAATGCATCGTCGACAGTGGTTCTCAGATTATTTCGATGTCCCAGGCAACCTGTCACGAGTTGGGACTTGCGTATGACCCTCGAATCGTTCTACAAATGCAATCTGCCAATGGAACAATCACACCGTCGCTTGGACTAGCCCGAAACGTCCCGGTTCGCATTGGGGACATCACATTGTACCTACAGATGCACATTCTGCGTGACGCTGCCTACGACGTGCTCCTGGGACGACCATTTGACGTTCTGACGGAAAGCGTCATTCGAAACTTTTCCAACACGGATCAAACACTCACAATCACCGATCCCAACACTGGAAAGACGGCTACTGTGCCTACTGTGCCCCGCGGATCTCCCCGTGCCCGTTCAGAGGGTTTTCGCAGCTCGAGGATTTGATTCCTGATCAAGGAGAGTACGCCTTTGTGATCGAGGCCAGCCCAGATCAACCAGAACGCTACGTATTTTCGTCCTATGCCCCCATTTCTCTCACAGACTCTCTTGCGCACATACAACATACTTATCTCTCTGCCTGTAGCAATTTATCCGCACACAGTTCGACTATTTCTCTTGCACATACAGTCGTTCAACCGGTGTTTTCCTCAGCGACCCAGGATTCAACTCCTGGTTCAAAATTCGTTCCCATATTTTCTTTGAACTCGTCTCGTACCTATCCTACTGCTACGTCTCCTTCATCTCAATTCTACCCGTCCACGTCACAATTTGCTAACAAAAAGTACAAGCCAGTGGCCAGGAAAATTCGGCCTGTTCTTGGATCTGTCCCAGACGAATTCCGCATCGAGCGCCAGATCCTGGGCGACCCACTCGCAGATCTACCATATCTGGATCCTATTCCGCCTCCTTTTGTGCCGACTGGACGCTACACCGCCGAACGCAAGGCTGCTCTTGACGACGCACACCGCGGTGACTTCCTGTGGCCTGCTGAGAGAGATTTAATGCACCAGTTCATGTGCCTTCACCAAGGAGCCTTTGCATGGCAAGAATCAGAACGAGGACGTTTTCGAACCGATTTCTTTCCCCCTGTCAATATCCCAGTCATGCCGCACACACCGTGGGTCCAGCGCAATATCCCCATTCCCCCTGGGATCTACGATCAAGTCTGCGACCTCATACGTTCGAAAATCGCTGCTGGAGTGTACGAACCGTCCAATTCATCCTATCGATCCCGTTGGTTCTGCGTGGTCAAGAAAGACGGCACCAGCCTTCGTTTGGTTCATTCCCTGGAGCCACTAAACGCCGTCACAATTCAGCACTCAGGCGTCACGCCATTCACTGAGCAGCTGGCTGAGCATTTTGCAGGACGAGCCTGCGGTGCCATGCTGGATTTATATGTTGGATATGACGAACGGTTGCTTGCGCCAGCCTCCCGCGACTATACAACGTTCCAGACGCCCTATGGAGCTCTCAGACTTGTTACCCTGCCCATGGGATGGACGAATTCAGTCCCCATCTTCCACGACGACGTCACCTACATCCTCCAGCCCGAAATCCCGGAATTTACTTGGCCATACATCGACGACGTCCCGGGCCGTGGCCCCAAATCGAGATATCAGCTAGAAGATGGATCATTTGAGACGATCCCTGAGAATCCAGGGATTCGCCGGTTCGTTTGGGAACATTTTGGAAATCTGAATCGAATCGTTCAGAGGATGAAGTACTGCGGAGGGACATTCTCTGGCCTCAAGCTCACACTCTGCGCCGAAACCATCACAGTTGTTGGACATGTCTGCACACCGGCTGGACGAATCCCTGATGAGAAGAGAGTCGACAAAATCGCAAATTGGGGACCCTGCAAGACGCTCTCAGAAGTCCGTGCATTTCTGGGCACCATAGGAGTCTGCCGTGCATTTATTTCGAATTTTGCGCATCGTGCCCACGCCCTGACACTTCTAACACGAAAGGATATGCCATTCCACTTCGGTACTGCACAGATCGCTGCCCAAGACGACCTGAAGCACGCATTATTGAGCTGCCCTGCGCTCCGGCCAATCGACTATTCATCTGGGGACCCAGTTATCTTATCCGTGGACACCTCTCAGATCGCCGTTGGTTTCCTGCTTGCCCAGTGCGATCCAAACACTCCCAGTCGACGTTTCTATGCCCGGTTTGGCTCAATCACGCTTAACGATCGAGAAGCTCGATTTTCACAGCCCAAGCTAGAGCTGTATGGATTATTCCGCGCCCTTCGTTCATGGAAGCTCCACCTGATCGGACTACGAAATCTAGTGGTTGAAGTCGATGCTAGGTACATCAAGGGTATGCTACGGAACCCCGATCTTTCGCCCTCAGCCAGTATCAACCGCTGGATCCTGGCGATCTTAACCTTCCATTTCGAGCTAGTACATGTCCCTGGCGTCAAACACGGCCCGGATGGATTGTCCAGACGACCCGCACAGCCTGGAGACGAGTTAGAGCATGAGGACGACGGTTTTGATGACTGGATCGACGAGGTGCACGGTTTTATGCACATAATCAATGACTTACCCTTCGTTTCACGACGCCAATCCACGATCCACTCATTTTCCGCCGAAATTGCACCCACCGAGTCCACAACACCGCCTACACTGAGCTACGATCAGGTACCTCGCTCAGAAGCAGCTCGACTCGCCGATCATCGTGTAGATCTGGTTCAGGGATGGCTTGAGACGCTATGACGCCCACGGGACATGTCTGAACAGCAATATCAGGCATTTATTCGGTTTAGCATGGAATTCTACCTCGAAAATCGAAAGCTTTGGCGCAAGGACGCACACGGACGCCACAAGCTAGTCGTTCCCTCCCACCGTCGAATATTCATCCTGCGATCTGCCCACGACGACGTTGGTCACAAGGGATTCCACGCAACGAAGGCTTTACTCACGGAACGATTCTGGTGGCCATTCCTTGCACACGACGTCACCTGGTACCTACGCACCTGCCACCTATGTCAGATTCGACAGACAAAGAAGCTCCTTATCCCCCCTACCGTCGCGGTCCCGGCCCCACTGTTTTCGAAAATTCATATGGACACTATGCACATGCCGCCAAGCGCTGGATTCCGCTACATTGTGCAAGGACGATGCTCGATTTCGCTTTTTCCTGAGTTCCGCATGCTGCGCCGTGAGACAGCGACCACCCTGGGCGAATGGATCTTCCAGGACTTGATCTGCAGATGGGGGACGCTCACAGAAATCGTGTCAGACAACGGCGCACCGTTTGTGAAGGCATTGGCGTACCTGGAAGCTAAGTATCACGTCCGTCATGTGCGCATTTCGGGATACAACTCACGCGCAAATGGGCTGATTGAAAATCCACATTTCGACATCCGCGAGGCGCTCTTCAAGGCTGTAGATGGGGAGCAGAAGAACTGGAGTTCTGCTGCTTATTCGGTCTTCTGGGCGGACCGTGTCACTGTCCGTCGTCGCATGGGCTGCTCACCCTATTTTGCGGTCACTGGAACGCATCCATTAATTCCCCTCGATTTATCAGAAGCCACATACCTGCTCCCGCCGCCCGAAACCGTCCTTTCGACCACGGATCTCATTGCACGACGCGCCATTGCGCTCCAGAAACGCCGAAGCGATCTAGAAGCCCTACACTCTCGAGTTTATCAAGCACGACTGCGTGACGCTGCACGCTTCGAGATCGAGCACGCCGCCACGATCTGCGACTTCAACTTCAAGCAGGGCGACCTGGTTTTGATGAGGAACACGGCCATCGAGAAGTCCCTCAATATGAAGATGCGCAAACGCTATTTGGGCCCATTAGTCGTCATTTCGCGCAACAAGGGAGGCGCCTACATCCTGTGTGAGCTAGACGGCTCAGTTTTCCATCGTCCCATCGCCGCTTTTCGTGTTATACCTTATTTTGCACGCACAACGATCCCCCTCCCTCCCCTGGACGATTTCCTCGATATCTCAACCGAGAAACTGCGCGAGCTCGAGCAGTCAACATTGGTGGACCCAGAAACAGATCAGGAAGAGGAGGAGAGCTGTGAAGAGTTGTAGAAGAGTTAGAGAACGCGTTTCAGTCAGGAGGATGCACCTGCACAGCTGAGCACCCTCTCCTTTCGACTTTGCTGCCCATTCCTTTCCCCCCAAGTCGCATCCTTTGATTCATCATTGTCTTGCGCAGCTCCGAGGAGCTAAGGCTATGATGATCTACTGAGCCTTTATCTTCACATTTCTATTCCTCAAGACACTTGTCCGCTATTCTATGACCGAGGACGGTCATTTTTTCAGTCAGGAGGAGATGACGGACTGGCCTATCTATCCGACAAGTCCTGACGTGTGGCAGTGCATGTCAATCAGCAATCAGTGGGCGCACGCTTCGCACACAACTGAGGGTCTCCTCAATATTCCTCAGCCCTGGCTATTCACTGGTTCGTCCAGCCCTGCATATATTTTTGATATTCACATCCCTGGACTGCTGTCTGCACATTTATCTCTACACCCCTGCCTTTCTTACTTCACCATCCACTTGTACCTGTTTTTCCCCTCTCACTTCCCTGGTTCCTCTGTTCACCGTCCCTTGCTCCATCCTGTCGATATTTCACCCACTCTGATGATTATTTCATTGTCTCACATACAAAAGCTTGTAGTTGGACAAAAGAAAAATAGATTTATTCTCCTCATAGTCTTGAGTTCAGTTCTCGTCTTCAGCTCGTTTCTACTTGGGTATTTCGACCCTCTGCTTCGTCGCATCCGTCCCACGCCGCCCTCGACTTCGTCCCACGTCTAAAATCATCATTTCTTACTGCCTGCCACGGCACTGAATCTTGTGGACCTCCTCGCACATCACACTTATTCCTGCACTGTTTTAGGTCGTAGCTGACCCCCATTTTGTGTTAGCTCGCGCCTATTCCGTCCGCAGGCACGTCAACGCCCCGACCACATCTTCGTTGGATACGAACGAGAGACAAAAGCTTGGAAAGTGTGGGATCCGAATCAACGCAAGATACGAGTCTCTTCAAATGTTGAGTTCGATGAGCGAGTATTCCCTGCCAAGTCCAAGCTAGTCACCGGCAATGTGTCCTCTGGACCGGAGCCGTTCACACCATTCGAGGAAACCTTCCCTGACCTTATCAATAATCCTGCGCCTGCAACGCCTTATGCAAGCATACCACCTCCTGCTCTCCCACCGCCACCGGCACCCCTCGCGCAACAAGGTCCTGTCACGGGATCGCGAGAAGTACCCCTAATGCCTGGCCCGATAGACGATCGCCCGATTGCCCATCGCCGCCCTCGTCGGAATAAGCCCCGCATTATGCCAGATGGAACTACGTATCAGAGGCCTAGCAGCATTGAGTCCATGTTGTCAGCTGCCCAAGCTGAGCATGACTTGCCTCAAAACGTGCGGGATGTAGCAAAGAGCCCGGATGCACTCAAGTGGGAGCGCGCAATGCGCGAAGAACTGGACTCTCTCGAGGAAAACTGTACTTGGGATTTGACCAGCCTCCCACGCGGTTGAAAGACTGTCAAATGCAGATGGGTGTTTAGCAGGAAGCGTGACGGTCGTTTCAAAGCACGACTTGTTGCCAAGGGATTTACTCAGGTTCATGGGTTTGACTATGATGAGACCTTCTCGCCAGTATTGCGCTACGAATCTTTGCGCATACAGTTAAAACGCTCATATGGAATCAAGTCGGGGCATGACCCCCGCCTGATTCCATATGGCGGATATTCCGTATGATATAAGACCGTCAGAGAGGCTCAAAAAATTCTCAAAAAATCGGGAAAAATGCCAATTTATTCTAGAGTACATTGCAAGACTACTTGGGACCAAAAAAGCTATCCAACGACACTTGAACCTTGGACTCTTCCTTCTCCTGTACGAGATTCAACCCAAGTTTCTTCGGATTGGCATCAAGTGGCATTGAAACATCCTGATCCGGTCGAGTCTGAGTGATCTTGCGTAGCAGGTCAATGGCCGCAATGGCTTCCTTGTGATCAAACTTGAAAGAGTCAAAGATGTCCCCATTCTCGTCAGTTTCTTCGTCCAGATCAACCTTGTCATCTTCTTTCGCGTTCTCTTGCACCTGTTCAATGATCTGATGCAAACCCACATCTCCGTCCGCCAACCACGCATCCTCGCTCTTCTTATTCTTGCCCTTATTGCCGCTCCCAGCTTTCTTCTGCCCACTCTTCTCTCGCTCTTGGATCTTACGGGACTTGTTGGGGTTGCTGCGCACCATGGAGGAGATGGAGAGAGAGAAAATTTACTAATTGCATGGGCGACGAGCGCCTATTGAAGCTCTGACACACCCACGTGATGCACATGACCGTGGAATATTCCCGAAAAGTACCATGAAAAGTTGATTCCTTATTCCATACCACGGAATGTGGAATATCCGGTTCTCCCAAGTCGGGGGAAGCCCAAAAGCGATTCCAGATCGCGGATATTCCATATGAGATTATTCCATACGAATGTTTTAACTGTACTTATGGCTTTGGCTGCTCTCGAAGATTGGGAGATTCATGCCATGGATGTCAAAACGGCATTCCTAAACGGGGATCTGGAGGAAGAAATCTATATGGAACTTCCGGAATTACCCAAAGGTTTCTCGTCATGGCCAAAAGAAAAGGTGGCACGCCTTCGTAAATCACTCTATGGGTTGAAACAGGCGTCTCGTCAGTGGAATATCAAAATCCACAATGCCCTCCTTGAACTTGGTTTTGCTCGGACATACTCCGACGCCGGTGTCTACACATATCGCCAACAAATGGGAGATACGGTCATCATCTTGGTGCTGTATGTTGACGATATGCTCATTATGGGCAACAATCTGCCGGAGATAGCGCGTATCAAATCCTTGCTCGCGAATCGCTTCAAAATGACAGATCTCGGTCCTGCGAAGGATTTCCTTGGTCTGAACATAGTTCGTGATCGCAAAGCGCGTAAAATCTGGATCGATCAGGCTTCCTATATTGAAGGAGTTCTAGAACGTTTCCGGATGTCTTCGTGTAAAGAAGCTCGTACTCCCCTGCCTTCCGGCATCGTGCTCGAGAAGCATGATGGAGAAGTTGATGAAGACCGTTGTACCCGATACCAGCAACTGATTGGCAGCCTTCTATATGCCATGCTTGGTACTCGCCCCGACATTGCCTATGCAGTCATCCGTCTATCAAAGTTCAACAGCAACCCGTCAGAACATCATTGGAACATGGCAAAATACATACTCCGGTACCTTCAGGGCACCAAAAACTACCAACTTTGCTATGATGGTTCCACTGGCGCAGGCCTTATCGGTTATTCCGATGCTGATTGGGCGGAGAACAAAGACGACAGGCATTCAACCACGGGATATTCCTTCTTCATCGCCGGTTGTGCAGTGACCTGGGTTTCTAGACACCAACCCACGGTCGCTTTGTCCTCAACAGAGGCCGAATACATGGCTCTGAGCGATGCTACGCGCCAGATTGCCTGGATCCGCACTTTGTTGACTGAGCTCGGATATGACTTGCCATCCACGCCTCTTTGTGTTGATAACCAAGGCGCTATCTTTATGGCAGTAAATCCAGTTCATGATAGGAGGACGAAGCACATCGACATCCGCTATCACTTCGTACGAGAATCCGTCGAAGCTGGCAATGTCCAACTTTACCATGTGCCGACTGATGCGATGATCTCCGACACGCTCACAAAGTCTCTGGCATGGGTGAAGTTCCAACAACATCGGCTGTCTTTGGGTCTTCGTGATCCGACTGTTTAGTCGAGTGGGAGTGTTGAAGCTTGTTTGTATTAGCGACTATCACAGTATGTAGACATGACATCATAAGTAGTATTCTTAGATTACTTTGGCTCGCTCCACAATGACCTCATACCTGACCTCATTATTGCGTCATCCATTACTCATCTATGATATCATTACTCCACTATGACATTATGATATCTGCTCCAGACTGGTATATAAACCTAGTACTATACGCTCCATATCCTCAGCTCCTGTGTCTCTACACTCGCTGAGGTATGCATTCTCCCTTACGATCTAATGACCTTACTTATGACTTGTACCATAGACTCTGTCTTATAGGTACAGCTAATGATACAGCTCCTGTGTCTCTACACTCGCTGAGACTCTGTCTTATAGGTGATCGCTACTGGTCGTATCTCCACTGCGCGGTATTGTCTGCGACAGCACCATGGTAAGGTGGGAATTGCTGTTGGAAAGGGAGTGCTTGCTCAGGGGAAGGGTTCCAACCCAACCAGCGCTTCAGTCGATCAAGCATTTGAGTGCGTCCAAAGAAGCAAAAAAAGTTTACACTGCCACATGTCAATCAGTGCACTGGCACTCTTGTCTCGCAAGCCACTACAAGCCAATCTGCCTGATGCGATTGGACATGACAGCTTGCACTGGTTGGACTGTAGAAATAAGGATGTCGCAGCTCTTTTCACTCCGGCAGATTGTGATTAATGTGACCCACAATGAAAAATTTATATTGTAGATATTGGAGTATAAATGGGTGAATACAAAATACATTGCAATATTGAAACTAATGTGATGTAAAAAAATTACCACAATTCACACCACACATAACAAGGCCCACAAAGATCAAGTCATATTCCATATATTGTGACCCAAAAAAATAAGCTGACCCAATATGTCACATATCAGTGCAAAAACGTCTTGATACCACAAATATCGGGTGCCGGGTATGATCCGGGTCCTGATATGTAACATATCAGATCACTTGATTTTTTTATCCCCAATATATAGAATATAATTTATCCTTTGTGGGCTGCATTATGTGTGGTGTGAATTGGGTTACATCTTACACAACACATTAGTTTCAATATTGTAATGTGTTTTGTATTCAACCATTTGTACTCCAATATCTGCAATATAAATTTTTCATTGCGGGCCACATTAATTGCGATCTGCCGGAGTGTTTGAGCAAAGTAGAGGGCAAAATGCATTATTTCGTTTTGCGGAAGATCCCTCTATTGACCCGAAAAGTGTGAGGAAATGCAGTAATTTATTGCACGAGCAATGCACGGGACATCAATCGCAAGCCATTCTGCCTGATGCGATCATTCGTCCACTCGCACTGCAGATCGGGATAGAATCCATGGGTTTTATTATGTCCAACAAGCTCTCTGCACAGAATTTTCCACCAATCGATATTTAAAGCTCCTCTAAGGTTCTTGAGTGCCAAAAAACAAATTAGATCGGACATATTCAGAGTACTTTCCCATCTCTGTCCTACACACCATTGAGATTAATAGGGCTCACAACACTCTGTCTCCGAACGATATCTGCTAGAATCAGCGCATAAGCAAGAATATTTAATGTATAGAAGCTTGGGCGCTTTTTAGGGCTGCCTATAACATATATCTTCAGTAGGTTTTACAAAATTTCTTAATCCTAGGCCGAAATCAACTGAGGCGTACAGTAAGTGGACAAAATGATTGACTGATCAGTTCTCTTTGATTAAAAATGGGCTTTCCAGGCTCTTAGAGCTCATATCATCCTAGGGTCTCTGAGAACAAAATGTAGCCTTGGGCCTGTAGAATAGTCCACTGAACCCCTGAAGTTGTTGCAAAATTATTTGTAGAGATATACTACCGATTATCAATGACTGGTTTTACAATAAAGACAACATTTTGCTTCTGTGGCCAGCCTTGAGTCCTGATTTCAATGTCATCTAGCACATGTAGGACTCTCTCAAACATATAGTGGAAGGTCAGCACCCACTGCCATCAGGCAAGGAGGATTCCAGGCAAGGGTGGGCACATTTGAACATGGACAAGATTTTCACTTACTACACTGTAATCTGGAGTTCTAGATATTCTACACATGGAAACTAATACTCTTAAGGTGCATTTCATTCCAATTGACCCTTGGGCAAAATCAGCTCTGTGAGCCAGGACAATCAAAAAACTGATCAGTCAATCATTTTGTCCACTTACTGTACTTGCTAGACTGCGAGAGACAGGTGTTGTGAAGTCACCTTTGCACAATATAGCGCTCTCTTTGCGCAATTCCACTGGTTCGCAGCCTTGATTCATGCTGTAGAATGTAATGTCCATGAACTGTGTGCATTCATGGGCACAAACTGGATCTACTAAGAAGGACAGATGCTCGGCCGTGGTTCGGGGCTTGTAGATAGATTAATTGACGTTCGTAGCGGGAAAGGATCGATCTGTCTGCTCTTGAACGGTAAACAATCAAATTTTGTTCAACAAGACGCTGACGCAAAAACTTAAACACGGTGTTGCGCACCGCTTCCGTGCATAATTCAGGGGCAGAAACAATCTGTGACTTGGTCTCAGCGGAAAAGCCCACCGGCTTGCGGTCCTACAATGCCGTAGCGACTCAAGTTGAGACCAGGATCTTCAAAAGTGATCATTCACAAACTGTATGGCAAACCGTAGCTCATTCATGTTGTCATAGGCCTTACATGTCTTACGCGACCACCCGAAACACTTGTAGAGCCGCGAAGAGTTATAGAGTATAGAAATAATCATGTTTTATTTGGCCGGACACAAGCCAAAATGTTGGCTTGGCAAGCCGGCATTTTGGCTTGCAAGCCTGATGGCATCACTCACAGGCCAAATCCCATCACAAGCCAAAAAAAGCCACTTGGCGCGGGCACAAGCCACTTCGGCAAGCCAAAAACGTCGGTGTCCAAGGAATCCTAGCCGTGGGTAAAACTCTAGTCAGGGAGTGATCCGGCCCGGACCGGTCACAGAGAGTGACTGATAACGTGGCTGTGACAAGCGTCATCTCCCCTCCGTCATCATGGACCAAGCGGTTCCGCGCCAAGGTCAGAGTCATGCAGAATCATAAACTGTCAAGCGAATCATGATCTGTTCTCGCCGTTCGTATTCGGTGCACCCTCAGAAACGTCCTCGGCCTCTAACTCGAGTCAATCCAGGAGTCAGTGCTACCGGAGCGAGGTCTATTCGATCGCGTTCAGCCGGCGCCTGAATCTGTGCGGAAAAGGGAGCTGCATAGTCAATGAATCAACAACCCCTGTCTCCATTGAAACCACGCTCCTCGGCTCCGGGATGCCAACTCAAGCTCCTATTCATAAGCGGCTTGTATGCCCCTCTTGAATCCCCGCTACAACAAGCTCAGACCTCTCCAGAAACAACCGATATTCTCTAATTTTCGACAATCAGCATGGTGTGCGTCCCATCCTTGGTGTTTTTTCCGTCAGGAACGGAGCTTATGCGCGCTTTTATCGCCCCAGAAAATTCACGGTCGACGAGATCCGGGCGCTCATGGACAAGCCGCACAACATCCGCAACATGAGCGTCATCGCGCATGGTGCGTGGTCCCTCTTTGCGACTGCTCGGCAATGTTCTGATTAGGACGGAATGCGCAGTCGACCATGGCAAATCGACGCTTACCGACTCGCTCGTCTCGAAAGCAGGCATCATCGCCAAGACAGGAGGGCGGTTGTTAAGGATATAGCTATTTGGCAGGATCTGCAAATAGATTAGTAATTCAAATTCGATAAATTGACGCACTTTGAGTCCAAATACTGGATCTCACTGTTCTCTACCCTCAGTAGCTCTACTACCGTTTTAACGAAACTCAGTAAAGCGAATTACTGAATGATATTCAGAACCTTTGAGTCTAGCAACACAAAGGGGTGCTTGAGTTTGGCAAAACAAGCACTTAACCAACGAAGCGGCTAGCTCTAGCAAGATAGCTGCAAAGTCGGGGTATATTCTTATAGAAGAATAGGAATATAAGTCTTGAGGTACTAGAATCTGGCAATTCAAGTACAACTAAGACTAGGTTGGATAATAATTAGGCACAGGGTGCACTAAGTACTGTGAGCAAGTAGTGGATTTGAATCAAAAGTAAGATGTCCCTCACAGCAGGAGGGACTCTGCTTTTATACTATCTAGCTAGTGTTTCGGATTCATCAAAACATGAATCCCTGACGCGTTTCAGGACCACGAAACGCGCAAGGACTTCAGGATCACAAATGACTCATTGATGATAAGTCATAATGATCTAGTCTGATAGCAGCTGCTTCACGGTGTATTTAAATATACAAAATGTACTTATTTAAGATTGTGTAGAGCCTTTGTAGCCGTGTCCATAATCCATGACATAGCCCCCCCAGGCTCGAATCGGTCTTGAATAAGCTCATCAGGCAACAGAATTTTTCAATGTCCATGGTTCTACAAAATATTTGAATGGTCAAAATGAGATAAAGGCAGTCCGTATACACCAAGCCAAGACTGTGTGTTGTCCCAAGGTCTGATGTATCTTTCTCAGTCCGTATCTTCGTCGGAGTCGGGGTATTGCTAAAACATTATGGTGAGTCTGGGTCCTCCTCGAAGTCTGACAAGGTTACCAATTCAGGCATATCAAAATCTAGATCCTCCTCCTGTTCTTCGTCGCTATCGTACTCCGAGTTATTCTCAATCTGCTGATCTTGTACAACGGCGAGAAGAGCGTTGAATCGCTCCCCAATCATTTCGGCCGACCACCCTCGAAGCCACAGATGATGGCGTGTGATCAGAGTGAGATGCTCGTCGGGAGAACCCTGAGGGGTCTCAACTGGAGGCCAAAGCGCCGGGACGACCAGCTCAGAGTCCCCATGTTCGATCAAGTAGATGAGTTGGGCACGGGACGGACGCTCCGCTGCAAGGAAATCGACAATGGCAAAGTCAAAAGCCCGAGTCCAGATTTGATTATGAAAGGCGCGGAAAATGGAAGGGTGAGCAAACGATTCAACGCGCAAACGATTGCGCACTGTGAATTCGGCCCGGGTCATCCCAAATGCGGCGCCAAAGTCCCAACTGCTTTCCTGCCCTCTTCGTAGCGATTCACCCAGTACCGTGAGGCACCAGACTAGCCAGTAATCGTAGGTATGCAGCGTCTCGCGAAACCAGTCAACGGCCAAATCCACTGAATCGAATGTCCGGCGGAAGCGGAAGTGACCACGCAAGCCATTGAAAAGTAGAAGTGCTGGTGCCCGACCGGTGAAGGACAGCTCATCGAGAACGCTTTGCCGTACTCCGAAGGTGCGTGGACGAAGGTGTGGCGGAACTGGACGTCGGCCCGTTGCGGCGTTGGTGATGAAATGGGCGAGATGTGTGAAGAGAGAACTGAGGTGATATTCCAATCCGTGGATCAGACCGAATCGGCCACTTTCGAGGCGTCGAACCCACGCTGCGGACGGTGTAACCCTTGATGCCCAGTCATAGAATACTGTGCGGAAGTAGAGTAACTGCACCGTATGATGGCCAAGGAGAGTGGTGATGAGCACTCCGGCGGCTTGAAAACCGCGCGTCTGAGGTGTTGGGGTGATAAATAGAGGAGGAGAAGGACCGGGCGCCTGAACGTCGGCGTTCTTCCGTGCATCGCGACTGGCCTGTCGATCGGTATAGGCAAGAACATGGTCAACGCCGAAATCTTCAGCGCGAGTGCCAAAGCCGAGTGCGCGTTCGTCCGAAATGTTAGACATGATAGAAAAATGAAAGGGGAATTGCATAACGGTAAAGCATAGTGTGTACGTCTTTTATATAAATTCTTTTTTATTTCGTCATCACTCCTCTTCGTTCGTTCCCATTTGCTGGAGATCATGCTTGCGGGACTCTGGGAGAAAGAACGTCTGTGTCGTGTGGGCTTGGGCCTTGTGCATCTTTGAAAATGAATTTTGGAGCGTCCTGGGAGGATCTCTGCCCTGGCGCTCTCACAGGAACTGCTTGGAGTGCTCTCCAAGCTTCTAGAACGCTTGGAGCGTTCCTCAATTGGCGTTTCGTGAGCCACTCATCGTGCTCTGGTCCGAATTCTTTCCAGCGAATCTTGAATTGTTCTATTCGTCGTCCTCGGACTTTCCGTCGTCTCTCGTCAACGATCCTCTCGATTTCTACCTCAGGAAGCGCATCAAAATCGTCTCGATTAAGTGTTCTGACCGGGCGAGTCCCCAGTTCTGGCGGAGAAGTTTGATATGATTCTAGGTGCGCGATATTGATGATTGGGTGCATGCCATATGAGATCGGTAGTCGGAGCTGATAAGTCACCGGACTAAGCTTTCTCACAATCTCAAAGGGCCCGTCATATTTCATCAATAACTTCTTTCCCCGACCTTTCTCATCCTTCAGCAGTTTTAGTGAATGAGGATTTAAGACGACTAGATCTCCCTCATCAAACTCAATCGTAAGTCTGCCCTTGTTATAAGCCCGTTTTTGAAATATTTGCGCCATGAGAAGTGCCTCTTTTGCACGTGTTCTTTCCGCTTCGAATTGTTCCACCATTTCTGATGCATCCTTATCCCTTATAGCAGTTTCTGACCGCAGATCTTCGAGTGCACCTCCCCCCCAAGCTTCGACGGCATTTTCTGGCCGAGGGATGGCGTCGGAGCTGTGTATGAGCGTCGATGATGTAATGGGGTGATATCCAAATAGCAGAAATGCTGGCGCAAACCCTGTGCTGCTATGCGGCGTTGTATTGTACGAAAGACTAAATCCATGTACATATTTCACCCAGTCCTTTCGAGATGGCCCCACGTATGCACGAAGTGCAATCTCAAGCGCTTGATTAAGGATTTCTGTTTGACCATCAGCTTGGGGATGGTATGACGTTGTGAGGGCTCTTTTCATTCCCATTAGGCGACAGATCTCACCCCAGAACTCATTTTTCCATCGTGTATCGCGATCTGTGATAACTTGGCGTGGAACGCCATAAATGGCAATGATTTGTTTAAAGAATAGGTCCGCGGTGTTGATGGCATTTATTTTTGTGTCACAAGGGATGAATATTCCGAATTTTGTGAGTTTGTCCACGATAACAAGTATGTTATCCTTTCCGTCTGATTCCGGAAGCTCGGGAATGAAGTCCATCGAAATCACTTCGAAGGGCTGGGATGGAATCGGAATCGATTGGAGCAATCCTATTGGCGCGTGCCGTCTTGGTTTGGCCTTCTGACAAATGTCACAAGTCGAAATGTATCGTTTAAGGTCGCGTGACATCCTAGGCCAGTAATATGTGGTCGACAATCTATTGTAGCAACGGTGATATCCTGCATGAGCTGATTCCGTGAGAGTATTATGAATCTCACTCATAAGCTCGACTCTCTGTTTATCTGGAACGCACACGCGATTATTACCCCTCCAATCCTCAAAGTACAGCAGTCCTGAGTCACTGTAGTGGTACTGAGGATATTTTGGGTTCGACCAGTTGTTCTCCTGACTGATTCCCTTCAACACAGAAGCAAAATCGGGATCTGTTTTGTAGTTCTTCGACCATGTCCGTACTTCGTCCTCAGGAATGCTAACCAGAATATTGTATGATGACGAAGAAACATAACTCGAAAGTATGTCGCCTTCTGAATCCAATGGGATGTCACCAAACTCGATCCTGCTTAGATTAGGCTGATCTTCTCCTTGCTCAACAAATTGTCTCGCAGTGAGTAGCACCTTCTCCTCGAATTGCGGGCTTAATTCTTCGAACATATCTCGCAGCGGATCAGTGCCGTTGTTGAATTGTACATATGGTATGTTTTGTGCAGATGGACTATCTTGATAAGGAACTCGGCGACGCAACCGAGAGATCGGGTCAACATTTGAGTGGACTCGTCCTGCACGGTGGACAATTCTGAGGCCTGGGTAAGCTGAAAAGACAGTTCCCCACGTAAGTAGTCTGCGGTTTACATTCTGAAATGTACGGCTCCAAGTCAATGCAGCGTGATCAGTTATTCCTAGAACAACTTCGCCTTCGAGGTAGGGCTGAAACTTAATCAAGGCTTCCTTCATGGCTAAAGCTTCGCGCTCAGTTGGCGAGTAATTCCTTTCCGGGGACTTCAAGACGCGAGACCAGTAACTGACCACACGTTCAATGTGAACCACCGTATTCTCGAATTCATCAGCCCATTTACCAGGTTCTGGCACGTCATCAGCACCCTTGATCAATGTTACTAGCAGAGGAATAGGCCCCCCTTCTTTGTAAGCTCTTTCCAGCCGCTCGTAAGAACGCGTTCCACGCAGATCTCGTATTTTGATAGGCTGAACTTGCTGAAGGATCCCAGCTAAACCGTAATCGCAGGCATCCGTGTATAAGCGGTAAGGCTTATTCCGCATTGCATAAGCTCGGACCGGTGCATTGGTCAGTGTTTCCTTGCTCAGTTCAAAAGCCTTTTTATGTAGTTCCGTCCATTCCCATTTTGTGCCTTTTTTAAGTAGTTCAAAGAGCGGGTGTGCTATCCATGCATAAAATGGAATATATGCTGAGAAATACACCATCATTCCCAAAAATTGTTGGAGTTCATGCACATTCTGTGGCTCGCTGAGTTGTACAATGGCGTCCACCTTTTCTTTGTGAGTCGACAAACCCAGTCGTGAAACTTTCTGGCCAAGTAACAGTAAGGATTGATATCCCAAATGGCATTTTGCTGGTGATAATGTGATATTTGCCTGTGCAATTGCACTGAATATTTTTTCCAGATGATCAAGATGATCCTCAAAAGTGAGCGAAAATATTACAATATCATCGATGTACACCAAGGCGAATATCCAGAGAAATGGCGCCAGAACAGTTTGCATCACACGCTGAAACACACTCGGGCCGTTTCGATAACCAAATGGCATGCGACGAAATTGCCATAGTCCCCGGTGAGTTCTGAACGCTAGCTTTTCTGATGCAGAGTTGGACATCGTGAGCTGAGTGAAACCAGATAATGCATCAAGTGTCGACAGCCACTGTGCCCCCGACAAGGTTTGTAAAATGTCTTCTTGGCGTGGCAAAGGAAATTCGTCTGGTACCACCAGCTCGTTGAACTTCCTCAGGTCAATTACCATCCGCGGCTTTGAATTGCGATATACGATGAACACCGGAGCTGCCCACGGACTATTAGATGGCTCGATCACACCCAATTGAATCCAAGAATCCATCTGCTTATCGATGACTTCACGATTAGCAGGAGAGACAGAAAATGGTGGCAGCGACACGGGTTCTGCATCAGGCTTCATTTTGATCTCAATTTTTGCTTCATAGTTCCCTAACCGGCCATCTAGTCCGAATGCTTGTTCATTTCTCATCACCACGGCCTCAATTTTGCGTCGCTCAGTATCTGCAAGATCCTTTGAGATATCCACCTCATCAAGAAGCTTCTCTCGTGGAATAAAACCGTCTGGAACTCCGAATGTTTTGGGTCCACCCTCGAGAGCGTCGGTGGCTGCGGGGTCATCCGGCTCAGTTGCGTTACGTTGCGCCTTGGATGCAATAGAAGTTTCGGAACGGATCGCCGTTGATGACGCAGCCTGACATGCGGTAAATAGTGGTTGATGATCTCTGCTAGCTTGCCTCTTCTCTCTTGTTCTTTCCTGAACCATGATTCTCACAAGCTCAGCGTGAGTGTTCATTTGTTTTTTCTGTATCTCAGAATACCTTTCCATCCGGTCCAACCAGCTCTGTGGATTTCGAGCGGTTCCGACCACTTGGCCTCGTGAGATCACAATCGGCGATGGTGAGAAATTGGCAATGTGTAAGAGCGGTTTTTCGAGTGACACGAGGGTGTCAGGTGAGCCATATATTTCATCCTCATTCCCGTTCGAACTCAATTTTCGCTCCACAAGGACGGAATCAGTTCCTGGGGGAAATGAAGTTCCACTGGTATGGCCACACTTGTCTCAGGTGGGATGACCACGCGGTCCTTCGATCTGACCTCATGGTTTTCCAGTCTTCTCCGGGCTCGCTTCTTTAGACGCTGGTTTTTCCGGTGGATACTTGCGTTGGGACCACTCCGCGGAAGTGCGGGGAGGTAGCGAACATTGAATGTATGACCGTCTTCATCTCGCAGAGGTGGAGAGACGGAGCTTTCCACGCGAAGCTCCCTTCCAGAACCTCCGAAAACAAGGTATGTCTCATTTTCACGCCTAATGATCGAAATCTCGTACTGATCTGCAAAGTCGTTGCCCAAAATGAAAGGCGTGCTCATGCCTTTGACGACATATGCTTCCATGTTCAGCTTCACCGGCCCTTCCGGTGTGTGGAAATATAAGTCTATTTCTACAAATCCGCAAATCTGAGTGTTTCCGGTGACTTGTAAGAGCTTGATTTTATGCCCGCTTCTTACACGAGGCGCCCGAATCAGATTTTCGAGTGTGCGCTCCGAAATTAATGTGATGTCAGAACCCGAATCCACGATGATTGATGTCTGATTGATTTCTAGGCCTCCAATCGTCGCTGTAGCCTGCGTGGCCTTCGATCCCAGAAATGAAGATCCGGGAGGTCGAGCCATTACCTTGCGCAAGGATATGACGGACGGATTTTCTGACAGGACTTGGTAGCTTGACACGGCAATTTCACGAGCAAGTCGTTTACGAGACTTGTGATTCAGAGGAAGTTTGATTGTTTTAACGGAGCGAGTCGCTGCGGTGATTCCGGAGACTGCATCTGACGAGTCAGGTGCGAGAATTGATTGCGAAGTTGTGCCTGATGTTGGGATCTGAATATAATTTTCCGAGGTGTTGTCCCCCTTCAGGGCCTCAGTCTCTTCGGACGAGACTGGTGCACTAGTAATCTGAAGGGGCTCTTCAAAACCCGACTCACTGTCAGTGACAAGGGAGTAATAAAGGTCCTCATATTCTGCTTGCGCATCTGGATCCTCTTCACCAATAGATGCAAAATTTGCGCGTGCAAATCGTTTCGCTTTCATTGCGTGGCGGCACTCGTCGTCCCAGTGCTTTCCAGAGCCACAATGACGACAAGGGCGAGCTCCCTTCGACTCAGGAGTTGCACGCTTCGAAACGTTGCTGTCGTCCCGAGGGAACTGAGGAGCTGGCAGTTTTTGAGAGGATCCTATGAGATGAACTCGTGCGTCGTTCACTGTTCGTCGACTGTAATCCCGATTGCGCTCACGATATGGGGTGTCTCGATTCTCCGTTTTTGCATCCAGCTTCATTAGCGCATCCTCGTGATATCGCAGCGCAGTCTGGAACTCGACGACACTCTGGTAGATTTCGGTGGTCAATATAGTGTTCCAGAGAGATGGTGCGCCATCCATGACCTCCGTGATTGTTGCAGAGTCGTCTAATTCATATACAATGCTCAAGAGGTCCGTTTTACGAATGAAGTACTCGCTTGGTGTCTCCTGAGTATGACCATACTCTCGGTATCGTGCTCTGTTTGCTCGGCTGCGCTGCTTATCGAACCATTTACGGTTCAGATAGTACTTTGTAATACCTTGTCGTAAGGTTTCCCAATTCACCTCGATGCTTGTTCGATAATCTTCAGGTAAGGACCAGTACCACACCTCAGCTTGGCCTTCCAGTCGCCGTGGAATCACACGCCCGAGCTGAGCAAACACAGTCTTTGATTCTCGTGAGATGTTATTGACCTTGGTCAACCACCGCACAATTGTGTCTGTGTTACCGTCCCACTTTGGTACATCGTCGTACTTTAATTTCATGTCAAAGTACGTTTCCTTAGTTGTTACAGCGTGAGAGGTTGGTGCTGTGTTTGCAGGTGGATCTATTGGTCGACTAGCCTGTCTCCTACCTCCGATAGGAATCCTTGGAGGTCCCGGAGGTTGTCTTCCATGATTACTATTGTCACTATCGTCGCTGTCTGGATCATCATCGGGATTGGGAGCTGCTCCGGAGCGGGAGAATTGGCGAGGCGAACGTGACGGTGTATGTGGCGGTGTGTGGCTAGGTACTCCCTGCGCACTTAAGTTTCGATGTGGGGGTGGATCGTGTTGTGTATCTGAACCTGAACGCTTCTGGACTCCAAAAATTTCTTTTAACCGTGAATTATTCGTGGGCAAGCTTGCCATCTGACCCGAAATAGCCGATTTGCGTTGAGAGTCTTGAGGCCTAGACATCCGTGTCTGCCAGCGTGGGATAGAGGGAACTTCATGTAGAGCTGGCCGTAGGACACTGGTGGCTCTCACCTCCGATTCAATCTCTGGTTTTCTCTCCTCGTCCTCTTCCTCAGCTTTCAGCATATCAAATACAAGTTCTTGTGCTTTTTTGTTTTGGGAGAGAGGCCTGTTGTTCTTGAAATCGTAGTGCTCAGTTAATTTGTAGAGGAAGTGTTCCACATCAGCACGGAAACAGACAGCCAAAATCTCATAATCGTTCAATGAGCAATAGTTGCGGGTATCATCGAGCTCTCCCCAAGATGGGAATGGTGGTTGGCGACGACCAGATACTTTAAATCCAACAGAAGCTCGTTCCCAGTAAATCAGGATCATCAGAAGAATTGCCTGATACTCGTGATCGACTACATGATAGCCAAAAAGATGACCATCGCTGTTCCAGCGCCGCACTTGGGCATGCGACAGTAACTTCTCGAGATGCGTCATGATTGAACGGAAAGTTGTATTGTACATCTTCCCTTTGATGCGTGGTGCATTCATCAAGTATGGCTTTCCAATCATTTCCACGGCCAATTCCAACGCTGTATTGTAGCGTAATTTTGCTGCCAAAGATTGTTCATCTGAAGGTCGTAATGTAGGCAAATCAATGTCGATGATCTCATCCACGGAGCCAGGTGCAGCATTCGCTTCATCCAACACATGATCAAGCATCTGTAATTCTTTCTCATTGTGATCATTCTGGACTTGTTGAATTTTGGACGGAGTAACTGTGAGAGGGACACGAATCTTGTCTGCTGGTTGAAGTTCGTCCTCATCTGGGCTGTCAAAAACGCCACGTTCAGACTTTGGGATGAATGCTGGAGTCTCCGGGGCAAATGGATTAGGACTTGGTTTGCGAGATGGTGGTTGAACTGTGGCAGTCCGGGACATAATGGAAATGTAATGGGACAATGCAGTGGGATTTTATCGGGTAGGAAGGTGGATAGAGAATCAGAGAGATCCCTGTGCGTCCACCAATGTTAAGGATATAGCTATTTGGCAGGATCTGCAAATAGATTAGTAATTCAAATTCGATAAATTGACGCACTTTGAGTCCAAATACTGGATCTCACTGTTCTCTACCCTCAGTAGCTCTACTACCGTTTTAACGAAACTCAGTAAAGCGAATTACTGAATGATATTCAGAACCTTTGAGTCTAGCAACACAAAGGGGTGCTTGAGTTTGGCAAAACAAGCACTTAACCAACGAAGCGGCTAGCTCTAGCAAGATAGCTGCAAAGTCGGGGTATATTCTTATAGAAGAATAGGAATATAAGTCTTGAGGTACTAGAATCTGGCAATTCAAGTACAACTAAGACTAGGTTGGATAATAATTAGGCACAGGGTGCACTAAGTACTGTGAGCAAGTAGTGGATTTGAATCAAAAGTAAGATGTCCCTCACAGCAGGAGGGACTCTGCTTTTATACTATCTAGCTAGTGTTTCGGATTCATCAAAACATGAATCCCTGACGCGTTTCAGGACCACGAAACGCGCAAGGACTTCAGGATCACAAATGACTCATTGATGATAAGTCATAATGATCTAGTCTGATAGCAGCTGCTTCACGGTGTATTTAAATATACAAAATGTACTTATTTAAGATTGTGTAGAGCCTTTGTAGCCGTGTCCATAATCCATGACAGCGGTACATGGACACAAGGCCTGATGAAAAGGACCGGGGGATTACGATCAAATCGACTGCTATATCTATGTGCGTCTTGCAGAACGTTTGGACTTGATTTATAAAGCTGATGCCAGCTCCCAGGTACTTCCAGCTCCCGGAGGAAGACCTGGCCGGCATTGCAGCAACGAGCCAGGGGAACGGCTTCCTGATCAACCTCATCGATGTGCGTGTGCGGCGCCATCGCCGATGCTCAAACCATCTCACCGATCGAACAGAGCCCCGGCCACGTGGACTTTTCCTCGGAAGTAACCGCCGCGCTGCGCGTGACCGACGGCGCGCTGGTCGTGGTCGATACGATCGACGGCGTGTGCGTGCAGACGGAGACGGTGCTGCGGCAGGCGCTGGGCGAGCGCATCAAGCCCGTCGTCGTCATCAATAAGGTCGACCGCGCGCTGCTCGAGCTGCAGGTCTCGAAGGAGGCCCTCTACCAGTCCTTCGCGCGCACGATCGAGAGCGTCAACGTCGTCATCGCGACGTACCACGACGCGGCGCTCGGCGACGCGCAGGTGGCCCCCGACCGCGGCACCGTGGCGTTTGGCGCGGGGCTGCAGGGCTGGTGCTTCACGCTGCGGCAGTTCGCGGCGCGGTATGCGCGCCGGTTCGGGGTCGACCGCGGGAGGATGATGGCGCGGCTGTGGGGCGACCACTTCTTCAACCCGGCGACGAGGAAGTGGTCGACGACGGGGACGGACGCGGAGGGCAGGCCGCTCGAGCGCAGCTTCAACATGTTCGTGCTCGACCCGATCTACAAGATCTTCGACGTCGTGCTGCACAGCAAGACCGCCGAGCTGCACACTATCCTCGACAAGCTCGAGATCAGCCTCCCGCGCGAATACTTTGAGCGGGAGCCGAAGAAGCTGCTCAAGGCGGTCATGGAGGCGTTCCTCCCCGCGGGCGACTCGCTGCTCGACATGATCGTGCTGCACCTCCCCTCGGCCGCGGCCGCCCAGCGCTACCGCGTCGAGTCGCTGTACGAGGGCCCCATGGACGATGAGTCGGCTATCGGGATCCGCGACTGTGACCCGCGCGGGCCGCTGGTGCTGTACGTGTCGAAGATGGTCCCGAGCTCGGACAAGGGCCGGTTCTACGCGTTCGGGCGTGTGTTCTCCGGCACCGTGCGCACGGGGCGCAAGGTACGCGTCCAAGGTCCGAACTACGTCCCGGGCGGCAAGGACGATCTGTTCGCCGCGTCGGTGCAGCGCACGGTGCTCATGATGGGCCGCGTCGTCGAGCCGCTGGACGACTGCCCCGCGGGCAACATCGTCGGCCTCGTCGGCATCGACCAGTTCCTGCTCAAGAGTGGGACACTCACGACGTCCGAGACCGCACACAATATGCGTGTGATGCGCTTCTCTGTGTCGCCGGTGGTGCAGGTCGCCGTCGAGGTGAAGAACGCCGCGGATCTGCCGAAGCTCGTCGAGGGCCTCAAGCGCTTGTCCAAGTCCGATCCGTGTGTGCAGACGTGGATCGCACCGGAGACGGGCCAGCACATCGTCGCAGCCGCCGGCGAGCTGCATCTCGAGATCTGCCTCAAGGCGAGTTGTTCTCTCCTCGATCGAGATCCCCACTGATTCGGTGCACTACAGGACCTGGAAGACGACCACGCCGGCGTCCCACTCAAGAAATCAGATCCAATCGTCCCGTATCGTGAGACCGTCACCACGGAATCCTCAATCGTCGCGCTCGCCAAGTCGCCGAACAAACACAATCGGCTCTACATGAAAGCCGCGCCGCTCGGCGAGGACCTGGCGCTCGCCATCGACTCCGGCCAGATCGGCCCGCGGGACGACCCCAAAGCCCGGGCGCGCGTGATGGCGGACCAGTTCGGCTGGGACGCCGCCGACGCGCGCCGGATCTGGGCCTTCGCGCCGGAGGGCACCGGGCCGAATGTGTTGGTCGATACGACGAAAGGGGTGCAGTACCTCGCGGAGTCGCGCGACTCGTGTGTCGCGGGGCTGGAGTGGGCGGCGAAGGAGGGCGTCTGCGTCGAGGAGAGCATGCGCGGGATCCGCTTCAACCTGACCGATGCCACGGTACGCGTCTTTACCTCCTAACAGATTGAATGAGGCTGATGGATCCACCCGCCCGCCCACCAGCTGCACACGGACGCGATCCACCGCGGCTCCGGGCAGCTCCTGACGACGGCGCGGCGCGTCGTGCTCGCGGCCTGCCTCGCCGCGCAGCCGACGCTGATGGAGCCGATGTTCCTCGTCGAGGTGCAGTGCCCCGACCGCGCGCTCGGCGGCGTCTACGCGTGCCTCAGCCTGCGCCGCGCGCAGATCGTCGCGGAGGAGCAGCGCCCGGGGACGCCCATGTGCACGGTCAAGGCGTACCTCCCCGTCGCCGAGTCGTTCGGCTTCAATGGCGCGCTGAGGCAGGCGACGGCCGGGCAGGCGTTCCCGCAGAGTGTGTTCGACCATTGGGCGGTCATATCGGGCTGTGAGTTGGCTATGCGACCACCGGTCGAGGATCCTGATGCATTTTTTTTTGCAGCGCCGTTGGAGAAGGGGAGCAAAGCCGAGGCGCTGGTTCAGAGCATCCGCGTGAGGAAAGGACTGAGCGTGCGTCTCTTACCCATTGTGTGGGGCACCAAACTGATTGACCAGCAGCCCTTGATTCCGTCACTTGACACGTATCTTGATAAGCTGTAGGCGTAAGTAGATGATAAGCGGGGATCGTCGTAGTAGCAGTATGTATTCTTTTGTATTCTCTCGCGACTGGATCAATGTGATCGGGGGATCCTGTTGCAAGACGCGGGGTGCTTACAGTTGCACTCATACTTGATTGGAGCAGTCATCACCCGGGTCTTCAGAGTCCTGAGCCGCGGATGCATGATCACTCGCTCAGTATTCGATTCTCTCTTCCAGGATGGGAGCACCACCTCGACTGTTTGATGTTCATCTATCATCTATAACTGACTGATAAATACAGAACAATATAGTGACCATGCCCTAGACTCGATTCGTCTCGACGACGCAGTAGAGGTCCCGATTATCAGCATTACACTATTGAGGCTAACTTCCGCCCGTCCGTGCCGAACAAAGACAACCTCGCGACACTCGTTCCGTTACAGTAACCCACCAAGCCTACACCTACACAGAGATCGCCTCGCCCGGCTCGGCGTCCAGTAGCCGACGATCTTCCTCGTAGCTCCGCCGTATCCACGAGACGCCCTCCCACATGACAACCAGGATGCACGCTGTCATCAGCGTGCATGCGGTCAGGAAGACGGAGAAGCTGTCCATGTCCGAGTCGCCAACTGGCTGGATCGCGAGCGGGGTCGTGGCGGGGGAAGGGATTGGGGACATATTGGATTTGGGTGGTTGAGTACTAGTGAGGGGGGAGGATGGGTCCTAGGAGGCAGAGGGTCGGATCCGCTTTGCAATCGGGGTCAAGAACGTGTGCTTACCTCGGAGGGAGGCCGAACAAGGCTCGGACAGTGCCAGAAGCAGCCAATTCGACGTCTGGAATCTTGCAGAGTCAAGTCACGGGAATGTTGGCAGTGTCGACCAGCGACGGGGCCAGAATGAACGAAGGACCGACAAGAGTCGAGGTCGAGCGAAAGCGAACGAATGGGTTTGGGTTTGTAGAGAGAGAAGTGGGTTGTGTATGGAAACCCGGAAGGCCCTGCTCAATAACCGAGACGGCCTGCTCAATAACCGGGACAGCTGACAGTGATGGTGTGATCTGGGGTCCTGCTCCTCGAATTGTAGACTTAGACATTGGTAATATAGTTTTGTAGACAGCTTTGATCATTAAGTCCTCAGTCAAGCCTGATAGGGGCAGGAAGACTAAGGATGCAACACAACAAAAATAGTATTTAAGTAGAATCACATGATCCGAGATTAGACACGTGACAGGCTGTGTACCAAGCTGCTTGCTACGTCATAACTGCCAATACCTGTTTCATCAAAGGCAGTAGATCTGGTGAGGTTGCTTAATCAGCAATGTTCAAAGTGGACCGCTTCACCGCACCTTTTGCAGTCCATCCCTCGGATTTGAAGTCATCTGAAACCCGTCAACTTCGAAGAACGCTGAGCTAAACGAGCAGAAATCACCCCAATCGGAGGCGGATGCCTGCGTTGAGCCATGAGACCCAAATTAGCCAGAGCAAAACAAAAACACAATTGAACTCACCCTTGTGTAAATCTAGAAACATTAAGTCATGTGAACTCGACTGTACTGCCCGAGTTTGCCGACTGACTGACCTGGAAATTAACACTACGGGGGTTCGGGTTATCTCTGCGGGGCTCATCGAAGAATGGCATTCTCACCTGCTCCCTCCGCCTGGTCGCACGGAACTGTGAGAGGAATATTCCACGAGGCGGTGGTCTACACACTGAAGATGTTCGCGCGTCTGGATCGAACAAAATCCGGTCACTCACATCACCGAGCGAAAAAAAAGAACTGGGGCACGCACGGGACAATGCTCTGTCTTCCGCGGAGATATGACGAGGCCTTCGTGTCGATGTAGAACGTGGCCTTGTCGTTTCTGTGGCCCGGTCAGCCCACTGAAGGCCCGGGTAACGCGGTCAGGATCACTTACATGCCGTTGCGCTGCATGTTGCGGACGTAGATGCCCGGTCTGCGATCCGGATCCGCGGTGAGTGCGAGGGAACGAAGCAGCGTGGGTCATGAACGACGGACCGGTAGACTTGAACACAAGATATTCAGAATCCTGCGCCGCAGATCGGCCACTCGAGCTTACCCAGGGATCGTCTCTGTTGTTAGCACCCCCTGTGAGTGTGTGCATCAGAGACCGGCTGGCACACGACGGGAGGAGTCGAGGCAGGCACCTTCGATGAGCATGACTTTGAGGGAGGGATCAGCAACCGCGAGACGGCCAGCGACGACACAGCCCCCAGGCCCGCCCCCCGCGACGATAACATCAACTTCTTGTGGTTGCACCATTGGACTGATTGCGGCGCTGAGAGTGGTGGGAGTGCACTAGTAGGCCCCCGGTGGGTGTGTTATATATACGCTCGCCGCTAGGATGCTGGGAAAACAGGGTGGGCACACCTCAGTTACCACCGCCATCACGCGGTTCTCCCCCCGCGGGGTACCTACTGGGTACCCTCAGACGTCTTGCTGAGGGTACCCAGTAGGTACCCCCTGGCGGGGGGTGGGGGGGCCATTTAGTCGATTTAGTAGCGGGGGCATATGCGGGGGTCAGGAGGAGGGGGGGTGTATGTAGCATGTGACTTGTCCATAAGAGCGGGTAGCTGGGCGGGAAAAAAAAATCCAATCACATGACGCGCTGCATGGGCGGGATGGCGGGATAAAAAAATCACGTGATGCGCTGCACCAAATATTACCAAAATGCTGGCAGGGGTTGGCGGCGTCATTGGCGGGGTCACTACCACCCCCCCGCACACCATGGCGGGCAGTGGGCGCATTATCACGTGACTTTTTGGGCGCCTTTTTTGCAGCATTTGGCATGATTTTGGAAATGCTGCTTGATACATTGCATGCTGTGGCAGACAATGGGCGCAAAATCACGTGATTTTCCGCCAAAAAAATGGAAGACTCCCCAAATCATCCCAGTATAATTTCCATAGGTAAATAGGCTAGTTAAACATGAACTTGAGCTTAGAAAAACCAAAATGCACCCTGCACAATGGGATTGGTGACACACTTGATCCCATCATTTGGCAGGGCCTGCCGCAGGGGCTGCCGCGGGGGTGCCGCGGGGGGTGCCGCGGGGGGTGCCGCAGGGGGTGCCGCGGGGGGTGATGCGGGGGCTGCCCCAGGGTTGGTCTGTTATGATCCATTTTTGTTCATTGAAGATCTTGTAGAGGTGAGCAGGGCAACAGGCCAACTGGGAATTTATAGGAAGACATTGAAATTGATGCAGGGGTCAGATGCGGGGCCCACTGCAAGGTCTACTGCAGGGGCAGGGGTGCATTATATCAAATTTCGATGTATCTATTCTGGCCATGGCCATAGAATGTCACATAATTATCCTTCAATTTGGCAGGGGTTTCTTGGTATGGTCTGCAGCTAAAGATATTTGATTCCCTTGTGCTTTAGCAGAGCCTGGGATATTGAAAACATGCAATAGCACCTGTATAATCTGTTTATGTAGGGTCAAATACAAGTTATGATTTGTTCATGTGTTGACCGGCAGGGTGGGTAGGTTGGCTGCACTGGGTCCACTGTCATCTCATTGATTTTTTGGTGCGCTCATTCTACATACATGGCTATTAGTCAATTGTTCACACTGTTAGCACAGTGTAATCTTACCCTGCGGCACATTGTACCATATGTCAAGTACACATTGAATGTCTCACTTCCTGACTGGGACTCATTGAAAATCAGAAGTTCTGTGATGCTTTGCAAATGATTTTCTCAAGCTGCAACATGAACAGATGGAACATAGCGGATTTGACATGCCCTCAATTCATTCCTGGGTCGTATATAAGAGGATGAACTAACTCACTAATAAGTTGTCTCACAATAGCCAGAGATTGAGCATGAATTCAGATTTCATATACAAAATTCTTTCCACTTAGAGCTTGGATACTTGCAAGACAAACTGCAGAAACATACATGATTGCTTTTGCTACTGGGACTGTATACGTTCTTGCCATAACTCACTGCCTGCAACTCTACCTGCACCCCCACTGGCACCCCTGCAGGCACCCCCCGCCAAACTGGCACCCCCCACTGCACCCCCGCATGCACCCCCGCCAGGCTGACACCCCCTGCCACACCCCCCGCTGCACCGGTGCCTTGCCCCTGCCATCTTCTCATATGTAAGATTACATAATCTGACAGCTCGGAACACGTCAAGTCACCAGCCAATCAGAACCTGTATAAACGTCGTACCTAAGTGTTTCCTGCTCTTCTGACACTGTTTCTACAGTTATGCAGCTGAAAACCATCGGAATAAGGTCTCCCTATGCTGTTCTTGTTGAATATGTAGGTATTTCATATCATTTGTCCATCCAAAATTCGAAACATGAAAACAGTTCACAGTTGCTCAAGGTTCCTACATAGATAATGGTTCAACATAGTTCACTTTGGGTATTGCAAAAAATATATTTTCTACAAATGAACAACTCAATACAGCTGAATGATATACCCCTTGGCAGTGTCTGAAACAAATTCTGAGAGCCCTGGACCCTGGAACCATTCAAAAACTTGAAATGGGTCCGAAAAATAGGGTCTTGATAAACATGAGATAGGGGCCAGTTTGAAGAGATGTAAGCCACTGGTCATGTTTAATGTGGTATTTGACAATGTTTCGGTGCCCTGCCCCTCACCAAATGGCCTCCTTTCCCACCAAAAAGTGCACATACACACTCAAGCTTATAAAATCAATTGTCGGCCAGAAACAAGAGCAGGCAAGTTGTGTCACTGGAATTGGGTAAAGGTAACCTGGAAGTCACTCGGGTTGCAGTACAGAAGCTTTGGAAAGTGATCCTGTAGTTGATCCACATTGGGTAGGCTGGCAGAGGCTTGGGCACCCCCCGCGGCACCCCCCGCAGCAGCCCCCGCGGCAGCCCCCACCATCAACCCTGCCCCAGCCCCTGCAAGGATTGGATGGACAAAAGTGCTGCCTAATCAATTGTTAGTGTTCACAGTATTATCACATCCATTAAAGTGTCTAAATGGTGTGTAGACAAGGAATATGAAATCCATCAATCAACAATCCTAACACCTGTATCAGATATCCTGAAAATGGAGAGGAAGATTTGGGAGCAGACAGACTATCGGAAGCAAACAGACAGGGACAAGGAGCAGTAGCTATTCCTGGCGATCAATTTGGCTGCACATGGAAAACTCCCTTGGGGGATTTGCCAAACAAATCAAGTTGCGCATTTTTCAAACATTAAATTCGACCTAATAGCTTGAGCAGACCATGCCCAAATGTACCAAGTTATAACTTGTATTTGACCCTACATAGACAGATTATACAGGTGCTATTGCATGTTTTCAATATCCCAGGCTCTGCTAAAGCACAAGGGAATCAAATATCTTTAGCTGCAGACCATACCAAGAAACCCCTGCCAAATTGAAGGATAATTATGTGACATTCTATGGCCATGGCCAGAATAGATACATCGAAATTTGATATAATGCACCCCTGCCCCTGCAGTAGACCTTGCAGTGGGCCCCGCATCTGACCCCTGCATCAATTTCAATGTCTTCCTATAAATTCCCAGTTGGCCTGTTGCCCTGCTCACCTCTACAAGATCTTCAATGAACAAAAATGGATCATAACAGACCAACCCTGGGGCAGCCCCCGCATCACCCCCCGCGGCACCCCCTGCGGCACCCCCTGCGGCACCCCCCGCGGCACCCCCCGCGGCAGCCCCTGCGGCAGGCCCTGCCAAATGATGGGATCAAGTGTGTCACCAATCCCATTGTGCAGGGTGCATTTTGGTTTTTCTAAGCTCAAGTTCATGTTTAACTAGCCTATTTACCTATGGAAATTATACTGGGATGATTTGGGGAGTCTTCCATTTTTTTGGCGGAAAATCACGTGATTTTGCGCCCATTGTCTGCCACAGCATGCAATGTATCAAGCAGCATTTCCAAAATCATGCCAAATGCTGCAAAAAAGGCGCCCAAAAAGTCACGTGATAATGCGCCCACTGCCCGCCATGGTGTGCGGGGGGGTGGTAGTGACCCCGCCAATGACGCCGCCAACCCCTGCCAGCATTTTGGTAATATTTGGTGCAGCGCATCACGTGATTTTTTTATCCCGCCATCCCGCCCATGCAGCGCGTCATGTGATTGGATTTTTTTTTCCCGCCCAGCTACCCGCTCTTATGGACAAGTCACATGCTACATACACCCCCCCTCCTCCTGACCCCCGCATATGCCCCCGCTACTAAATCGACTAAATGGCCCCCCCACCCCCCGCCAGGGGGTACCTACTGGGTACCCTCAGCAAGACGTCTGAGGGTACCCAGTAGGTACCCCGCGGGGGGAGAACCGCGTGATGGCGGTGGTAACTGAGGTGGGTGGGCAAGTGACCTGCATTGAATCAGTAAACGTCCCGTTCGTGGCATTGTGGGAGAGATGGGGATACAACTTGAGCCCATTGGGTCATGCAGCCTGCCCCCATCAAAAATATTGTCGCAGCATCGCACAGCACGAATCGCAGCAGGTTTTTGCCGCGGGTTCGGGGTCAGCGGTTCCAGAAGAAAGAAGTGGGGCTCTTCTCGTGCAGTTCGAGATTATCCACTGTGGTATGTTGTGAACTCACGGACAGACAGCGGCCACTGCCAATCACGGTTTGCTTCGCACCGAGACAGGCGGTGGGCAGCCCTTGCTGTGACGGCTATGGCGGGAGTGACGGGGCGCCCACCACTGTCCGTCGCGAATTCACAAACGGACAAAGGCTGCACCCCGCCGCGTGGCCGTGCTCCCCACCCATCTTGAACTAAGCCGCAAGGTAACACTTTGAGAGAACAATGACGGGCGCTGGGGGACAACAGAAACAATGACAGGCACAGCCACCTGTCAACGTCCTGGCAAACAGTTCACGGTAACCGTGTGTATTATAATACTATGACTCTGACTGACTATGACTGAGTCGGATCAGCATGCTACTTAATGATCACAGTTGTCTACAAAACTATATTACCGATGTCTAAGTCTACAATTTGGTGAGCGGGACCCCAGATCACGCCATCACTGTCAGCCGTCTCGGTTATTGAGCAGGGCCTTCCGGGTTTCCATAGTTGTGAGATAGATTGCACTGCACTTACAGAACACGCTCGCGGAGCGGAGAGGGAAACCCAAGCGAGCCGCGCCAGATTCTTATCAGCATCTTTGAAACCACCATGGCCGCCCGAGAACACCGTCGCTGCTCCACTTGACCTGGATAGAACCTCGCATCAGCATGATAGAGACGGGTGAGACGAGCCCATCACACCGATTGAGCTCGGCTCGCGCAGAGAGCAAGAGTGAGGTAAGGCCACGTGAGTAGTGCACAGCCACGATCAATCTTTGCGATGATCTTCTCCCGCCAGCGGTGTCTTGCCCACTCTGCCTACCGACTGAATTCTTGGTCCGAAAGAACAAAACCCCACTCGTTGCGACCCATCCTGTTTGAAACAGAGATGGCGTCCGTCACAGCTCAGAGATGGTAGACCTGCACAGCACAGAGATGGAAACGATCTGCAATTTCTGCGGCGGTACCTGATTGACAACGTCGGATTAGCGGGCGTCAGATACGTGTCATATATAGTGCGAGTTCCGTCCTCGACCAGCGGTCCTGTCGGCTCCTGCCCTCTTCTGTCTCGAACCTCTTCCCTTGCTCACACACATTCCTCCTCACTGAGTGCCCATCGCCGGTGATCGAAGGAAGGCGCGATGAAGATCCTGCGCTACACCGTCTCCTACTCCCGGCGCACACCCGCTCCGCCTCCCACCCTTCATCCCCATCCCCTTCCCAGTCATAATCCCACTCCCACTCCCACTCCCACTCCCACTCCGCAACCTCCCTCCGCCAGTCCCCACCCCCACGCCCCACCGTCTACGCCGGCGCGGACACCCACCGACGCACCCGCACCCCCGCCTCCCGAACCGCAGCCGAAGAAGAAAGCGCTGCTGATCGGCATCGCGTACGCGTCCGGCGCCGTCGCGGGCTACGCGCAGCTCCGGGGCCCCCACGCGGACGTGCGCGCGATGCGCGCGCTGCTGGTGCGCACGTACGGGTACGCCGAGCGCGATGTGGCCGTCATGCTCGACGGCGCTCCGGAGGACGGCGGTGCGCGCGAGGACGGAGACGGACGGCACGCGCTGCCCCCGACGCGCGCGAATATCCTGCGCGCGATTGACGACCTGGTGCGCGGGGCGCGCCGGGGCGACCGGTTCTTCTTCCACTGTGCGTCGTCGCTGTTCTTCTGCATCCCGTGCTGGGGTTGCTTCTTCTGACACGGCGCGCAGATTGTGGGCATACGACGCAGGTGGAGAATCGGTCGAACAGCGAGGAGGATGGGATGGACGAATGTGCGTTCCAGCTGTGTCTTCCTGCATGATTTGTGCATAGAGTGAACTCTCGACCCAAGGTCTTGTCCCAGTCGACGGCGAAGAAAACCTGATCCTCGACAACGAACTGCGGCGGCACCTCGTCGCGGCCCTGCCCGTCGGTGCATCTCTAGTCGCCGTCTTCGATTCGTGCCATAGTGCGAGTCTGTTGGGTGCGTTTTCCTCATGTTTAGCCGAACGCTGGGTCTCAGGCCGAGATTGCGATGCAGATCTGGAGCACTTCCGGTGCAACCGTGTATACGTGCCTTGGATGAACAAGGGACGTAGAAGGAGCGACGAACGATGGAATGCTATCGGTGCGTGCTTTTGCCTTTTGCTAATTAGACTCACTACATCTTCATATACGCCTATCCAGTTCGCAAACACGCGCTGCCCTTCCTTCCTGGCAACTCACCGGACAAAGCCACACGGGAGCAGAGCGACGGCGAAAAGTCCCTGACGGGCCGTGCTCGGCAGCTTCTCCGGAGGGCCTCGAGCCATATCTCTGTTCCAGTGACGACGGACGGGCACCGGCCCACTGAATCCCGCTCACCCACATCCCCGCCAAAAACGGCATCGTCGCCGATGGCGACGCCGGTAGTCGGAACACCGCTGGTCACCACCCGCCGGATCTACGAGGCGGCTCGCACAGGCCCGGGCTCGAAGCAGGTCCGGGCGTGGCGGACCGCGGTGGATGTGCTGGATGTCGCGGTAGAGGAAGATGATGGGACACAGAAGGATGCAGAAGCGGATGAGGGGCTACGCTGGACGACGGGTGCTAGAGCAGGGACGGATGCCGATGACGGACGCAAGACTAGACGTCGCCCAAAGGGCCGCCTGTCGCTGCCCTTGCTTCCCATCCGGCCAGGCACTTCGCCGGACCCTCCGAGGGGAAAAGCAAAGAAGCGCTCGTCAGGCAGCGAAAACACCGCTCCGGCGGATTCCCAGTCTTCTGGACAGCGCCGGGCGACTGTCTCGCGGTCACAGGCGGTCTCAGTGGCTGTGCGGGAGAAACGGAGGGAGGCAAATGATCATCCGGGCCCCAGTACGGTGCGCCCTGCGCTGCGTGTCGATGTGCCCACCCGGCCCGTCTCGTGGCTAGCGGAAGAAGGCCGCACGGCCTCGCCGAACCGGGCCTGCGAGAGCCCGTCGCCCGTGTGGGTCTGCCAAGGCGACTGCCGCTCGACGCACCGGCGGACGGACGACGACGCGGAAACGGCGTCGGTGATCTCGCTCGCGTCGTGCAAGGACTACCAGCTCAGCTGGGAGGACGCGGACGGGGGAAGCATGACGCGGGAGCTCGTGCGCATCCTCGAGAAGGACCCGCATCCGACGCTCCGTGCGCTGGTCACTGGCGTCAGCCACGCGCTGCACCGCATGACGCTCGACCGCCACATCGAGGCGAAGGCCTATAAACGCGCGCTGAAGAAGTACCAGGCGTGGATGAAGAAGCGGGAGGAGTCGAAGGACAAGAGCGTGCCGGTGCCCAGATCTGCTGCTACTACGGTGGCCTCCCCCATGACGGCGACGGCTTCGACTTCTCGCACGACGATTCTCGACACGCCCGATCCTGCTGCACCACCGCTGCCTTCGTTTGTGTCCAAATCAGACGGAATGGCGCATCACCTCGATATTGATAACTTCCAAAACCCGCAGATGTCCAGTCACCGCCCGCTCGATATGGAGGCCCCGTGGATGATATGACCTTCGGCCAAGATCGCCTACGAGATGTCGTGGATCTCCCGCGCTGCATAGTCACTCTCGTGCTTATGTCATCCCTGCGCCTAACACCCCAAGTAAATTACTAATGCACTGATGCTGATGTTCTGCCATCTTTCGTCGCCGCTTGGAGCCCGAAAACACGCATTTTTGTCTACCTGTACAGTATAACTTATACTTGCTTTGAGGGTCATTATTTTCGATAAAATGCAAGGCTGATGGAATCTTTCCGTACGTGGGACCCTTGATGCATTCTTTGTGTGAGAAGAATACAACAGCAACGGATGGGAACGTAAGGAGGTAGAAAGCAACACGCGCATGAGACAATCAAAGCCGTTGTGATGAAGAGGAATCAGAGTTCCCGAGGTGTTCACACTGTGTGTGTCGGGCTATCATTCATTTCACGGAACTTTGATGCCCGCCATGTTCCTTTTGATTCGATCATCAATTGTACCACTACTATACGGTGCCGCGTCAGTCCGAATGATTCCTTCGCGTGATTACACAGTGTCACTGATGGGCTGGTGAGGCTCGATACTTATATCAGGCGCCGCCGTTGAAATCCGTCTCCACTTGTCCTCAGGTTGCGAGAGAGATGCTTGATCTTCACGTCCACACTGCCTTTCACAATTATACACACCACCCCATCATCTCGGACATCAATCCGTCCGTGATACGTCTGCCCCATGTGCGGTACAGCTGCACGCGGTGCCTAGACAAAGCCGACGTGCAGATCAGCAACCCGTGAGATGGGGATGACACGGAGCGCACTAGCCACGCATGTCGCGCGGGCGGTCATCCGCGGTGCCTTGCTTCTTTGCTTCGACCGCCACTACTTACCTCTTCCTCTTCTCTTCCATCTTCCGTCTTTCACTCCCGTTCTTCTCCCCTCCCGGCGAGCCTTTATTCTGTTCGACTTCATTCGATCCAATTCACGTCCGTGGCTCTATCTCCGGCTCTCGTTGTCCTCAGAGTAAACAGTAAGTGCCGCATTTTGCAAGGCAAGCTCCCACGGATACTGAGGTCCGTAGCACTCACCACTCCCTTAAGCATTCCAAGATCATGAGTCCTGTCCCTCTTCCCTCAGCGCTCGCCGCCACGGACATGCTCACCCGGGTCACCCCAATCTCCAATACCATCTCCGACTCCGCGATAACAACAACAATCGCGTCCTCCTCCTCCTCCTCCCTTGAGCTGCGGCTGTTCCTGGCGGGCTGCACTTTCATGACGGCCTGTGTCTTGGTGACGATGTGGGAGAGTTTCTGGTTCATGCGGGCGAATCCAGATTTTGATGGAGAGACCATGGGGTGTACTTGAATTTCCTTGGTGTGTATAATAGTAAATGGCATGCGATGTAATGTTAGGCTCTGTCGCTGTGTGTGAGTCTGCGCTGCACATCGTTCTCGCGGTCGATACTCATGATACCGCCAGACAAATCCTCCGGAATGGAATAGATATACTTATTGATATGTAAGTCCGACCCGTCGACCACCGTCTTTCAGACGCTAACGAAGGTATCAGCGAGAATGTACCCATACAGCGAGAAAACCGACATCGTAAATTTTGGTAAGGCATCCAACCCATCACGATCATCAATGTTTGCGGGACTTGAAGTAGCCGTGAGTGACGTTGCACGGTTGCAGCACACACTCCGGGCACCGAGTTGTCACACACGCACCTCAATATCCTCCGACGTCATATCGGCCTCGCTCTCCGGGCGCGTGCCCATATCCACGCCCATATTATCAAGCTCAATCTGCTTCACCACATGCACCCGACCGCCGCCGCCGCCACCACCACCACCAAGACCGTCCACAGACACAGGCGAGGAGCCCGATCGTCGCGCGGAGAAGCGCGGCGTGCGGGGAAGGGGAAGGTTGATCGATTGCATGCCGTGAGAGGATTGTTTGTCGTCGACCCGTTTGCTGCGGCTGTTGAAGACCGCGACGAGACAGTTGGTGTACAGCTTCCCCATGATGGCCGTCCTGGGCGGGTCATTTCGGAGGCCGGTGGAAATTTAAAAAAGCAAGGACGTACGGTGGAACTACGAGTGTGGGCTGGGACTGCCAACGTTGCTGGTAAGTGGGATTTACAGGACTGGAAGAAGACATTTTCGACGTACCGGGACACCCCAGTAGAGAATCAACGCAATAACAGCGACACTGGCTGGAATGCGTCAGCGATGCGGAAATCCGGGCCCGCAGTGCCGCAACGCACCGGTCAGCGCATTGGTCTCGACGATCAAACGCAGGGCGCGCGTGATCAAGCCCCTCGTCGATGCCAACGAGCCGTTCCGCTCGTGCAACAGCTGCTGCGGTGTCCATCTCATATATCGACATGAATCAGGTTGTGACGTACAGTCCAGGACAGCACACCGGCGATGGATACGTCTGCGATCGCCCCGCCGACTAGCCAGATCTACGAGAATACCCATGAGCTCAGCGTGGATGCGCAGTAAGACTGATAAGTGGGCGCACAGTTTGCTGAGCCACTTCGGTGCCGATCAACGAGATCTTGCCGAGCTGATGCGCCTAGCGCGAAATGTCAACGTAGTCAGCTCGCGTAGTGTTTTCACAGGCATACCCGGACGCCCGTCGCAATGCCCGCGCCGCACTGGAGCAGCGCAACGAGCAGAATCGCGCCGGGGATGACGTAGCTCTTGCGCAGGTACCAGATGCGCCAGCAGTAGAACGCCTGCACGACGAGCGAGATGATGGCGTCGAGGACCGGGACGTCCCACGAGTTGAGGAACGTGTCGTTCAGCCGCGCCATGTCGCCGAAGCCGAACACGAACCAGTGGAACGCGTCCGCCGTGACCATCGCCGTCTGCACCGCATCCAGCGCCGCGAGCGTGTACACGAGCGCCTTGACGAACGGCGGATCCCGCGGGAACGCTTCGAAGTAGTTGTCTGCCGCGGCGGGGTGGGGTTGGTATGCGGCGGCGGCGGAGGCAGCGGGGAAGGGAGGAGGACGCACATATCTGCACGACCATGACGCCCGCCAGACCCCAGCTCAGACATATCCCCACCATCTCCATTACGCGAGTGCCTCAGCAACGGCGCTGCGTGCACCTAAGGGGGAGGAGACGCACTGTGGGCCCGGTACTGGCGTGCCATTGCCGGTGAGTTTGTGATCAGAGGCTCGGTGCGACGGCACGCACATGAATGCGATATCCAATGGGATCGGCGGGGCGGTCGACGCAGACATAGCTCTCGGAAGGCGGGAAGAAGGGAGGAGGGAAGGAGGAGCAAGGTAGCGGAAAGAAGTCAGAAGCACCGCGAAATATGTATTTGCAACTGTTTGAATGTTTGAAGTAGTGACACACACTCCGATGTAGCCCACTTCCGTTAGCAGTGGTGAACCGTCAGAATTGCCGATCATCTTCTAGGTGAGTGTAGGCATTATTTCCGTCCCCTCGCTGATCTTTATCCAACGATTCTAGCTCTTGTCCCCGAACGAACAAGAATCACATCTTTCCATCTGATCCGGCCCCCATTCCCCGCGATGTCAAGGCCCAGCGTATACGCACGACGACCCTAGGAAAGTTGAAGCTTTTCCAGGATGGATCCCGGCTCGTTAACGCGTTTCCCGAGTATTCAGGCAAGCGCCCACTGAGGCGGAGTTCGTCGGAATTTAGGACCCGGCAGCCGACAAGACTGATTGGCGGTTGTGCCTCTGGCTAACACCGCTGCGACGGTCGGTGATTTGAGACGAGAAGTGGGGAGGGCGGACTCTGCACATATACTTAGGTAGATGTGTTGCTTCAAAAGGATTCCACGCGATGGTTAACGCCGTGGGAAGCCCATTTGAAGTGTAATCGGCACGCTTCGTAACTACGAGTGACCACTCGAGGGACTCGTAGACTCACTACTTGGTTTAAAGTTCTACTATCACAAAAGTTGAACAGTGTGAAGTTCCCAACATGAGTCCATCTTCTCAAATTCACTGTAGGAACTGCTTTGATCATTCCCATCGTACACGCTCTTTGGGCTGCTTTATGAATCTCCTCAAAGAATTTCACGTGTATCAGACCAAACAATACTGTAAAACTAATAAGAAATGCCGGTTTGTCTGCTGATTTACTCAAAAGATCAATTTGCTATGTTGTAAGTAATCCATACAACAGATGCGTTCGAGAACACTCGGTCTCCTCTACGCTCTATCTATACGTGAGAGCCGATGCTGTACACCCAAAGAAAACGTCCAGTGGCGGTGGTGGTATATACAGTAGATACATTCAAATCCCACACCCAAACACGATCCACGATCCATGCTTCAATGTTTACGGAACTGACGACCAGTTCCAGTAAGCAACATACTATCTTAGAGCGACGAATTTTACCGACCTCGATATCTTCCGAAGCCATGTCCGTCTCGCTCTCGGGGCGCATATCCATGCCCATGCCCATGCCCAGCTCCATCTCCTTCACGACGTGGATCCGCACGCCCCCCAGGTCGTGCGCGGACCCGGATCCCGAGTCTGCGCGGCGCGTGGCGGAGCGCGGGGGGCGGGGCAGGTTGAGCGACTGCATGCCGTGGGCGGAGTTGCTCCCGGCGAAGTTTTTGCTGCGGTTGTTGAATACCGCGATGAGGCAATTGGTGTACAGTTTGCCGATGATGGCCGTTCTTTGGGGGGACCGTCAGTCGGGCTGCGAAAAAGATGATCGGAAAGAGGGCGGGCGGGCTCACGGGGGAACGACGAGTGCGGGATGGGCCTGCGTAGAAGAGTGATTAACCCTGCCGGTGCTCAACAAGGTATAGACGCACGGGTACGCCCCAGTAGATAATCAGCGCGATCACTGCTACGCCGGCTGGAGGTGTGTCAGTCACCTGGCGATGATGCCGGAATAGGGCAGGCGCGCACCAGTCAGTGCGTTCGTCTCGACAATCAGCCGCACTGCGCGCGTGATCAGACTCTGCGTCGTCGGCAACGAGCCTTTGCGCTCGTGCAAGAGCTGCTCGGGCATGGATATCACATGACAGATCGCTGATCCGCCGTCACGCACCGTCCAAGAGAGCACCACCGCGATCGCGACGTCTGCGACGGCCCCGCCCACCAGCCAGATCTGCGCGCAGAAAGATGAGCTCAGGTTCAGGCTCGGCTCCGTGCCGCGTGAGGGTGGAGCAGGAGCGAAGCACGGACCGTTTGCTGGGCAACCTCGGTGCCAATCAGGGAGAGCTTCCCAAGCTCATGGGCCTAGACCGACATAGGGGGAGAGAAGACAGAACGCGCCAGTCAGGATGGGGGAGCTTGCGTAATGTTTCACAGGCATACCCGGACGCCCGTCGCAATGCCCGCGCCGCACTGGAGCAGCGCAACGAGCAGAATCGCGCTGGGGATGACGTAGCTCTTGCGCAGGTACCAGATGCGCCAGCAGTAGAACGCCTGCACGACGAGCGAGATGATGGCGTCGAGGACCGGGACGTCCCACGAGTTGAGGAACGTGTCGTTCAGCCGCGCCATGTCGCCGAAGCCGAACACGAACCAGTGGAACGCGTCCGCCGTGACCATCGCCGTCTGCACCGCATCCAGCGCCGCGAGCGTGTACACGAGCACCTTGACGAGGAGGGGATCGCGGGGGGAAGATTCGAAGTAGTTGTCTGCCGGGCCAGGGGAAATGCATGAGGAGGACGAGGGGGAGAACGGAGCGAAAACGCACATATCTGCACGACCAAGACGCCCGCAAGACCCCAGTTCAGGCAGATCCCCATCATCTCCACCGCGCAAATCCCTCAGCCACTCCGCTCGGTCGACCGTCCGAGAAAGAACGCACCGTTGGCCCGGTACTGCGCGCGGCCGGGTCAGCTCACGATCGGACTTTTGTTCGCTGCGGGTACGCACATGAACGCGATATCCGCCGGGATCGATGAAACGGACGGCGACGACATGCCTCTTGCCAGGCGGAAGTGAGGAGCGGGGGAACACAGATGACGGTAATAATAAGAGCGAAGCGAAACAGTGTGTTTTATGCACCGCGTCGCATTTTGCAGCCGCTCGTGTGAGTTTTCAGGCACCCAGGGTGGCCGCTGACGTCCGCATGTGAATCGGACGCATCGGCACAGGTCGGCGTCCGCCGACGGCAGATACCGCTGATAACTGGCTATCTAAGTTCCGCTATCTGTCAGGGGAGTCGCGATCTTCTTTCAGGACCCCTGATATCGACGGCAAGATTGGGCTTTGGTTTGCAGCGGTAAGGCAACACAGGTCGCTCAATCTCTTAGACCGTCTTGTCAAAAATCAGGGGTTGCTAGGGGATTTCAGGCTTCGTTCTGGGCCACATCTGGCCCGAGCGGCAGCGGACACCCTCAGGCAACATAAACCGACCCTTGATATGGATGGAGGTGCTTGCAACTCGGAAGCGTTTGAGAAGGGTCCTCCTCAAAACTGTTGGTGCGTGTTTCAGCATTTGCACTCGAGCCCAAGTTCTTCTTCGCGAGCTACGCTAATAAACACTGAGTCCTCCGGATCCATGCCGGAGCATGAGCTCGAAGCCGATTGGCGAACTATGCCCTAGATTAAAAACGGAGTAAAGCATGCGGGGCGCTGATGTGCGGCAGGACGCACCATATTGGGCCTCGATGAACAGAGGCGCAAAAATCGCCGCGCGAAATAACGACCAGAGGGGTCCTATGTACTTCTTGAATCACAACTCAAGTATCACATCAGGCGAATAAGAAAAAGAGGGCTTACAGAAAGTTAACCGTCTCGACCATCCATGTTCGATCATGCATTAAGGGGGAATCGAACCCCCGGCGGGTCGAGACACTTCTGTGCTCAATATGGCAACGACCCAGGTTACCACTACCCCATTAATGCGCGATTTTCAATCGGCTGAATTCCTGGTAGGAGGTGATGGCTCCCTCTGAGAGCTTGTCAGGATTATCCTTGCCAACATTACGGAGTTTCGACACCGAGAGGACACAAAGTGTTGCGAGCGCGAGTAGAGACGTACATTCACTCGTCGCTTGCGGACTTCATATTCAGCGTGGTTCTTGCGAAGCAGCCAAGACATGAGAGTGTCTCATTGCCCGGGAAAGTCGTCTTCTGCGCGAAACAATTCATCGGGGTCCAGAAACGGAGCACATTTGCCCTGATAAATGCGTCCAAACGGGCAACCTCTACCAAGTCGCTGCCCTCTTCGGCCTCGCTGAGACCCTGAAAAATGACTGCAGAGCGCCTCAAAATTCGACGAGTGATCATCCCAAGGGTGGCCTGTTCGTGCATTCGAATCGTGGAATTGGGTCAGAATTTGAAGTGCTCTGTATGGGAGTCCGATACCTTGTGTGAAGTGCGATTCAGAGCTCAATGACCGTGAGGACAGATCAGATGTATCGTGGAGGTTTTTGGATTCCTCTCAATTTATGAGCTGTGGAATGTGTAAAGTTCAGTGAAGAGCCAACATCACCAGCTATGTTGATCCAGCAACGTCAGCAGGAATCAGCTCGCTGTCAGAGGCAACGGGGCAGATATGTCGCACAGGCTGCGAGGACATATTGTATCGTGCTTGTGTCAGCGGTGGGAGGCCGACCCCCTGCTTCGTCGAAAGCATTAGATGTCGGGAGAGACCCAACCCCATCACTGAAGCGCGTCGGCAGGTTGTTCGTCCGGCGTTTCCGAACGTCGCCGAGGGTGTTAAGGCAGCGCTTGACATGGTCAGAGCGATAAGATAAGGATATCAGTGGCGTCATCGCTGCCAGTCGTGGTGAGAGATCCCGTCGAAGCCCAGACCAAGCTCTGCTGCAATGACACCACGGGAGCACAGCGACAATGATCCAGAAGCTCGGCGGAGTTTGTTATGTGAAGGCTATGTCTAGGTCCGGATATCAGATCTGAAGCCGCGTTCGAGCTGAATCGATGAGTCCGCTAGATGCGTGTAACTCGGAGCGACGATGCTCCGGGCGGGGAGATGAGCATCGGAAATGCGGCTATGACTGAATTGCACGGCCAACATAATTGATCACAGCTAGAATGATACTACAATTGTACAGCTACGACGCAATCAGACCCTAGAACCGTACGATCCGGGGCGAAAGACTCACTTGAGGTTCCCAGGGCCGCATCACCCCCTCACTTCGCCTCCCCAACGAGCTCCTTCACGATCTCCACCGCGCGCTTGAACTTCGCCCGATCCCCCTCGGTCGGCTGCACCGCACTAGTCCCACCGGTCGTCCCCGCCGGGCCGCCGTTGAACCACTCGAAGCCCTCGCTCACCCACGCGATGCTCGTGTTCAGGCCGTAGATGTCCTCGCTCCCCGTCGGCTGTTCGACCGGGATCGCCTGCAGGATCGCGTACAGCTCGTCGACGAGCGTGTCCGTGCTGGGCGCGTCCCCCGCGAGCGACGTCGGCGCGCCGTCCTGCAGAGCCGGCGTCCCGTCGGGGCGCACGGCCGTCGTGATGCTGATGTTGGAGAGCCCCGAGGTCTTGGTCAGCGTGTACACCGAGTCGGGCGTCGGTGGGGCAAAGCCGCCCACGATACCTGGTCTCGTTAGAACGTCGAGAGGATATCTCAATGGCATTTCGAGCATACCGTGTTGGAGGCGAATGAAGTACTCTGCAGGTGGCATGGTAGTAGGAGCAAAGAGATGTGGATGGATCTGCCTGATATCAGTCAGCGGGATTGAAGGGTGACTCCGCGGCAATGTCCGGGTAAAGTGATAGATAGTTAGTAGGCCCCCAGCTACCCCCTACAAGGTCAGTCCGCCTCAAGAGGCTGATTTGCACTACCAAATCGGCTCTCTGAGCGTTGATTTGTGCTATTTCCGGTCTGAGGTTCACCTATATTTCGGTAACTTTGGAGCTTTTCGTAGTGTTATGAGCAAGTTTCCGTCCAATTTTTCCGCCTCTAAGGCTCGGGCGCGTTCCACAGGATCTGGCTTGCTACAAGAGGTGAACGGCCTAATTTCAACTCTCCTCGGGCATCAAAGGACAAGGGCAAATGCGAAAAAAATTGCGGTTTACCCCCGCGATTTGCACTATTTCGGCCTGAGATTTAGTGTTTTCGGCCTGATTTGCGCTATTTTTCAGACTGAGGTATGGCCATTTTTGGACCTTGATTTGCACTATTTCGGACTGAGTCAACAGGTAGTTCCAGGGGGCCTTATTGGGTCGCTCCGTCACAAACCAAATGGACCTTTGAGGTGTCAAAGAACAGATGGCCGGGGACGTCTTTTGAATGGAGCAAAAAAGGTTGTCTTGCAGCACAGAGCTGAGTAGGTCTGCATTAAGGGGGAATCGAACCCCCGGCGGGTCGAGAGACCGTAACAGAATTTGATCTGTATGGCAACGACCCAGGTTACCACTACCCCATTAATGCCTGAACACGTCCAATGGAGTGGATTTTGTAGTTTCAATATTTTTTGAAAGCATGATCAGTGGCTTATCAATGAATCTGTCAAGATCACTGCCTTGTGTACAAGCTGTGTATACAAACGAAAGTAGACGATCGGTGCGCGAGGTGTGCGGGTTCATGAACTTCACCACAGCTTGCTGAAGAACCCAATCGCTTCCGGAACTGGATATGGGAGTTCATTCTCATATCGCAGCGACAAGCTCCCATAGACCGTCTCTACATGCGCCTCATCACCCCGCCAGCCCTCTGCGTCTGTAGAGCGCGGGATATCACCCACGAAGTACTTCCGCACGCCGTTGATCTCGCTGACAGTCGTCAGTTCGCTCGTTAAAGGCGCCGAGAGCTTGAACGAGCCATATTGCGTCGCGACGGTCAGTGGGCCGTTGAAGGAGCGAGGGAAATCGACTTGCAAGGAGCGATTGGCCGACCGAGCATTCAGGTGGATTCGCGGACGGGCGGCGTCGGCTACATATGCGGAGCGGTGCGTCAGACTTCAGGAAGTGGAGAGGGAGGTTGGATAGGGTCACGCACTAGCTTGACATGCACAGAGCCGTAATCAGAGTCGCAGAATAACAAGACGGGGCGTTCGATAGTGTCGTCTCCCACAATGAAGAGGTCGATTTTGACAGAACCGGTAGAGCTGTGGAAAGACGCATTCCGCCTAGTCTCCTCTGTCTCACCGGGACCCAGTGGGGGAAGATGTGCCGCGGATAGCTTTATACGCGGGTCGATGACGAAGGAGCCGCTGATCGACTGGTGGCTTCGGGAGAGGGTCAGGAAGTTCGTGGGGCGGATGTGCGCCGGTGGAGTCGAAGCACTGGGAGTACGCGGAAGAGGGAGATCTGGCGCGGCCGCATCGCGGGACTTGTCGTCTGAAGGAAGACTTGTATGAGAGAGACTGGAAGATTGAGCGTACGCGGGTAGAGCGTTCTGCAGGAGACTGGTGAGTGTGATGCATGCGGCAGAAGTCGACCTCGGCACGATTCACCTCGACATCTGGCGTGATGGTCTCCTTCTCGTCTTTCAAGATCACAGCAGTAAATGACACAGAAGACACGGATCGTGCCCCGTCAGTCAAGTTCTGACCTCTTTATCAGCGTTGCGCAGTACACGTGGGATCCTCCCGCGGTTGCCAAGTATTGCAGGCGAGTGTACCCACATCGAGGCACGGAGAGCGCGCAGGATTGGCCATAGAATGAGGGCAAACACTGGTTTAGGAGAAGGTGGTCTGGATATTTGTCCCATATTGGCGTTCCATCACTACTCATTCAAGCTCCTCCCTCCAATGCCAATGACTCTAGCTCTGAGCACCACTGCCAATGCGATTCTCCTATCACATCGTTTTGCATCATCAGAGCTCTATTGACCCCCTGGGCAGCAAACTAACGATATGTGCCAAGTAATACATACACAGATGGCTGGCTATCTTAGACCGTACCCCCGATTGTACTCAAAGAGGCACGTTTTGAGCTCACAAAGGTACCTCAATCAGTGGAGTGGTCAGACATGAGAGCTTATTACAGTAACTCTCAGAATGACCAGAGACGTTTTCCCCGTTGAGGTAATCACCGCAAGCGAAAAAATCACTGATCTCAGTCATCTCTGAAGCAGCTGTGATACTGAACAATGATGAGCTCCATAGGCGTCAGAGACCCAGTCTTCTCAGGCTATGTCATGGCTTTCCTCCACACTGACCGCTGCTTGTGAACAATTCTGGGATGATCACTGCCTAGTGTACAAGCCATGTATACAAATGAAAGCGAAAGATCGATATGGGAGGTGTACAGCTTCAGAAACCCCACGACAGCTTGGCGAAGAACCCCTTCCCCTTCCCCTCTGGAACCGGAGGCGGCGGCTCGTGGTCGAACCGGAGGGTCACGCTGCCATTGGAAGTCTCGACATGCGCCTCGTCCCCCCGCCAGCCCTCTGCGTCCGTGTAGCCCGAGAAGTCGCCGACGAAATACTTGCGCACGCCGTTCGTCTCGCTGAAGGTCGTCAGTTCGCTCGTCAGGAGCGCCGAGGGCTTGACCGAGCCGTTGCGCGTCACGACGGTCAGGAGACCGTTGAAGGAGCGGGGGAAATGGACGTGGACGGGGCCGTTGGATGACTGCGCAGTCAGTTGGATTGGTGGACGAGCAGCGTCGGCTGCGTGCTGCGGCGCGGTGCGTCAGGCTCCAGGAGGTCCGGGTGAGAGGGCGCACGCACCAGTTTGGCATGCACAGGGCCGTTCTTCGATTTGACGAAGAGGAGCACTGGTCGTTCGACGGTGTCGTCTCCCAAAACGAAGAGGTCGACCTTGACAGAGCCGTTCGCACTTTGGAAGGACGCATTCCGCCGCGTCTCTTCCGTCTCACCGGGGCCCAGTGGTGGAAGATGCGCTGTGGGGATCTTGATGCGCGGGTCGATGACGAAGGAGCCGCTGATCGAGTCGTTGCTGCGGGAGAGGGTGAGGAAGTTCGTCGGGCGGATGTCTGTCGGCAGAGTCGGAGCGCCTGGCGTAGGCGGCAGAGGAGGATCTGTCGCGCCCGCATCCTGGGACTTGGCGTCAGAGGGGGTGGTTGCAGGAGAGAGACCGGGGGATTGGGCGTATGCGGGTGGAGCGTCCTGTAGCTAGTGAGTGTGAAGCACGACGAAGTGGCAAGACGACGGACATCGACCTCAGCGCGATTCACCACGACATCCGGCGAAATGACCTCCTTTGCGTCTTTGAGGATCATGGTGGTGGATGGGAGAGACAGGCCGTCCTTGGTTAGTCCAGGCCTGACCTCGTCAGTCTTTATCAGCGCTGCGCAGTACCACGTGTGATCATCCCGCAGCGGCCAAGTACTGCGGCCATATCGACGCTTGTAGAACGAAGGATCCGCAGAGGAGAGCTTCGACTGCTGTTCATTTTGAACAGTATTTCATATAAGTGTCTGGGGGGAGGTGAGGGCAAAAGCTGTTCTGGCGCAGGCCCGGATATTCGTGCCGTATTCACGTGTCATCACCAGTGATTCAAGCTCCGCCACTTCATCGTCCGGGCCTGTTTCGATCTCCCTCCAGTAACGCCGCTTGCGAGTACTAATGCCAATGCAATTCTCTTCTCACACTATCGAGTGTCCCCAGAGCTCCATTGACCCCAATGGCGTCAAGCTGAAAATGTGTGCCAAGCGCTACACAGCCGGCGGAAATGGGACGGCGGACGCGGGCAGCGACGGATTGACACTGCTGTTTGCGCACTGCATTGGAGCTCGTGAGTCCATTCTTAGAAGTGAATTTCTGATGGGATTGAAGCCGGCAGACAAGGAGATATGGGAATCCGTCATCGAGCGACTTTTCAGCCTGTCCGGGGGGCGAGTCGCCGAGGCTTGGTCCTTTGATTGGCAGACGCACGGGGATTCGGCGGTAGTGAATCGCGAGACGTTTGAAAGAAGCCCTGGGAGAGCACATACTGGAGTGAGTAAGTGGAGAAGTCACATCATGTCCCCAGTCGTGGAACTCATCCCTGTAGCTGCGGCGGAATGGGCTGCCGGTGTGTCCGCCTTTATAGACGGACCGTTAGCAAAAGGCAAACGATTGGTCGGAATCGGTCACTCTGCCGGTGGTGGTGCAATGTGAGCTTGTCTTCATTCCCTGAACATCCGTTTACTCATTTACGCCAGGGTCCTGACGAATGTGAACCGACCTCTCCGTTCACTCCCCTTCGTCAGCCTCATCCTCATCGAACCGAGCATCATCCCGCGGGAGCTGTTCTATCAAGAGATTGAGGAACGGGTCTCGACCATGGAATTTATTGTCACTGCGACCGAGTCGAGGCGAGAGCGGTGGCGGTCTGCGGAAGCGGCGTACACCTGGATGCGGAAGCGGGTGCCATGGGAAAGCTGGGACGAGAGGGTTCTCCGGAAACTGACGGTGTGCAGAGATCCGCTTTCTCGGTTTGTTCCGCCGCTGACAGCTGATCTGAAGGAACATGGCCTTGAAGGGCCGTCTGACGGTGGGGTGACCACGAAGCTCGATCGGAAGCTGGAGGCGCTTGGGTATACCGACGTTGAGTCGCACTTCCTCGCGCCGGTAGAGCTGGGCAGGATATGCGATTCAGTGCCTGTGCACTTCGTGTGGGGCAGTGAATGTTTGGTGTGAGTGATCGCTTTGATCCAACGGGGGCCAGGAACGACTATTTACAGTCCTGAATTTGTACAACGCGCGTTGACCGACGGAACAGAAGGACGGAAAGCTACGTCAGTCTCTACCGTTGATGGGGGGCACCTGGTGAGCAATAATTCCCTTGGTTCAATGAAATAAACTCAAACAACTTGTTAGATCGTGCAGGAGAATCCAGATGGCACCGCTGACGCTATATGGAAGATATTATCTACTTCGACTTTGCCTCCGACCCCACTGGGCAAACTTTGACTTTATCTCCACATTCATTGTACCTGTCACAGATACCTATTGTCGCACACATCCAGGAACCTCTCCGTAAATCTATTGTGTGGTGACGCGGTCAATGGTCTCGATCACCGATCGCGCCATTCAAAACGGCGATCATGCGCACACGTGACCGCGACACATTCTCTCCTTTCCTTCTTACCACATTTCTCGGCCTCCACATTCGCTTGGTATTCTATTGTATCTTATTCCCCCAGATCTCGGATGGCGGACCCGGATTTCAATTCAAGGCACGATTGCGAAGAGCCGGGCTTGGGCGAGTCGTGGGTTATCCTTAACCGTGACGAGTGTTTTCTGGAGGCGGCCACCATTGGGGAACCAAGCGTGCAAGGCGGGGCAAATCTGATTTCGTTCGACTCTGGTGTGTGGTCTCTCACGTCACCGGGCCTCACTCGGACTGACACGGACCACGCGCTTAGGCGATATGGCCTTCCTCGCCGCGTCGGGCGAGAGGAAGCAGACGCAGGCCACGACGATCCCACGCTCGGACCCGGCCTCCGGCGCGCGCCACATCACGCTGCTCGACCTATCCCCGGCAGACGACCTCGCCCCGCCCGCCGACGCCGCTGCCGGGGTCCGCTCGAAGCCGCCGAGCGAGAACCCGAACGTGTACATCAACGGGCTGCCGCCGTACTTCCGCGACGAACAGCTCATGGCGATGGTGCGCAATTTCGGGGAGGTGGTCAGCGTCAAGTGCTTCACGCGTCAGACCGCGCGGGCGTCGGGGTACGGATTTGTGTTGTGAGTTGCCGGGTGCTCTGATCGGCGGCCGAGTGGCGAGTCTCATTGCGACGCGCAGATTCAAGACTATGGAGGCGGCGGAGAAGTGTATTGAGACGCTGAAGAAGTGCGACTTGCATCCGTCGCTCTCCAAGGCGCGTTATTCGTGCTCCGGTTGCTCGAATCTGACAGACCTCCACATGAATAGGTCAATAAACCTCCTCGCATCATATGCAACCCCGCTCCTGCTATGGCTCTTGACCAAATGCCGAGCACGTCGTCCTTGTCGTCTGTGGCGTCCTTTGACAGCTTCACGTCGAGTGGGAGCGGGTCGTGTAAAAGCTTGAAGGACAAGCTCGCGGAGTTGGAGGATCGCTCGAGTGCGAATGTGTACATTGAAGGGTGTGTTATTCTTTCGCTTGCGTGGTCTCAGTCGTCTTATGTTCTGTTGCTCAGTATTCCGCTTGGCTCAGACAAAACAGTGAGTGTCCTACGTTTCACTGGGGTTCATTCATTCATCGCGCAACCTTCGCAGACTCTTTTGGAGCTTGTCTATCCCTACGCGATCCGAAGCTCTCGGTTCATCACCAGCAAGGTCCCGAATTCGAAGACGTTGATCGCATTTATGAGGTCCGGGTCGCATCATTCCAGCGATGACAATCTCTGACCTCTGGAAAATCCAGGATGGAATCCAGAGATGCGGCAGAGAGCATCATCAACCGCTTGAACGGAAAGAAAGTGCGCTCGTGGGACGGGATCGAGAGTCGTATATTCCTGCGCATTGCGGATACGCTTGATCAGCGAGAGCTCAGGGTGCGTTTTCCTTCTTGATTGAACCTCCGAGCCCGATTTTGACCGCAGTACAGAGAAACGAATCTACGATTCGCGACGATTCAGGTCACCCACTGACGATCGCCCACGCAACGCTGTTGAATTATCATGCTCTCGAGTCGATTGCTCCCCCTACGCTGGCAGCACCAAACAGGACTCTCGTAACTCCGCCTCCCCTTTCTTCGAACTTCCATACGAATACCATCTACACGACGACCCCGGCTCCTCCCGGCACGATCGATATCCATGAGCTTCTCGCTTCCCGACGACGACAGCTGATAAGCGGCAACGACCGACACGTTGACCCGACTGCCTTCTACGCGCCGTATAACATGAACACCTGCACCGGCAATCCTCCGGCGCACTCGGCTGCAGATATGGTTTCTCTGTCAACTTTCATGGCCGTGATGAAGTCGCAACGGGACATTCTACCGCAATTCCCACCGCAACCACCGCTTCTGCCTATCGGACGTAATGTCATGGCTCCCAGACGCTCGTCCGTAGCACAGACGCCGGCGTCCAGTTTTGATTCACCGGTGTCCCGTGTTCTGAGTGGGAACGTACCGCTCGGAGTTAGGGCCGGCCAGCCCGGTCCCCACCCCGAATACAAGCCTGCTTCTGGGTCGTCGTTCCAGTCGCGGACGGGGACGGGCACACCGACGCCCCGGGACTCGCTGGATTACTGTCGTGACAAGAGTCCGCCGGCGTTCAGTCCGCACTCGGCTGTGCATGCTCGATGTCGGACTGTCCCGAGTAACCGGCATTCGGTTGCGTCTGTAACGCGCGATTCTTCTTCTGCTGGTGCTGGTGCTGGTGGTGGTAGGGTTCAATTTGGGGTTGATGGCGGTGTCGAGGGGCATAAACGGGCGGCGTCGACGTCTGGTCCTGCTTTTGGTATTGGTGGTGCGCCTGGCTTGAACCGCGTGTGGCTGGGACCGAGGGAGGTCCAAGTCGGGAACTTGCCTAGTGCGACTGCACGGCTGTGATTTTGATCAAGGAATGTTTTCGGTCCGATGTATGGTTCTAGTGGTTCTAGCGGTATTGGGTTTTCATCTCTAGCGATATTTTTTGTAGTTTTGACTAGCCATGGTTGTAGTATATATCATTATCTCTCCGTTTTGCATTGAAACTGTTCGGAAACTATGAGTTTGAGTGCGTTTTGCGCTTCCTGATCTTGTTACATCTAATCTCCATCTAATCGTGATTGATCACTGCGCCATTGCGGATCTTCCTTTCTCTGTTCGCCCAATGAGCGGAGTGTTTGCAGTATTCGATCAGGCTGAGCATGCGATCATCAGAACGCCGGGGGCTTGACAAGTGACTGCGAGCGTTTTGACGGGCAGCAAGGATCAGGAACAAGGACACGCTTATTGAGATGCCTATCTAGGTTTTATGTAAATCACTCGTGGTTCTTCGCTGGCCTATGGAGGCTCGGAGCATCACGCTTTTAAGCGAGACTTGGAGATCATGTCCGATTGATTGATTGATGATCGGTCTTGCACTAGAGATGGACCCCGGAGTCGTAAAGCATAGTATTCATAGTACATGGCGACATAGGTAACATAAGTAGGGTAAGTAAATGTTGCATAGATGAGGATAAAAGTGGCGGCTCTCAAGTGTCGTCATCCATGGGAGCAATGAACGGCGTCATTCCAAATGCATGACAGTACTCATTGCATGCATGCTCGGATTCAAACTTGCTGAACACCGAAGGAACATTACCTCCGCCAAAAACCTCATCCAGAGTCAATTCGCTGCAGCAAGGATGAGTAACAAGAAGCGCGGAAATCGGACAAATGGGCGCACGGGGAAGTCATGACTTGAGCATCTGTCAGAAGCGTTGTAGAGCCTGAGGAAGTACCACATCAGTATGAGACTGAAATTGGAGAGTAGAGAGCGAACCTTGATAGTCAGAGAGGAACACAAGGCCTCCAGACTTTGTGTACTGATAATGCTGCGTGAAGCACAGAAATTCCGCGATATAATAGCCCGGATCGTCTTTCTGCAACGCAGGCTTGGCTTCGCTGTTATGAACAAACTTCTTGAACTCTCCCGCGACTTCGAGGGGAATCAACTCCTCCAGAAGGTACGTCCTCGTCAGGGAAGTCACATTGGCCACTGCATTACCCGAAACTCCCTTGTGAACCTGACCCATAGCTGCATCAACGAAGCGGAGATCAGGAATAACAAGCGAAGGAGGAATCTGCTTGACAGCAGACCGAACGCGGTGTGAGACAAAGGACATGGCCGACATAAAGAGAGCCTGACTCCAAAGATGGACATTGGCCTCGATCATGGTGTCGTCATATTCATCCCGACACCCAAGACGAATGAGAGAACCTTTAGTGCTCCGTCCGCAGAAAAGGCGCTTGACGGCAATTTTCTGGTTCCTGATCCGACCGAGTCCTGATTGGGACAGCGGTGTCATTCGAAGCCACCCAACATGAGCATCCTTGAAACTCCCAACCCCGAGACGCTGGGAAAGATCGGTCGAAAGCGTGCCCAGTTGGGCCTGCGCTTGGTCGCATTCAAAATATGGCTTTGGGGATGATGATTTAATGCTCGCTTCTGGTGAAGTGGCCACACAGCTAAGCAGATTGTTTAGGGTACGAAGAGGGATTTGGAAAATGTGAATCGATTCGGTAATAGGAATCCCTGTCCGATGTGGTGAGTGATGTCAGGACAGCCAATACAATCAAGTCAGCACTCACTGCCGTGTTTGTTCATTGCACGGCTCCCACCCGCAATCAAAGCTTCCCGAAAGCGTTGTTGGTCGGGCGACTCGTGATCTGGCACCGCACGCTTGAGGCTTCGAGGTGGAGTTTGAGGGCGCAAGACGCTGCTGTGCGAACTAGAAGTCTGAGATGAAGACTGGATTGTGGGTCGACGAATCAGGCAAGATTCTTCTTGTTAATGGGATGAACTCGCCGTGAAGATGGCTGGTCTTAAGCCAAATTGCGCCTCCGAAAGACTGGTTTCATCCATTGACTCCGAGTCCTCCTGTAAGGTGAGATCAGTGAAGTGATAATGTCGGATAGGAAGACAACTCACATTGATTGATTCGGTCTGAGTTGATTCAGTGGTAGATGCGGAAAGTGGCAATTGTATGGGTGCATTCGTCGACTGCTCAGATTCCTTGGCAGTGAATCGCTGCTACATAGTGCGAGTCAGCTGACTTTTGGTTCAAGTTGTAAACATGTGTACTCACATCCAACCAGTCATCGTACCGCTGCCATTCATCACATCCGATGACCAGAGCAACAACAGGGGGCTTCCGGGGTTTAGTGAACACAGGAGGGCCCTTTTCTTTACCCTTAGCCCTTGATATCTTGTAGCACAGGCTCTCGAGAACATGAGAATCAGCAGGTTCAATCTCGAGATTGACCCAGCGGTCAACATCTCGTACGGTCATGTGCTTCCGTTCGAATTTGAACGGTGCAACAGCCTTGTTTAGTAGCGGCATGACTGTTGAAACAGTCAGATCCAGTAATGTAGACGCAGTGACTCGGGCAGGGACAAGCAGCCCTTCACTGATAGTCTGGTAATCGATAAATAAGACATTGAACAGTGCCCGAGATACTTCTGAATACACGAACCTTGAACTGTTGCCCTCCCTGCTTGTTTGCCACCTCGTAACGAACTTGCGCAAGAATGTTAATTGTGTCAATAGACACACCGGAGGCCGCACTTTGGCCGACAAGAGCGCGGAACTGTTGGTAACTGGTGTGGTTCGAAGAGTATCCCGTGGACGGATTGAATGAAAGTGAGTTTGAGGGCGAGGGGCTCCGGAAGCTTCTAGCACCTGTGGCACCGCCAGGACAAGACCTATTAGTACAATATTAACCCTAGGGTGGCAGCATGAACTCACCTCCGCTCGGAATATACTGTGGCGGACCCATGGCTCCGCTTGAAGCACTAGGGTCTCGGGGAAGTGGGAGTATCTTCCGCTTCGAGTGAGAGACATCTGTGATCACTGAGTCGAGGCTCGAGGAAAAGTTAATGAGCTTCAAAATATACCACCAGTGCGTGCATGGATGTTTTGCTGCCGGATTTCTCGTGCCTTCTCATAGAGATCAGGCGCAGAACGTGAGTTTCCTGCTAGAATTGTGAGTCACACATGAGTCGAGAAGTTGTAAGCAGTAGGCGTACGAGCTTTTAGAGTATCTGGCTTCCGAACATAGTATTCGAAGCATGGCCGACAGACTTTGCGGCTGCCCAGAGCCGAGTTTTGATTTCCAAGCGCATGAGTTGCAATGCTGAGGCAGCCGTTCGCGGCACCGCGCCGGCTCTCGCAAGGCTGAAGGGCATTGGATTCGTCTGTGAAATTGACAAGAGGAAGATTGTTGTCAGTGGCCATGGCGAAAGTACGAGAATTTCAATTTCTTTATATACTAGCCAGCACACAAGGCTCGGGAATATTCTATACAAGATTTGGAACCGTCTGGAAGTGGTGAGTCCACTCTTAGCCAGTTTGATGACGTCAATAATGTTCAAAATATTCCCAGCGGCTGGAGTGAATCAGGATATAAATACTACTGCTCAGCGGCTGCGTCCATCGATGCTCCCCCAGAGAAACTCAAGCAGCTGAATCATCTCCGTCTCAAGTCGTCTTCTGATCATCCCCTTCCACTCGAGTCTGTCCCAGCAGAACTTTCGATGGGTGGCAATCAACATAAACCCAACCGTTTGTCCTATCACACTGTTTAGCTTATAAATTAACCGTAGATCTAGCTCCGCCAGAAGAACTAAAACCACATATTGAGCGGTACTGGAACATGCGTATGACCGACGAACAGATCCTCCGGCAGCTCAACGACCGTCACATTGATCAAACAAAGTATGGCCTTGGGTAAGGCACATCTTTCTCTAGTACACATCTTCGCTCCGAACTCATTGGCAGTGACAGGCTCACAAGATTTCGTAAGATTCGCAAGGCATTGGGATTCCTTGGCACCCGCCAGCAAGAGCATACAGTCGAGTCAATTAAGGACGCTATCTTGGACCTACGGCAGTTATATCCAAAGGCTGGTGGTCGGGACATGAAGCATCTGCTCTTCTTCGAGACGCAAGGCATGAAAGTTCCACGGTACGTCTCAAATAGCTCAACAAACTCGGACATTTCTGACGCATAACAAAGGTCTCTGATCATGGATTTCTTTGCCCTTCATGAGCCTGATCTTGTTCGTGAGCGGCGAAAGAACTGTCTGCGTCGCAAGAAATTTTGGGCAGCTGGTGTAAACGATATCTGGGCAGTGGATCAGCACGACAAATGGAAGGCGAAATTTGGGCTTGCCTTGCACACAGGTATCGACCCCTTCATTGGGTATAATCACTGGATTCGCATCTGGTGGAACAACAACAATCCACGTCTGATACTCAGCTACTATCTTGATGTGGTCGCAGAACTCAGATGTGAGTCTCCGTTCTCAACTTTGCATAGTTCTTTGACTTACATAGTCAAAGTCATGCCTCTTGTGACGCAAAGCGATCCCGGAACTGAGAACACCGGGATGGCGAACGCGCACACCATGCTCCGCCACCTTCATGATCCGAGTCTGTCAGGGACCAGTCAGCATCGTTGGATGCGAACGAAGAAAAATGTTATGCCCGAAATTTCGTGGAGCCAACTTCGCCGCCGCTGGACTCCTGGCTTCGAGGATTTACTGGATGTTGGTGTCAATGAAGGATGGTATGATCCTAAGATCCTGCTAGAGGCGTGAGTTTTGTTACTTATTTTAAAATTTTGAAAGAACTAACATGCTGTCAGACTCGTATTTCGATGGGTTTTCATTCCATGGTTGCAGAGTGAGCTAGACGCATATCGTCACCGAATAAACAACTCAGGAAAGCGTCTCGATCGCAACAAAATCCTACCTCATGGAGTTCCCACACATATGCTGGCACATCCCGAAGAATATGCCGCGCTGGATTTCAAGGTAAGTAAGCAGGTCGGGGAATTCTCCAATTGATATGATATTTACGTCGAGTTCTCTAGGTCCAGGTGAATCCAGAGCATCTCAGAGCCGTCAGAGAGTTCTACGCGCCAGCAGACCATCCCATTTTCCAGTTGGTACCACCGGAATTTGATGATGTCATCTCGGAGCTGTACGCAGAGATCGGAAAGCCTGTGGTGACGAAAGACAGCTGTTGGGACCTTTACCTGCGTCTTTTGGGTGCAATTCGACGCTTGGATTCCGCTCACGGTGTGGACGAGGGTTTTGATAGGAAATGGGGATATGCATTGGAAATGTCAGAGGACAACTACAAAAATGACGATATCGAACTATTGCCTGGGCTACAGGAGCTGCGCGACGTTGATGGGTATCTGGGAGGCGTCAATAATGGTCAGGGACTCGGTACGTGCCCATGCATTCTTCATATCCCCGTGTCCTATACTCTCCCGCAGATAGCACACACAACGACGCGCTTCGGCATTTGTTGAATGAGGTTGAGCCGCAGGTTGATCCTGAAGATTCTGAGGAGGCCCAAGAACATTATTTTGCCTGGTTCACAGACGAGGAGGAAGATGGTGGAGGTGACGAGTGGTAGATGGCACGTCTTGTCTAGTACATAGCTCACTGTTCCGTGTCGAGGGTACTGGGGTCCCATCAATCAATCAATCGGACATGATCTCTAAGTCTCGCTTAAAAGCGTGATGCTCCGAGCCTCCATACTGGCCGAAGGCACCCGGAACTTGCGGGTCTGTTGCAGCGTTTCGGTAATACATATGGCTTTGAGTCGGTTTACCCAGACAGTTCCAGAGAGCTCGTTTCGTGGCCAGAACAGTACCAGGCCGTCCGGCTTAGAGTCTGACTGATAGAGCATGACGTCCGATAATGGAGGTCCGGACGAGCCGTGAGTGGCACGCGTGGTAATCTGCCAAGCTTAGGCTGCGGTGAGTCAAAGTGACGGATGGCATCATCGGCAAGGGCCTTGACACGGCCCTCCGGCGCACATGCACGGATAGGCACTTACCCTATGACTGACTGGGACGGGTGCTTGGCTCCTGACAGCTTCTGCTTCCTTCCTTCCACCACCCCCCCCTCCGCTCCCACCCCCCGTCTTATGTCGGCCGACTCATGAACACTAGCATCGAGGAGATCCAGCCCGAGTTGTACGTGGCCGTGCCCATCACACGGCGCGGTGTCCGACGATCGTGCCTGGAGCTGACACGCGCACGCGCGCGCGTCCTTAGGAATTTAGCTTACAATTTGAACGCCGCCGCATTCGGTCCGCGAGTTGTCCTGCTGTTCGCCCCGCCGAGCCTACGTGACTGACCGACCGCGGCGTTTTCGCGCTTTCCCCTGCAGCGATCCTCTTCTACGACTACTTCCTCACGCTCGGATGGGAGATCTCGCGGTACTGGGGCACGACGGTGACGTGGCCGACGGCGCTCTTCTTCGCGAATCGCTACGGGACGCTGCTGGGCAACGTCCCCGTCGTGATACAGTACTTCTGGAGCACCCCGGGGTCGCCCGCGAAGGATGTGGTGAGTCCCGTGGGTCGTTGTGCGGGGGCCTGAGCTGAGCGGAGGCGGGTGGTGTCGTGCGTTGCAGATGTGAGCAGCTCAGATGCACGTGGATGGGTACGGGGCTGATCTGCGCGAATCGCAGATGTCGCGGGATCGAGTCGTACCACCAGTTCTTCTTCATCATCACGCAAGTCATGACCGCAGGTGCGCCACGCGTCTCTTGCTCGCCCCGCTGGTCGACTCATGTTTTTTTTCTGCTCCCGCCACACAAAGTGATGCTCATCCTGCGGACGTATGCGCTCTATGAGAGGAACAAGCGCGTGCTCATCTTCATGATGATGGTCACTGCGGGCGCGATTGTCGTGGGCATGGTGCGCAGTTCGTTCCGTTCCTTCTCACTCGGCTCTATGTTGAACTGCGCTTCTTGCCAGTGGGCCGTGATCGCCGGAAAAGCAGGCCGAACAGAGGAGAACCTCCAGTTGTATTTCGGCTGCAATTACGGGCTGACCAAATCAGAGTGCGTGCGATTGACCTTGATAGGGTGATGAGCAGTGATCCTGATTGTCTGCGGCCGCCACGGATAGTGCGACGAGTCAGGCGGCATCGTGGGCAGCGGTGGCGCTCTTCGATTGCATGATCTTCACGCTGACGCTGTACCGGGTGCTTTCCCGGCGGACGACCACGACGGATCTGTTTTCCGTTTTACTCAGGGACGGTGCGAAATTATTCATCCAGTTCTGCGCACAGTCACCTGATGTCGAAGCACTCAGGGTCGATCTACTTTGGGTGCGAACATTCACTGCCCAGATAACCGGATCGGATTGACGGCCACCCCTTATAGAGTGATTGTGATTTCGAACGTTTCTAATATCTTGACGTTCACTGTGAGTGTTTTCTGTAATGCACGAACGCAACTGAGTTTTGATGAATGAAGCTTGGAACTGTGCGCTAATCTATTGTCTCTGGCGATCTGTGGTTCCTTGACGCGATTACTGCAGCCGTATACGCGAGGAATCGCGACAACATTTACGAACATGTAACTCCCTGACGCCACCTGTCTCTGGGCGTGCAAACTTACCTCTCTACAGCCTATCTTCCGTTCTCATATCCCGTCTGATGCTCAATTTGCGAGACCCGAAGCTGTCTTATATGTCGGGCCGATTCGAGCAGAGCACAACGCTGACGTATGGCGGCCCCATCAGATTTGCGGACTCGACATCGCCGTCGGGCGCTCAGCCCTTGGATACCGAGTTTGCGATGGGTGCGACGATGTTTCAGACAAGGCTGCTGGGCGCGTTGCTGACCGGATGGACAGATATCGAAATGCTAAACACCACGTCAAACGCGGGGACCAGCAACCAAACGCCGGGTATGGCGTGAAAAAAGCTTGTCTGTCAGGAAATCTCATGTAGCCATGTCCAGTAGTACCCAATGTATCCAATCCAAACCGAATCGTTAATGCGTCGTGATCCTCATATCTGGAAGCTATATATTGATATATATCCAAAGAAAGAAAAAATCTGAACCTCGAGTCCGAATCACCGCTTTTGTTCCGCACAACGAACGGAGACCCCCGCACAGCGCAGTACCGCCTTCGAGTCCGCGTCCGGGACCCAGTTCCCGATCTGGTCGACATGGACACCGTACACCAACGTCCCGAGCAGAAGCGCGCCGAGGGATGCGTATATTCGACAGTCGCTGGTGCCCGCTGTCCACGGGACGAAGGCGGCGGGAAGGAGCTCCGGCCCATGTTCGCGGAAGAATAGGATGTATGACGCCGCGGAGAGGCCGATCGAACCTTGAGCCAACGCCAGCTTGCCCGTCGTCGATACCCGGCCGTTGCCGCCCCGGTCGTCCGCGCGGCACGTCTCGGTGACCAGCCGCACGGCCGCGTGCAGGGCGACGGTCGCGGCGCCGGCGAGCTCGGGAGAGGCGTGCAGGGCGAGCGGGACGGAGACGCCGGCGAAGAGCATCAGGAAGAGCGCGGCGGAGATGAGCTGGATGGGCAGCAGCGGCACGTGCAGCAGGCGCGGGTCCAGGCGCGTGGCGGCGTAGTCGGTCGGGTGGCTGTACCGGACGGCCGGGAAGGGCAGCAGACACCAGAGCCAGCTGCGCGACCCTTCCTCCACCGCGCGGCAGCCATAGCAACACCCATACGTGTGGCAGCCAATGCGCGAGAAGACCTCGTACAGCGGCAGCCCCACAGCGAGACTGGCCCCGAAACGCGCGAAGTCGGGCACGAGGCCGGAAGCATCCGCGACGGCTGCGCCGATCGCCGCGCCGAACATACCCCCATGGAGCCAGAACCCGGGCCGGAGGAGGGTTCTGATCGGACGCGCCAGGAGCTTCTTCCATCCATCCTCGAGGACGAGCGAGAACACGCGGGCGAAGAACACCGCGCTGAGGAGCGTGATGCCGAGGGCGCGTGAGAGCAGGGCCGAGTCGCGTGGCGTGGCGGGGGCAATCGTGAGAGTGACGAGCACCAACGCGGCGAAACCGAGCCCCATCAGCGGGCCATACGGGACGACGATGAGCCGGGGCGTGGTGGGCAGTCGCAGCTGGAGCGCAGGCCGGATGGTGGCGGGCTCGTGGCCGAGCTCGACGGCGGCGCGGACGGGCGACGGCGGTGGGCCGGACCGGATCCGAAAGATGCTGCACGACTGGCGGTAAACGTAGAGCGCACAGAAGGCACTGTAGAGAAAGAGGAGAGTGTACGCGTGAAGCTGCATGGGAATGGGCCGGGTGCGCAGGCCACCCGCGCTGTACACGAGGATCCAGGCCACAAACACGATACCGCTCCCGCGAATCAGTGCATATTGGGCAACATTGAAGATGTTCAGCCGCTGTTTCAGCGCACGCAGCTTGGGCGACGGCGTTTTTACGCTGTCGATGTATGACGCCAGCATCCACAGCAGATCGCCGGGCACTTCCGACACGAGCGTGGCAAACAGCGAGAGAAACAGGACGGTGGGCCAGCGGAAATAGAGGAACGAGAGAAGCGAGATAAGAGAACCGGTGTGATGGATGATATACAATGGGTACAGATCAAGCCGATTCAGCTCGGAGACCCACAGAATAGCGCGCGCGGTGATGCAGAACTTGGCATCGTCGTCCAGCACCCACACAGGCTCGTGCATACCGGGTTCGATCGCGCTCCAAGCGCTCCAGGCACCGCGGATGCAGGACGGGGTGGAAATCACGCTGATGAGGAAGCCCATGAATATCCCGAAGAAGACCATGTCCTTCCTGGACGCCCGGAGGTACTCGTAGAATTCCCCATCCCGTGCGCGGACCACCAGCCGGAGGAGCCGCTCGACAAAGTAATACACAGAGAAGAGAAGAATCAGCGCGTTGGCGTCCAGAGAGGAGTCCGAGATCATGGCCGGGGGTCGTGAGCGTGGGGTCGTAAGTTGGGGGGGGGAGGAGAGTCCGTTCCGTTTCCGTTTCCGTGTAGGGGAGGGAGGGTTCCGGGGCTGACTTGGGTGCACTTATATCAGCGCTCGGGGATCTGTCGTCGCGTATCATGAATGAGTGATTCTATCTGACACTTTCGCGCTTACCGCCACGTTCGGGATTTATGCCTGGAACCGCATGCGCTGAAAGCAACAGCGAAAGCCTGATGGATGGGTGGACAGCTCGATATGCCTAATCGATCGCACAGTCCCGTGCGGGTGTAACTAGTCCGCGAGCGGATGCGCGCCTGAAGATGGGTAGGCGATGTCTTGGAACGGCTAGAGCCATAAGGAGACTGTCCGTGATGATCAGTCAGGCCTGAGACCCGTTAGGATTAGATTCGTTCCCAGACCCGTGCGCCGCTTGGGTTTATCCGGCTGTTCCGCGGGCCAGCCAGCAGCTTGTCTTCCATGTTGTGTTGTTCTATTCGGCGACCCCTCCCATGGCTGACGAGAGAACTCCCGGGGGCAGTATGTCCTTGACAATGTGCTCATTCCCGTAAGTGTTCATCCACTCCTCCCCTGCACGCTGCGTGCCAAGCATACGTCTTCTTCTCCTTCGTTGAGGTTGAGTGGGTCCATCTGATACGGTGCCACATGGAAATGAATTGTGGGTGTCGGACAAGAGCGCGGTGTGTGAAGATCGAGACATATCGGGCTCGGCGCCAATGTCTTCGGACGCCACGTTTCTGAGGTGAGCCCCCGGGTTGTGCTCGCTAGGAAAAGCCGGCAGCGGTGACAGACAGTCACGCAGGGAGGCGATCGAGTGACTTCCCTCCATCCGGACGGTGTCATACTGTACGAGAGACCTGTGCACACCTTTTTCGGCTCACAACGACCAGCTACATATGCCATCCCGCATTCGAGAACACCGAAGCAGGCACAAGGCTGAAGGAGGTCTCGATCGCACCTGACACCAGCGCGGCCCCACTTCCGTGCGCTAGCGTCAAATACTCAAAAAACTCTAACCTGCGGAGCGCGGCCTGCCTGCACGAGTCCAGACCACACACCAACTGTTGACACTGTCGCGGTGTGCTCAATAGCGGATAGACGTGGACGAAAGCGGAGGGGTCCCGACCGCCGCGGTACGAAACGTCGTACGTGGAGACAGGGGCGGCCAGTGATCCTGGATGGGCGCGTGCCGCCGCCGCCGCTGGGGGGATGACACATAGTCGACTCGCGAGCTAAAAATGGACTTCGCGCTCGCGGACTCCCAGGCGAGAAGGTCTCGGGGACGCGGATGAGCATCTACGCCTGTGTGTCGTTTCCAGGGTACCCCCGCTACTCGATGGCAGCAGGAGTTTTAAATGGCAAAATTTGATTTTCTGTCTCGACGATATATTTAGCTCCGGGCGGCATCGCGATTGGTGGGGCCCCGCACATCCCGATTCTGGTCGAATCGGTGGACCTTCTATATCGACGTGGTAGGCCCGACGACACTCGTAGTAGGCTCGCCTCTAAAGCTTCACTGACCGACTCGACAGTTGTCAATTTGAAGCAGTTCAGAAGAGCTGTTTTCAGGGAAGGCCCAGAGCGGTCTCGTCATACTGCTGTCGGGCGATCCTGTCCGATAAGTGCTGCTCCCAAAAGCATAGTCAATCATGCGGCTCTGAAACGGCGTGCCTGCCCAGGAATTATACTAGCTACGTCACGGATCTGGGATGTCAGCGACCGGAGGCGGATTACGTTTCTCAAGATCGAATGCTCGAGGAAACCCGCGACAGACCACTGTCGAGCCGAAGTACTAAATATTCATTGTTTGACGGGAGACAGCGTCGAATGGATCGATTAATCGTAAGAACCGGAGGGCCTCGGCGCGTCAATTGTTTGGATGGTTTCTCAAAACTGCAAGATTGTGTGATTGGCAGAGTCTGCGGCGGTCGCCCGGCGCAAGACCAGGATTTACTTGATTCATAGCACTCACTCAATCCATTCATCTCACTTTCGGCTCTGCTCGATCCACATAAATTAGGCAGAACTAGAAACGCGTTCGATTTCAATTTGATCACGAGAATTTTCATCGACGTCTGGGGAATAAATATTTGAGCACAATTCTCGCGAGGAGATCGTATCCAATAATCAGATGCGTAGGTTCTCAGAATGGACCGTCTAGAATAGAATCGGATTATCAACAGCATTATACCACGCTTCCCTCTCCATCAACGATCTTCACGGTTGCTCCTTTTTTCTGTTTCCTTCATCCATCATCCTCTCACCCAGGCATCAGACCTTGGTCTATGTCACGCAGTCCTCAGATACTGACAGGACTTATGTTGGATGAAACGTGACGTCACCGAACTGTGACGCTGCCAGCGACGTTGAACAATCGTGACAGTGCTTGTCAAAAGCCATCATGATTCCCGTCACCTGAACACAACCAAGCTCAAATGAAATTTATTGCATTTGATCAAAAGCTTCCCATCTCTGGTCCTGTGGCAAAAATAGTCCGATGAGACAAAATAAAAATCTCTCCAGAGGGATTTTTTATTGCCCCAACAAAAAATATTGGTCGAAGCAAATTGAAAGATTAGTGATGTACATGTCATCAATACATCAATCATGTGCAATTACACAAAGCCCCTTTTCAGGTTCGTGATCAATAGGATTGTAGGCAGGATATCTCCCTGCGTGGGCAAGCACAGCTGATTCAGTTCAAAGATTTTGCTTCTGGCCCACAGCTAGGCAGGAAAAGATAGTATGGATTTGGGAAAGATCAATGATGGTTCGAACTTGGTTGAATTTCAGCGGCACGCACTGTAGTCACTGCGATTTCTCTGGTTACCGGAGCGCGGAAAGTTGAAGGGGCGATTGGGCGTTGATCGAATCGACCTCTCATGGGAGTATCATGTTGCGGTACGAGGCAGAAATGGGATAAACTGATTTCCGTCGAGAGGCACAGTGCTGGGAATACTTTGTTCGGTATGTCTTTCCCATGACATTGTAGATCATTTCATGCATGTCACGAATCCGGCGACCTCATTTCCCAATAGGAATATCGTTCTCACGATACTTCTTGATTACATATAGGTTGCACCTTAATCTGTGTATTTCATCGTATGCTAACACATTCCGACCAACTGCTTCGCGCTTGGCCACGATGACATTGGGCAACTGGATATCTTGCAAAGCAGGAGATTCCTCAAGATCGCCCCAAGACGTCATCTCGTCAGTTCGGGTGCCTTCCAGTCATCATCAGACTTTTCCGAGCCTCCCAGAGCGTCGAGGAATGTAATGTGAAGCTGAAGACGACGGAAACCGCACGTCAGTGACGCATAGAAAACTGGCAAAAAATCAGAATGAACGTCCAAACGCCCTACATTACATAGCTGTCACTTGTTGAACGGTTTCAGCTGCGACTCCCGTGATGACACAAGCGAAGATTACGCGCAGTTGCGGAGGCGAGGAGAGAGAGAAGCTACGGGAACTTGAAGTGTGAAGAGCAGGTGCCAGAAGCGGAATGAGCGGGCTTGATCAGTGTTTCGAAGGAATGTTCGAGGCAACTGATAAGATTAGATTGTCGCTCTGGACCGAGTCGAGGTAAAGATGACCACACAGATCTGTCTCGCTCGTTTCGGGTTAGCTCTGATCTCAGACTTAGATGGAGGCCGGTGATAAGATCGAGCGGGGCACTTGTACGAAGAAACATTGGGATATTATTTTTGCACATACGCGTTTGGTATACTATGCTACATATATATGATAAGATACAAGGACGAATAGGTACTCGATACACGCCGAGGTGTAGCTCGCAAAAAGGTGATTACGGGATGGGGGTAACGTACCGTCGAAGAGGGAGATCAGAGACGAAAGGAGTGGGATGGGGGATGATGAAATGAGAGAGAGGGTATGGATGGAAGGATACAACGCAGCAGATACAGGGAGCGCCTCGCCTTCTAGACGGCGGTGGAGGATCCCAGCTCGGCTGGGGGCGGTTCTAAATTGGCCTGCATGCAATACAGCGTGAGCTGTTTGCGCAGCGCAGAGCACTGGGAGTGGATATCTGGCCGTGTGTCAGCACAGCCCATCATCAGCAGCGGCGGGGGAGGAACGCAGGACACACATTCGCACGGCCACAGCGCGTTCATGACGTCCAGCGGCACGAGGAAGGCCTTCGCGAGGTTCAGCGCCGTGATCAGCCCGTTATCGTGTTCCCACAGAAGCAGGCATCTGGAAACCTGTCAGATCCCCCTCTCGTGTCAACGGCAAAACGGACGAACATGGAAAGCTGATGGTAGAACCAGGTCAGCGCGAAGGGGCGGTTAGTCGGCGTTGTCCCACGCTGGTCAAACTGAATCGACAGCGTTACTCGTTTGATCAACTCAAGTTGATAGTAAACTGGCGGGAGATCAGCGGCCAGAGACATCGCGAAGGCTGTCGAATACGTACTCCACTCTTCGGCTTGCCGGCGGTTCATCAGTGGGCTGGCGCGGGGAGAAGCCAGTCCCTGCAAGCCGCGTAGCCCCTTCTGAATACACAACCGGGAACTAGCAAGAAAGAAGGCGAGGAAGTCAGTACGAGACAGCGGGGACAGACGAGATGTTGCACGGACTTGGCGATGTTTTCCCGACATAAATACGACACGGCCGTATTCAAGTTGCACACATGCGCGTCCAGGGAGTCTTCGATGGCCTGCGCCTCACTCCACGATTCTTGAAGCGCCTCCGCTTGCAGCTCGCGCTGGTCACGTGTTTCGGCGTCCTTGGCGACGACATTGGACGTGAAGTTGCACAGCAACATACTGCGACAGTACAGTGCCCAAATGGCGTTTCGGGGATGCGTTCCCGTCCCGCGATTTCGATCGTATATCTCGTTCGGGAACAGGACTTGGTACTAGCACAGCCCCTATTAGTCAGAGTCCCACGTGCGGAAATGGATGCGCGCACATTTGATGGATCGCAGAGACTGAGCATGAGGCCCTCGTCGTGTCTCGTCAAGGCCAGACATTCCATTCGGAAACTCGTGGTCAGGGTCAAAGCAGCCCACACGACTCGGCGGCACTCCTCGTCCTGGATCTCCGATTGCGTCCAAGACGGCTCCCACTGCAGCGCACTCTGCCCCACGGTGTCGAGATCCGGCGGCGGTGAGCCGAGGGGAATGCAACTGCACTGCGGGGCCTCCATGCCCTCGACATGCACCGTCGGCGTCGCATGCGCCGGGTAGCGACACACCTCCGGCCGCGCGCTGTCGAAAGTGGACAGCCCGAGGCCGGTGATGATCTCATCGAGGAACGTAAGCGCCCGCACGACGCGGATGGGATTGTATTCTGGATGAGCAGAGGCTTCGTATTGGGCGAGGATCTACAGCACGGGATGAGATCGGGCCAAGAAGGGCCACGGAAACTCGCGCACCAAGGCAGCCATCGCGAGACTCGCGTCCAACCAGATGCGCTCGCGCCACGCCTGCTCGAGCTTCTCCTGTGCGAGCCGGCGGAAATAAGCAGCGCGTTCTCTGCCGGCGGCACCTCGGTCGGACTCGCTGGACCGGATGAGCCACGCCAGTGCGAGCGAGGCGAGCACGAATGCCGGCTGGAATGTCAAGTGGCGGTTCCAGAGTCGCTCAATCAGCTCCCGAAGGTTGACGAACGACAGCGCGATGTGGCTCTCGGTGTAACTGGGGGGTACCAATCATGTCAGCCGTCGGGTAACCGCGCGACACACAGAAAGAGGGAGCGAAAGAAAAAAGAACACACGTACAGGTCTCCCAAATCTCGCGCGATATCTCGAAGCCTGAGTTACGTGTCAACGCGGGCGGGGAGAAATGCCGGCGAAATATTGGGCTTACGTGTATGTCCGAAGAAAGGAGTCCCACCAGCCCTCTTGGGACGCCAGCGCGGCGGCCGAGACCGGTGGGAACTTGGGATGGTAGTGCTCGCCCCCCAGCGCGCCCAGCTCGAACGGCGACGGGCGCGGGAAGGAGTACGGGAGATGATGCTGCTGCGCGTAGCCGTAGACGGGATTGGCAGATGATGGGGTCGAGATGTACCGGTCGGACGGGTGCGGCGGTGCCGAGTGTGGCTGCTGCGACGTGCGCTGAAACGAACAAGGCTAGGAATCAGTACGTCATTGACGAGCACGATCACGCGAATCACACTCACCCGGATGAGGGCCTCGTCGGTGGAGATGTGCAGAGGCGGGGCAGCGTGGCTGGGGCGGATGTAGGTTGGCAGAGACGGGGCAGAGATGGGTGTGTACAACCGCTCTGGTGGCCCAGTACTAATAACACGACCGGGAGACTTTCGCTTTTCTGTCTCCAAGCTGAGCGTGGATCTCTTCCTCTTCTTGACATCGGCACCCGCTTCCAATCCGTGTGACTTGTCCGGGGATGATCCTGCTGGGACAGGGCCTGCTGCTGCTGCTGCTGATGGAACGATCGGCACCGGGACCGGAGAGGGAAGGGTGATAGCGGGTGTGGATGAGGCAGAGATCGGTCCCGTGCTCGTTGGGCTCGCAGCCGACACATCGATCTTGAGCTTCTTCTTCGCCGGGGGATCGTCACTCTCATCGCCCGGGCGTTTCTTGCATCGGCGCTGTCGTGTGCCCGGATTCTTGTCGGGGCCACGGCGTTTGGGCGCAGAATCATAGATGCATTTGTCCGAGCGTCGTCCACAGTTCGAACAATGTGGGCGCCCAGAGTCGCATCGGATCTTCCGCAATCGACTGCCCAGGCGACGATCAGTTAATCAGGCACACCCGAAGAAGCCCATGGACGAGGGAGACTCACCATTGCTGGCACGCGATGACCGCAGAGGTCGTTGTCCGCCGCGATGGCTTGCCCGTCGCCGTCGTCTTCCCCTTCTTCCCCGATGGGGACGCACTTTCATCCGCCGTGCCGGTGGAGTCGTCACCCAGCTCGTCCATCTCAGCATCCTTCGCCTCCTTCTCGACCGCCTTCGTCTTGCCCTTGCCCTTCGCTTGGCGCTTGGCCTTGGGCTTCGCTGTGTCCGGGGGCGCGCCGGCCCCGTCGACCGCCATCGCATCTACACTCGAGACGTCCTCCGCCACGCCGTCCCGCTCGGACGGCTCGCTGCTGTCCATGGTGGCGGATCGACCCGGCTTGTCGAAGAGGGGGATGTAGCTGACCTCGGGCAGAGGCTGTTCGTGGGGCGATATCGACCCAGCGTGAAGTCCGTATGAGTGGTCCTGCTGCTGCTGCTGCTCGTGGTGCGGTGAATACGGATGGGAGTGGGAGTGGGAGTGCAGATGAAGTCGATGCTGATCCTGGTGCTGCGGCGGCGAGTAGCCCGAGCCGGTGCCGGCGAAATCTGTGCAACGAGGTCGGAAGTTTTCCTGTGAGCTCACGCCCGAGAAAGAGCCCAACAGCCTCCGGGCAAGCAGCCACGGTTGTGTGGAAGGGAAGGGAGCGGAAACTGTACTTACATGGGATATTGCCTCCGATGTTTCCATACAATGCAGAGATCGTTTGATGGTGGTGGTCTTGGTCGTCGTAGGGCGTTACGGCACCGGCGCCCGGACGCTGTAGTCCAAAGGGCGGCGCAGGAAACATACTGAATGAAGGCGCCGGGATGGCCATGCCTCGAGGCAAGAGGCGGTGAGAGCGAAAGGCAACTGCGTCCGCGACACGCGAGAGTGGGGGTTATGTGATGCGAGCCCGTGTGTGAGATCGCATGGCGTGCGTGATCAAAATTGAACGATCTCCGTCGTGATATAGATCACAGCAACCGCCATTGGGTCCTGGTGACACATCAGCGAGCTGTTTATTTTTTTTTGGCTTTCTTACAATGCAAATCTCGAGGGCAGGGCGAGATGACGAGGGCGATCGGACTGGCCATGTCGTACCTGGCCCCTCGCCCTCGCGAAGTCATTCGCAGGCGTCCGATCATATTGGAACGGCGGCGGAAGAAAATCGGAGGAAGGCCACGTGGCGGAGAAGCGGCCCGGGATTGACAGCTTTACAGCCTCCGATCTTCAGGCCCGTTCATTTACAAGTTTACGTTCAGTGCCTCAGATGTCAGCCTAGACACTGTGGGTCCACGCTCCTCGCAGGCCTCCATGACCAGTCTCGTCTCCAGCCAATATTCTCCCTGGAAATCGTCCCCCCAACGACTGTATCTGCGGACATTGGCCCTGTCGGGCGTGGGGTGGTTACCAGCGACTGTAACCAAATGACGCGGCGGTCCAGATCTCCGGCTTCTGTTTTTCTGATCTTCGTTCTTCCGAGTCTCATTCTCCCTGTCACGGACATTACCGGCACCGGTCTGTCACATCGTGAGTCTGTCACAGCTTCTCACCTCCTGAGGAGGCGTCGCACTGCGTAGCCTAGGTCCGCTCCGCACAGGGGTTTTTGGAAATTAGGCCAGCCTCGCTGAAATATCTGAAATAGGCCCATGCCGTGCCTAAGAATCACATGCACTGCGTGGATCGCTCAGGTGGTGCAGCAGCAGCGTGTGATAAGGTAGAGTTAGTTGCCGCAATCACCGGTGTTCGCTGGGCCGGGAGATGTCGTCGATTTCGCTTCCTCCGGCCTGCGAAAACGGCCTTCCAGATCCTATGTCCGCCACACCCGTCGAAGGAATCCATCCGCTCTGAGCTCTGCAAAGCAGGATCTGTCATTCGGACAGATGGATAGCTGATCGCAGTAAATGCTTGTGATTGATGGCTTGTCGGGTAAGCTGCAGCTGGCCCTGCGAGCGAAAGGGTTCGTCCCGGGTGAGGTTCAGTTACATGCGACGGTCTTTGAAATGCTCCAGAGCTCAGAAGGTCTAGAGCTTACGGCGATCGGCGTCCCCCTTCCGCACACGCCACACGCGGAGACGACGGAGAACGTCTGGTAATCCGACATCCGATTGTCCGATGACACAGCCCATGCGCATGTCACCCTTTTTCATTGGAGGGGGATCTCAGCCCTATCTCTTACAACTGAGATTCTTCCCCGATATCGACCGTGTTGTGGATAAGGATAAGCCCTTGGTCGACCATGGCCGCATCTCTCTTTATCGGAACACTGGGATCTGCTGAGCCGAGTTTCGCGTCCTCTTCTAGCCTGATGTTTATCCTCATTAACGGCGAGGCTGAGGGAGATTGAACGGGGATGTAACTACTGTTTCTCGTATGTTCCAAGTTTCTGATACAGCTCGGTACCGAGTTAGTTGTTCGATCAAACGCGAGACGTTTCTCCTGCGCTTATCGACAGCACCATCACACCCTCGATTCCCACCTGTTCGCTGGCTGCTCCGCTGATTCAAGAGACCGTTCCGTTCTTCAATGTGCTCAATGATTGCAGTGAACAAGCCCATGCTTGAAGCGCTGAACTACCGAGGCTTTGACTTATTTTCACGCCCTGCGCGATCGAGAGAGTCTGAGCACCCCTACTTTCAAATGACAGATCGGACGATACCAAGAAATGGTTAGCGAATCCAGCGAGCCAATGAGGAGACCCACCATGATCGGTTACGCCCAATCAAAATATCTGAAGTGCTGTCCAACGCAGCGCAGGTACCTGGATCGAATTCATCATGTGTCGAGATCAGAGTCTAGACCCCAAGGCATTTGGTCATGTGCCGACAGATCGTGATATAATCACGTGCATTGCCATCGCCCGGTTCGAGCCCTAGACCAGGATTTTGTCCAACCGCAGCATAAGTCCTGAAATTTTGACTTTTTATGCCTACGGATAGTCAGGCTTGAAGTTTTCACCTTCATTGGCAATCAAGGGAATCACAAAGGACCGCCGGAGCCCACCACAGAGTGATTGAGAAAATGCTGGCAAGGGTGGATCAGTGGAACTGGGCATTTGAACAAGAACTAATCAAACTTTGGCAAGAAAAACGTACAAAAATGGACCCAAATCCAAATCCAGCGCCACTACTTAACAAATATTGTCCGACACTCTCTACTATTTTGGGACAAGTGTTCTTAGAAACCTGACATCCATCAAAATTTTCCAACATAGCGGCTGCCAACTCTAATGCATCATCCGGGGTCCTCTTTAATCCCTGTAATCCTCCGCTTTCGCTGGATAATCTCGACGTAGATACCGGACGATCATCGGGTGGACGGGAAACCTCGACACGGACGATGCCTACATTGTCCGGACCCCGCCGGTGCTTCCACAGCCAAGCGCTAGAGAGTGTATGATCAAGAATTATTCATTCGACCTGCTCGAAACGTGAGGGCTTTTGAGGCAAATAAATGAGAATTATAACATCCTTGGCATTTCGTTCATATCTAGTCAACTTCAGCTTAGATCTCGCACATCCATCCGTCTGTGCATCCCTGCTATCTTCACCTCCATTCCTCCCCCTCATCCTCATCGTCATCATGATAACGAAACGAATCACAGGCACTGCGAGTAATACTGGCCCTGCGCGGTGCACGTATACGGCGCGACACTGCATCAATGTCAGTTTCAGGTCAAGCCAGCCCACAGCTCACGGCGCGCGGACGTGAACGCACCAGGAAGTCGGCCCGGTCCAGCCCATGCCACCGCACTGCGCGTACTGCGCCGCGCTGCTGCCCGTCGGGGGCGCGGCGGCGGTCGTGCTCGTCACGGGGGGCTTGGCGGTGCTGCTGGTCGTGGCCGGCGGCGCCGCGGCTTTCGTAGTCGTGGTGGTTGAGCCCTTGGGGTGGGTGTCAGCTTTGCCGCAGAGATGTGCGCAGGTGCAGGGCGTACCCCGCTGCTCGAGCCGGTTGCGGGCCACACGGGAGGGCCGGGCTAGGTGGGTGGCGGGCCATCAGTAATGTACATTTGGGCGAAGAAGGTTAGGTACCTGGGTGTAGGTAGGCGGGATCGGCCAGTAGATGTTGATGCTGCAGGGTGTCAGATGTGTGCAGATCAGACTTTGGGTCATTGCGCTCACAAAATGCCAGGTTCCTAGGTGATTGATGTTCGATCAGCTCGAATCAAAGAGGCTGGAAGGGTGAGGACGACGTACGTTACCCTAGAGAATCAGATAAGCACAAGCACTGGGAGCATAGGTAGCACCACTCACAGTGTAAGCGCCGGGGAAGGCTACCAACGGGCCAGGCGTTCCCGATCCACCTGCAGCACATCAATTTTCTACACCTATCTGGGTGCCGAGAGCGAAGCGTACCCTTGGCGACCTAAGGACGAGCCAGATCAGTAAAATAGAGGCTGAGAGGTTAGAGCGCAGACGTACGTTGACTTGGGCACAAGCGATGTAGAACTAGGACGAAATGAATTCAGCATCCGGGGTAGAGGGGTGGGAGAAGGACTGTACCTGCGCACCACCCAAGGCCTGAGCGCCATGCAGAGCAATGTGCTCGGTCCGCACAAGGTACCTACACCCGTCAGTACATTGACACGAACGGTGCACAGAACAACGCACTGGCCAGCCGGCGTCTGAGCGGGGATCTGGAACTTGATCTCCGGCAGGTCTGTGGACTCGTTTCATCTTATGCGATCTCTGAAGAGCAGCAGCAGCACGCACTAAGGGCAGGCCACGTGATCGTCGAGCCTCCGTCGGTAATGGCGCTGATCTGGTACACCTTGAACCACACGGCGCCGGTCGGATCCCACTTGGAGACGTCCGTGCCTGTGGGAGCTTTGGCCATGTACACATTGACGACCTGCAGGCCCAGTCAGCTCTGCATCGTAATCCGATCCCAAGTCGCGAGCGCGCGGGAGCAGCTCGCGGGGGAGGAAAGCACGCACACCGGGGTGGTACAGGTTCGAAGGGGTGCCGACGATGGTGAACCCGATCGTGTCGCCCGCATTGACGTTGGCGGTGCTCGACGTCCCCGACATCTTCGAGTCGTAACAGCGGATATCCGGCGCCGTGACGTTCGTCTGCGGGTTGAAGTCCTGCCAGTTGTTCGTCTGGCTGGTGCGGGGTCAGCCTCGTGTAGACGGCGCATTGCCGCGAAAAATCCATCAGGCACGCACCGGACATACTGCCACGCGCTGGTGTTGGTCCCGCCGACGATCAGCTCCGGGAAGTTGTAGTGCGCGCGGACGCCGGCGAGCTGGCTAGAGAAGGCGATCGCAGCCGCGGCGAGGGTTGAGGGGGAGAGCTTCATCGCGGAGTGAGTGAGTGAGTGAGCTGGGCAGCCGTATCGTTCTGGGGCACTCCGTCCATATTTGTACTGCCCCCGGGAGGCTGCCCGCACCGAGGCGATAACGAAACGCAGCGACACGGAACAAAACGATTCGCTTTGCGGGAGGACTGGTGGCCCCCTGCCGCTGATGGCGATTACCCGCGATGAATCAGCAGAGCGTTCACATGGGCAGCACCACGGGTTGCCAAGCGGCCTCTCTAGAGCGCTATTACCCCCCACGAGCGAGCAGTGGGTAGTGGGGCGAGCGTGGGGTTATTCCGCGAAACCGAAATGTATCCGTTCGAGCGTAATGGAGCGTTGTCGTTTCCGAGAGCGGGCTAGGCCCTAGCAACCTGACATAAATGACGCTTGATCCATTTAACAAGATATGAACGGATCATGGGTGTGTTGAGAGCTTGCGGGTGTTTTCGAAGCGCTGCAACAAATTCAAGGGTGCCATTCGGCGGATGAGACTCACTCCGATGCAGGTTGCAGCCGAGGCGTTACTTCTCGATATGGCAGGCAGGCACGTGCTTGATGTTGCCACGGGTGACGTCATCTCATCTCACAACCAGCTTCACTGTGCAACGGCGGCCGTAACGCGCCCGGGACCGACGCGACACAAGCTCAGATGCATGCGATGTCGACCCCGGCAACAGTCGACCAGTATAGGATACCTACTAGAGCGGACGGTGCCCGCAGAACCCACGCGGAGTGACATCGGGTTCTATTCTGGGCCACGGGTCCCATCAGACACTGGCGCCATTGAGTCTGGGGAAGGGCCCGTTACCACACCGCGGATACACATAGCGTATATCTCGGTTTTTCTGCGCGCAGATGATCTGGATTGCGGCGTTGCGCCAGGGTCGGATGCAGGCGATTATGACTCATGGGCGGAGGCTGCTGTTGGGTTCCTGTGACAGTACTTATACGCACGGAGGAGTGGGGGGGACGTACCGGACTTGACTGCTCCTCCTCCTCCTCCTCCGCTCCGATGCCGACACTCCGCAACTTGCTCTGCACGGCCCTCCTGTCTGCTGCGGCTGCCCACGCACACTGTATGCTGCCCAACTCATCGATGGATGGCTCTTAACTTAACCGCGCGCAGATATATTCCCGAACCTGACCATCGGGGGCGTCACCTCCGCCAACTGGGCGAACATCCGGCAGACGAACAACTGGCAGGCCCTGACCCCCGTGCGTCTCGCGGCTGGCTCATGCATCCGGAACTCACCTGCTTGATTAGCAACAAGACGTGACCGTGGCCGACATCCGCTGCTACGACTCGGCGTTCTCGAACGGCATCGGCACGGCTACGACGACCAAGGCAGCGGCGGGGTCCGCGGTGACGTTCAACGTCTTCGGCAACCCGTCGAACCTGTACCACCCCGGTGTGCGTGTCTCCCGTCCCCCTCCCCTCCTCGGATCGGACTCGCAGGCTCACGCGGTGCAGGTCCTCAACGTGTACATGGCGAAGGCGCCCACGGGCACAGACGTCTCGCAGTGGGACCCGACAGGCGCCGTGTGGTTCAAGGTGTACCAAATCAGCGCTGTCACGGACGGCGGGTCGACGATCACGTTCCCCGCAACGGGCCTTGCCTCAGTCACGTTCAACATCCCCTCCGCCACACCCTCGGGCCAGTACGTCCTCCGCTCCGTCCGTCTGCGATTCGGCGGGACCCGTGCTGATGAGGCGGCAGGTACTTGATTCGCATCGAGCATATTGCGCTGCACAGCGCGTCGTCCTACGGGGGCGCCCAGGTTCGTTCTTTAGCATGGGTTTGGGATACTCGCACTAATCGCGCGGTCCCAGTTCTACATCTCCTGCGCGCAGGTTGAGGTCACAGGCGGTCAGTCGCAGCCACAGTCTATCGTCGTATGGGTTCCTGACGCAAGCTAGGTGGATCGGGCACACCGGGCCCGCTCGTCGCGTTCCCTGGTGCTTACACCGTGAGTCTCCCATGGCATGCCGCAGTTGATCTGACATAGCTGATATTCCTCTGCCCTGTAGGGCAATGTACGAAATCCTTCATATCGTCTTGGCTTGCTGACTCCTCTGTGTGCGCGTAGGAATCTGGAATCCTGTACGTCTTGTTACCTATCAAACTTACACTGTAGCTAGGTCGCTGATCAGCCCTCCGCTAGGATCAACATCTACTACCCCATCCCCGCGACCTACACCCAAGTCAGCCCGCGCTTGCGCTCCCGCTGCTCCTGCTGACACGATTCAAACCACAGCCCGGACCCGCCGTCTGGCCCGCCGGCTCAGGCTCTGGATCCGGCTCCGGCGGCGTACGTCCCTCATCCCCAACTCCCCACTGTACAGCACAGTACTTACTGACCAACGCACGCCCAGTCCACCTCGACGACGACCGCCCGCCCGCCTCCGCCATCCAGTACTTCCACCAGCAAGGGCACGGCGTCGACGACCGCCCCGCCCACGAGCACCGGCGGCACCGTCGCGCAGTTTGGCCAGTGCGGCGGGAGTGGGTACGCCGGATCTACGATCTGGTGCGCGTTTTTCCTTACCCCGGACATATTTGTGGAGGGTCCTAATATGCTTTCATCAGCGCCGCGCCGTACAAATGCACCGTGCTCAACCCGTACTACTCGCAATGTACCTGAGTCGTTGTACGAGTCTCCTAGTCTTACCACACGTTTGCATGAATGAACGAATGAATGAATGGATCTGACGCACACATGCACATGACATTTGAATTTGTCGATAGCGTAGAAGTACAACAGGAGGGGGAGTCACGGGATGTATGTACAGTATGCGAGTTTGTCTGTCTGGGTACGTATCACGTCGTCGGTAATCTGTAATCTGTAATCTGCGGGATTCGGTGTCTGTTCTGGTGCGGATACTTTAATAACGTGCGGAACATGCAGGGTGCCAGTGCGAGTAATCTGTTTCTGTATCTGTGCGAACGGAAAAGCGAGTGGGGGTCTGTAGCTGCAAATCGTATCATAACATAGCGAATGCGGATGGCAACGACGAACGAACGAGCGAGCGAAAATACCAGTCTCCTACCGCGTAGTCGTGCGCACCCCGCTCGCCGGACCCGTCGTCCCAAACTGGCCCTGGCCTTGGCTTTGGTGGTGGTGGTGATGGCTCCGACGCTGCTTCCCAACAGCACCGGCACCGGGAGCAACACCCTTGACCTGCTCAGCCTCGCTCGGGAACCCAAACTGCGGCGTCGTCGGACTGAACGCTGCGACACTCGACCGCGACGACGTGTACGTCAGCGCTGGCGACACCAACGGCGGCGAGTGCTGCGCCGGCTGTGCTTGTTGATGCTGCTGCTGCTGCTGCAGGTGGTGTTCGTGCGAAAGCGAGTGCTGGTGCTGCTGGCGCTGATACGCACTGCGCGCGAAGGCCTCCCCAGGTCCTTTCGGCATCCGCCGCGGCTGCGGGTGCTGGCTCTGGTGTTGCTGGTGAAACATCTCCTCGTCCATGCCACCACCCGCTCCCCCGTACGTCACAGTCGCCGCTGGGACACGGTACCCCCGCATGCCCACTCCCAGCCCAACACCCGAAGAGTCGAGATCAAGCGGCACCGGGCGGCGTTTCGGCTGCTGTTGCTGCTGCTGCATGGGCTGCATATGCGAAGAAGCCTGCGCCTGAGAGAGCGACCGCGCACGACTCCGGATCTGCGCCTGCGCCTGCAGCGTCTCCAACAGGTTCTGCATCGCCGGGTCGAGCCGATTGTTGCCTGGTGCGAGCGAATAGTCCACTTCGAATGCACCCGCGTGGTCCTCCTCGTCCTCGCCGTACATACCGGTGTGCGGGTCGTACCGGTCGGGGTGGAACTCTCGCAGTCCGGGCGTCGAGTACAGCGGCTGCTGTAGCCCATGCTTGGCGAATACCGACGACGGGTGCTGTTGGTGCGGAGGCTGGTGATGGTGGTGGTGGTGCTGCGAGTGGGAATGTGGGTACAAAGACGAGGCCGAAGTCGAGGTCGGATGGAACGAGTGAGCGTGAGACTGCGCTGCGGCAAGCTCCTTGCCCCGCAAGTTCAGCAGCGTCGCCTGCGCAATGCTCAGCTGCCCCGCCTGTCCGTGGTCCTCGTCGCGAGCCGTGCGTTCCTGGCGCTGTGGAAGGGCACATACCCGTCAGCGCCCCATCTTCGCATGAACTCAAGAGCACGCACCCGTAACTCCCGTTGCTCACTCGTATCAGCGAAGCGCACGGAGATCCGACTGCCAGCGTCGTTCCATCCGCGCACCATCCGGCCATGCAGCCGCTCGATGATCTCTTCTGCGGCAGTTCGCGTCTCTAGTCTGCCAATTATACATCAGTGTGTGAATGACTTTCAGGAATGCAGTGCCGCACCTTACAAAGGCGATGATGCGCGGCGGATGGCTCAGTTTTGTCTGGAAAAAGCGACTGCTGCGAATCGCGTAAGGCGACACCAGCGCAGCAAGCGTCGCGTCATCGATGCTCAGCGGGAGCCTGCCAGACAGTTAGCAAGTGCATGTCAGAGGCAGCAGCAGATGGTAGGTAGGGAGTGAGTAGCAGGACGGTGTGACATGTGACATTGCCGGGAAACGAACGAGAGAAAACAAGACAGGAGAGAAGCACGCACCCCTCGATATACAAGTTCGTGCTCGTCCGGTCCGCAAGGCGCTCCATCTTGGCCTTGAAAGAATCGGTGGCGCTCACATCATCCCATTCGGACGAGGCGCCAACGGAGCCGCCAGTGTGAAGCGATTGGTCATTTTGAGAATGTTCATCTCCATGATGAGATGAAACAGTCGCATACACCGTCCCAGGGATCTTATGCACCTGCTGCAAGGGGCCTCAGTAAATGCAGACTAGTTAACGAGCTGAAGGCCTAACGAACCTTGGAGAAAGTGGGATGCAAATTGCGGTATTTGCGCAACACCTCGATGCACCGCGCCGCAGCCGCGACTTCCTCAAATAGCACGAACCCGTACCCAGTCTCAGTTTCACTCACATGCCGCGTGAAGCACCGCACGCTCTTGACAGTGCCGAAAGGCGCCGCGAGCGCGAAGAGCTGGTCCTCAGGGAAGTTGGGCGGCAGGCCATTGATGTACACATTCGGCGTGCGGTGGTCGGGGAGAGACTCGTGATCCGAGTGAGCATGGGCCTGGGGTGAAGAGTGGATTGTATGAGACTGAGAGGGAGGAAGCGGTCGGTGAGCCTGCTGGGAGCGCATGGACGCAGGCAATAACGTGCTCGATGCGAAACTGGGCTCCCGCGACCGATCACCACGCAGCGGCTGTTGGTCAACGACGACAGGCAGCGGAATCGTTCGTGAGGCTGGGGCGTGTGGTGGCTGAGCTAAAACGACAGCATATATCCAGTCAGCTGGGCAGTCCTAACGAGAAGATCTCGTGCACCCACCTTGGATGATAATCTGGGTCACCTCCCCATCTTCTTCTTCGTCCCCTTCGCAGGCTCCATCATCCGCAACGACCAGCGTCTTGCCCTGACCCTCCATCAGCCGAGCTGCCTCTCGAACCTTGGCCTTGAACACCTCCGCTGGATTACCCGGCACCGGCGAGCCCACCAGCGTCGCTGCCGACGCGGACGGTGCCAGTCCGGTCTCCTGGTCTTGGGTAGCAGGAAACCATGCTGGCGAGGAGACAGACGTCGGGAGTGAGTACGCTGATTCAGGAGGACCGATTGGCGGGGACCCGGTAAGCTGAGCTGAAACAGGCGAAGTGGGAGAAGTGGGCGAGGTGGGCGCGGGAGAGGACGCCGCAGACACCAGAGTCGAAGAGGGTGGAGAGACAGGAAGCGCTACATCCGCAGCCGGGGTAGCCGACGCGCCTTTGTTGCTGTTCGGCGAAGTGGGATGCGAGGATGCTTCGGGCGGTGGCGTCGGCGGCGCGTGGCCGGTCGTACTAGTCGTGGCAGGGGTCAAAGAAGGAATAGCTGCAGCCGCAGTTGATGCCGGGGCCGGGGTCGGAGTGATAATCGTAGTCGTAGCGGAAGGAGAGGACATGCTGGTGCGTCGATGATGCTAGTGGGTAGGACGCGAGTAGGAAATAGGTAGTGGGTAGCAAGAGAACGAGACGAAACGAAACGATATATGTATGTAGCAGAAGGAAGGTCGAGCAGGAGGAAAAACGTTTCGTAACGTCGGCGGTCGTGTATATATGCTAGAAAACGGGCGAGGCAAAGGAGCGATACTTAAAGTAAAGTTAAGGCGTCGTAGAGCATGCGTATACGTATGCGTATAAGAGGCTGGTAGTCAAAGAGGCTGATGCGGGGTGGATACGTTTATAGTCGGGATACGGTTGGGTGCAGAGTACAGATGAGGATGGTGGAGGGGAGGGAGGAGAGGAGGAAAGCAAGCGAACGATCAAGGGAACGAAAAGAACTTGGTCGAAACCTTCAAAAGCCCCAGAACGCGTCCGTTTATATACCATAGACGTAACCCAGGACTCTCTGCTCGCGAGCCTCGTGATATCGAGTACATTTAATTAACGCGGGGAAGCGAAGAAGCGCGGAACCCAAGTCAAGAGTGGGCAAGTCTTCCACAGTTCTCTGTCGTCGTCGTTGGTGTCACGTGAGAACCTCTTGAGGAGCGAGTTCAATACAGAGCGAGAAAAAGAGATGCAGAGAGATTCGTCGAACTCGCATGACAATCTGAAGGACGGTGCGCATGCAATCAGGCGAGTTACAGTAACAAACACGAAGATCTCGTAAGACAGATAGGGGTTTATCCTGATTAGGAAACCGAAGGATTGGGTTGCAAAAGCAGGCCAGGTGTGAATCTCTCTGATCGACAACGAGAACCTTGCAGTTCGTTTTTAAACACTCTTGAGATTCTCTGTAATACTCAAAATCCACCGTAGTACTGTTGAGACAGGCGTTGTCTCCCGTGTCCCTGACAGAGACACAGCACAACGCGTTTAGTTGACAAGTTGGTCTATGATACAAAAAAAAGGAAGGTCAACATCTGCCAGCTGTAAATGAATTGCTCTTCAGAAATATTTGAAGGATTCTTGCAGGATTTCGGACCGTACGGTAGCATGACTAGCCTGACGATCCCGCTGAACTTCCCTGCCACTCACCAGGACATTCGATAGGGCGATTGAACTTCTGAATACAAACAGGGACCGTATTCCCGGAATGCGCACGATGACGTGCCAACCACTCGCCTGATCGCGTCTAGCGTCCAGACCCCCGACTCCCGACATGGGCTCCATAGTGTACGGCCGTCGCCTGTCGCGTCCCAAATTCTCGAAGTATATCCAGGGAGTCCTCGGACTCGGCGGTCGATTCTTTGAACGCCGTTATAAGCGGGTGGCAGACGAAGACAACTTCGAGTTGACTGGGACCTGAGCTCGAAGGCGCACTAAATACTTATAAGCTCAAGGAACGTGGCCGAATTACAACATGTCTGTCCCTGTTTCCGATGAGAAAATGTGATGACGTTCTCAAAAAGGTATTTCTTACCGGCATGAATGGTTGATCAAGCAAGTCTATGTGTTGCGAGGGTTGACTATCAGAGTTTACAAGAGCATCTGCAATTACTGGAAGTCACTACCATTCGAACCTTCGACATCCTCGCAGAACTCGATTTTGCACTTCGGTCGTCTGCGCGCCGCTGACGAGTTCCTTGAGTACCGGCAGTCATACACATCTGTCTGGTCACAGGAACATTTGAACCGTTTCACGAGGGCTTATGGACCGGAAATTCATGTAATAGAACCTACGCCGCCGCTCTGTTACCCGGCGAGCTCCTGATTCGATCAGAGTCTATCTGTTTTGATCGGCATGGAGAACGGTAGAGAATATCTTTGATGTTCTATTGACGATCTAACATCTGCAAGATGTGCAGAAATCTCATTGCCTGTGTTTTTGTCCAGGACCAAGTTCCGCTTTTCCGGTCACTCTGACGACGAATGCGTTCGTCGTACTTCACGAGGTGCGTAGTTTGCCCTCGGGAAGAGTTTGGTCGAATCAGCTTCGGGTCTCCCTATGCTCATCCCAATCCCGTCATTGCTCGCCGATTCTAAGTGGGGCTCCAGTGCTGAAGTAAGAGATTCATGGCAACGGGGACACATTCCTGCCCTCAGCGTTTAAGAGCCCACCGGCAACCGCCGCACAATCAGCTCCACACGTGACGACGCCGGCTCAGCGCGTGCGTGAAAGCCTGACCAAACAACCCTTATAGTGCGCGCAGTCTCATCGAATACTTTATAATTACATGGTCATGACATGCATTCACCAGACATCTGGAGAATCGTCGTACTTCTTTCGTTGTTTTCTTAACCGGAGGCGGAGGCGGACACGAGGCCACTGCGCCGCTCCATGCGAGACCAGAGCTCGTTGAACGGCATCGCCGCTGCGTTCAGCAGCTGGTCCTGGCCCATTATATCGTCATCACGTGCGTAGGCACGATTGGGTTCCGGGTACACCTCAAGCTGGAAGTTGGAGGAGGGCGTGGAGAACACGGCGCGGCCCTGCGCGTGGAGGTTGAGTATGAGCCGGGATGTCATGGTTGCCGAAACGCTGTTTTCGTGAGGGGGAAGGAGTTAGATGCTGATGAGGGGGCGATGGAGGACCACTAACCTGCTGGCAAAGGTCGAAAGGCTTCCGCGAAAGAGAGGCTGTGGCGATTCAGTCGACAGTCATCGGAAATGAAGGTCACTCACGCCACCGAACTGTGGAAAGGGAATCAGGACAAGATAGACTGAAAGAGCGCAACGGCTTACATAGAAAGTCAATATATTAGACAAATTGGCCATAGCGATCGCGCTTGATTGGAGTGCATCAGCAAGGGGGAAACGCAAAACCCCAAAGTTTAAGGCTACCCACCCAAAGAACAACGCTCCTGCTCAAAAGCATTATGATCTGCGGAATCTATAGAGCTCAACACGGCTGCTCACCGTCTTTGACGAATAGGTCATGCAAGGGCATAGCCCCAGGGGACCGCCGGTGCGCGCGGTACCCACTAAGCAAGGTCATACCGAGTACCGTGATGTCGAACAGGAAGAGACCCTGCCAGGGTGCTGCTAGCCCTAAACAATGTGGACTGATCAGCACGGATAAGGATAGATGTGAGCCTCGGGATAATCACTTCTCGCGCTGGATTCGACGCAGGGTTAGACCACATGTGAGTGTCATCTCGAAGCACAGACCTGCTTGCAGAGATCGGGATGTGACATCCGCGGAGTGTCACCGGTGGGATGTTTTCTTGGGTCGTGACTGCCCACTAGATTGTTGATTATCAACTGAAGCAGAGGGGAACATTTGTGGTTGGACTCACGATCGCAAGCCCACCCAGCAGGAGCACGATCGATCCCAGGACTGAAACGACCCAGGCGCTCCGATTGTATAGCGCATACATCCTCAAGATCATGACCACTGCGGCAGTTGCCTCGTCAGGGCGAGCCAGATCTCCGTATGACATGGTGAGAACTGACCGAACACGATGAGTTGCGTAACCAACAGCAGTACTTGACGTGCGAGAGTCGCTCGAGAACACCTAGAGTGTGATTGAAACGTCAGTCACGACATGTCGAACGTGCAGAGACTGTTGACTCGCATCTTCATGGAAAAAAACGTCACACGACGTCAACCCGCCACCGAAATTAACGCACCTCCGGGGAAAGCTCCAAGAACGGGAGCACACCGACCCAGACGTTGCCTAGAAACGCGAAATAGCGGTTGAGGAAAAACAGGTGCGTCGTGCGGCTGCTCCAGCGCGGCCAGAAGAGGTGGATCTCAGCGTCTGCGGTGGCTTTATCGCATCTCATAGGGATTGCACAGAAGAACATGTACGCACCAAGCGTGATGATATGGTCCCAATATAGTATCGCTGCAACAATCAGGTGAACACAACTGCGCGTAGGCGCTGCAAGAGTGCGCACAGATCCCAAATATGTGAGCGGCGATCTGTTCGTGACTTTACGGGGTCGTGAGCCTCCCAGTCATCCAGGGCGCGAACGCTCCGCTGCCACGCACATCTGAGTCACCGCGGACGCTTCATCCAAGCTCATGGACTGTGGAGGGGGAAGGAGGGGGAGCGTCAAAGGACTGCGCACGACGAACACCACTGTATATCCCCTGTCACAGCGGCAGCGTGGAATTTGACTTGGGGCTTGACCGGCCGCAACAGGAGATTGGACACGAAAGATCAAATTAGGGCGGTAGTAAGGTGGAGATGAACGACAAACGCGGACCGGGTGGGGATGATCGGGCCACGATCGCATCAGATTAGATGAACGAGACGGCGGCGCCCTCACGTGCGGTGTGACATATCGTGGTCAACACGTGTTTTCTCCCCTGCCGTCATTCGATCTACTTGGCCCCGATAGGGCAGCGTTTATCTCGAGAGATCCCCTGGAAAGTCGACACCGGGCCGGGTATGCAATTGGACTGATCCTGCGCCGCAAGTTGAAGCTACGCCCGAGTACTGGTTGCTCCTTCCAGACAAAATTGCTCCTTCCAGACAAAGAGCGCAGCTTTGCACCGGCTCCGCTGATTCCGCTGAAAACGAAACACCAAGAATGGTATTTTGCCCCTGGCGCTTCAGGGATTCATTCTTATGCATTCAGGTAGGAACGTAACGGCGGGTGGAGTGTTTCTTCACGTCAAAAGACATATCGCTATCAGTGATTGATAATGCATACCCTTTAAAGAGCAGTCTCTCGCCTGAGCCTCTTTCTTTGTGAATTCATGGATCCAGTGGAGGTTCAGCAGCAATTGTGCGCCAGAAATCTCCGCGCTAAGCTACAGCACAGAGGGCTGACGACGCGAACAGGAACGCCAACTATTACTTCAACTGTGTCTCGTTCAGTGAGTCCTCGATCTCCATACGCATAACCTCGTACACTTCTGACACAAGCGTCCAGCGCTGATATTCTACGACTATTTCCTCACGCTTGAATGGGAAGTCTCGCGATACTGGGGCCCGTCGTTCACGTTCCGCTGGCCGACGATGGTCTTCTTCGCCAATCGATATGCAACGATCCTGGGCAACATACCCGCCGCAATCGAGTACTTTTGGGCTACGCCCAGCTCACCTGCAAAGTTCGCTGTGCGTGTTCAGGGATCTTCCGCATGCTGAAAGCTACGCTGACACATGTCGATAGACGTGAGTGCCTGAGCCGTCTCTGCACCCATGATCAGCCAAGTTAAATCGACATGTCCCTAAGCTGTCGTGTGCTCGAGACGTATCACAAATACTTCGTCATCATCATCCAAGTCTTCATCACCGGTAGGTTTCCTTCAACTCGTAGGCGCGCGCAGCTGCTTGATTGACTCGAACCACCCAGCTCTCCTGACCGTCCGGACGTATGCGCTTTACGAGCACAGTAAACGGATCTTGGCCCTCATCATGGGCTTCATAGTCGTCACCGCAGGCTTGGGGCTGGTGCGACTCTCCGTCTTTCCACGACCCTCCAGCTGATTCTATCGCCAGTGGGCTACCTTTCGCCTGAACATCGACCAAGCCAGCACAACGTACCATGCCGAGCCGTATTTCGGGTGCACCAACACCACCACCCGGACCCAGTCAGTCCTTCAGAGCATGAAAAGGTCCGATGGGGAACCAGCTGATATCCTGGCACAGGGCGCTGAATTTCGCTGCTCCCTGGACCAGCCTGTTCCTCCTCGATTGCGTCATATTCGTGCTCACTGTCAGGAAGGCGTTCCATGGATTTCGCGATCGCCACAGCACGGGCAGCGAGCTGTTCACTGTCCTGCTACGCGATGGTACGTCCCGATGAAGCCTGTCTCTGAACACGACTCAAGATATCATTGCCGCAGGCTCGGTGTATTTCGCGTGGGTCTCATCTGCTCAGTACTTGCCCGCCCCCATTACTGGACTACCCCTTACCCAGTGTGATGGCTCTCGCGCACTTGTCGAACATCATGACATTCTTTGTGAGCATCTTCACTGCTTTCACAAGTGTGCCCCACGGCTGACTCGGTTGCAGTTCGGAACAGTGAGTGACGCGTCTACACTCGGCAGACGAAGCTTGAGCTGTATTCTGCAAGGATTACACGCGTGGGATCGCGACGACCTTCACGAGCAAGTGCGTGTCAATGATCTCATCTCTCTCTCTCTCTACTGAATCAGGTCTCACAACCTATCCAGCATCGGCTCTCTGATGATATCGCGGCTCATGCTGAACCTCCGCGACCCCGATCTCAGCGATCTCAACCAGACGGGCCATACCAGGAACCCTGAAGAAACTGAACTGACCGCTGCGATCCAATTCGCGTCTGTGGCTCCAGGAAGCCAAAGCTCGGAAGGCGCGGGTTGAATTTTTCTTTCGCTGTTGTAATCATTGTAAGCAAGTACTGTACGTCGTTATCGCTCGACCTCACTGTATCATTTGTCGTTGGAAATCGTTCCTCTCCGGTATCTCCCGCCAGGCCCTGCATAGATCCACCCCCGATGCTGCAGCCAGGGATCCGTGGCAAGAATGAGCTTAGTCCCGCTCATTTCTCGCGCTCAATTCGCTTCGAGTCAAGTCTCCAAATCAATGATATGTCAAACCGGTTCTCAGCATTCCCGTTCAGGCCCTGCATTTCTGCTTGAGCTCGCTCTTGACTCATTACGCATAGCTTTCTGACTGCTGTGGAGCGAAATGAGGCGGGGGCGGTCGAGCCCCCCAGAAGGCTTCCACCTCGTCTCGTTTCTGTGCAGACATGGGGGACAGCCTTGCTAGTTCCTTTTCGAAGCGAGGCATCACTGATCGCAAAGTCTGAGGCGGGTTTCATTGTAAATTGCGATGCGAGGAATGCACGAAAGGGACTGCCTGAACCTCAGAATTGATTCGCTTTGGGTAAATTCTACCCAAAGCAATGGAGGATTGAGGTGGTAGCTCCCCAGTGCCATGGTGATGGCGATGGCGATGGCGATGGCGAACCCTCTCAAACATCCTCGCATCATCGATCTGGACCCTAGAATACATGAAACTCGAAGCGTCCTCACATTCATTGCCTATTCATTCAGTTTGAAACAGAATGTCGAACAAGGAGTGTCCATAATAGGAAGAGATCGGCGTTGACATTACAGGCTTACGCACGCAGATTGGCCATCATCAGTATCTGCCGGATATGATGGCTTTGCGTTCCAGTGAGAATGGCCACGGGGGAAAACCCTGCCGATGTCGGACTTGCACTTCGTGTGCATCCTGCGGAAACCCGGGTTTGTCGAAGGACCGGATCGTGGGAACCGTCGATCCGGCATAGAATTCTCGGAATCATCACTTTCCCACGGAGTCATCTCGTAAGGGCTCTCGGGAAGTAGACTCGAAGCGCGGTGCTCTGAAATGCTAAATCCAACGCAGAAAAATGCATACGTTTCCAATCCGCTAAATAACCTTAAATCCTTCTATATCCATGGAATCCGGAATCCGCCGCCAGGCATACATAGCAACTACAGGCGCTTTACGCACGCAGAGTCGACACAAGCTTTTATAGTTTCGATTGAGTCGTCTGCGGCTGCATCTTGTTCAGGAAGGCGGATGCTACCACGCGACCGCTCCGGTCATCCGTAATCTGCGAGGGGCTCGAGTCAGCAAGCCATTGGGAAACAACATTGAGTTAGGTGTGCAGAACGAAACGGACGGGCGGACAAAGCTAGTGACTAGAGCGGTGATCTGGACGGCTGATGATCGCATCTGGATCCGCCAGCCCAAGCGCTCTAGCCCGACGAGAGATGAATGATCAGAAAAGGACGAAGCGTGAACAATCCGCCCCCGTCTGTCGATCCAACCCGGACGCAAGAATGGGGATGGGGTGGATGGGGAAGTTGTGGGGTTGTTCTCACCTCACACCGTGCAGTCATAACCCGGCCTCCGAGTGCAATTGTCGACGAAGTGATTCTGAGCCGCGTGCCGCTACAGGACGTGAGAAAAGAGGAGTCAGAAGTTATAGATAGATGCGCACAGTGGGGCTGGTGCATGGAACAGGACATTCATGGATTGCGTGACGCCGACGCCGTTCATCCCCGACAAAAGACCGAGAACGATGAGTGGCGTCGATGCACAGCTGCAAGGAGCATGTCAGATGGCGCCCAATCGACGGTGGTTCATGCAATGAACTGACTTGTCGATGAGGTAGGTGAGGCATCCGCCGTGCAGCATACCAGCGCCGTTCAGCATATCTGCAACCCAGTGTAAGATCTTTGTCCGGCAGGTGAAACCAACAACGCGACGCAAGCGCACCTTTACTCACGGTGACCTCAGCCACGGTCACCGCCTCCATCCGCTGCTTTCCCTTCTTCACACTCGCTTGGGGCTCGGCTGCAGACACGCTCATGTCGACCCACCGCGTCGCCCGGCCGACGCGGTACCCGAACGTGTCCGGGGACGTGCCGACGCCGTACGCGTAGAACGTGTTGACGACGAGCTGCTTCACGCCGTCGGGTGCGTTGCCGGCGACGGACGCGATATCCGTCTCTAGGTCGCTTGGCAGTAGCGCGGGGTCGATCCACACTTTCGAGGAGGACGAAGGGACGGGGCCGTGCGACGACATGGGGGCGGTGTAGAGAGAGAGAGAGAAGTGCGATTCGTGAAGAGAGGGTGTGTGGAAAGTCCGTTTTATAGACCTTCCGCCATGCGGACTTGTTCTTCGCCATCATTCATTCCCTCATCACCCCCAGGTCATCTGCGACGCGACTTCGCGAAGTGATTGGATTTGGCTCCTCGGCTGTGGTCCAATGGGGCGAGCAGTTTGGGCATGGAGACCAGCCGGTGGGTCAGGGACCGCACGAGAAAGGCTAAGCAGTCAAGGCTCTTACATGGAAGGAAGTCGGTGTGTCAAAGCAATTGAAAGCGCTCCGTTCGCGAAGTCCGTTCACGTGGCTGTCGTGGGAATATTGATGGCGAACGTCCAGATTTTCATCTCGGCGATATCGGAGCTGTTTCGGCCTATGCTTTACAATGCGGGGTGAGATTGAGAACAGGCCAGGCAAGGGTCTTTGATGCAGCTAGACCGCGCTGGTCTTTGCATTAGACCGAGAATGAATGTGACTATTAGAGTTTCAAGCTAAGTAAGCTTTGAGTCTGAATGGCAGAACATGTCTATAAGGGCGGGCTCCCGAGCACAGTACAGACCACGCGCATCGGCTTGGTGGTGCGCATAATAAGACTAGAAATTCAGGGATTTGCAGGACATTGGCGAATTCCGAGGCGATAAGATAGGCGATTCAATATTTACAAAGGACCGTATATTCCCACGAAACAGATGCCGACAGAACATGGGTTTCCGAGAGGATTTCATCCCTGGGAGAAACTGACGATAGATTGTGTCGTTGTCAAGCAGCAGCCCCGGACTAAGTTGCTTACTACCCGTTGATGCTTTTGAGCATTCGACCGTGTTGGGCCAATGTCCGGTGAAATCTTCGACGCCCAAAATGATCGCAACTACTTGATGATTATGTACATGGTTAGTGCATGGATGCATAGAGGAGTCTTGAAACAAGAGAGGCACTTCACCGTCCCGGAATTCAAGTCCTGCGCAATCGGCAGCCATGTAGTGGCGATAGCGGGAGTCGATATCAACGGCGACGATCGACCGACCGCGGCGACCGAGACCGACTAAGTAAACCTTTGATAATGGCCGCGCTTCGTGTGATGACAGGAACTGCTGGCAGCGCAGTGAAGTTTCATATCACAAAGCTGACAGCACTGAGTCGGAATCTTGAAATGTCGAGCGCCTCGCATGAGGAGCTGAGTAGGGAGGATGAGTGTCTTGTTGCACGTAAGCGATGAGGTGGAGTGGCCCGTCCGATACACGGACACAGTTGCTCCAGTCCCAGCAGTCTCTATATGCCCAGTGCTTACGCAAATTAAGCGTGTGCCGAAAAATGCGCTCGACGAGACGGCAACGGGCACGAGATTCACGGCATTTTTGTTCGGAGACAGTCAGGTTGAGAGGGTGGACGAGACCCGCAGAACGTGTAACCAGCAGTTTCGCAAAGAGTGACCATATCAATCCGTTCCGAAAGCGACATCTTTGACATCCGATCCGTAGAATGTGCCACGGACAGTCACCCACTGTTCCAAAGACTCCAAGACCCGACTCAAGACCCGACCCCGGAGCGCCGGCGAGGGAGAGCGCCTTGTGCGAGTCTGCCTGTCTTGGGTTGTTCTGAGACGGCAAATATAGCTGCGCGGATTGATGCTCAAATTTCCGCTCATCTGCTACGCAGGTGCGATGCATCGGGTGAAGACCGATTCACAAGTATGAATTCGCCATCGCCAACGACCCTGGGCCAGCGTAGGTGCGCAAGATTGGCTTCCGCGGCAGCACATTGAACTGCATATGATCAGAGTGCGATTGGAACAGCCGAATCAATGCTTTATCGGAGGTAGTGGCGGGCATCTCTTGCAGCAGCACCTGGGGAGCACGTGCTGGATGGCAAGAAGTGCCGCTGATTGTTCTCGCTGTTCGCCCGAGGATTCTAGAGCAATGGGGAAATCGCGGGTCGTGATCCTTAAGGTGGGGAGGCCTCTCGGTGTGCCCTACAAATCGTGAACACAATGAATGCAGCATGTGTGCGAGGTCGAGATCAAAGTCACGTTGTCACATTGTCACGCATCGATTTTCACTTGCGGCTTTCGATAGAGGGAAGACAGAGCGGGCCATACTCAGGCCCGTCTTTGCTCAAACAGAGGACTCTAAATATCGAGGAATGCGACGCGGATCAGCTCAGTGCGGAACGGATGAATGGGAAGTCGATGATGACTGTCAAGGGAAGCATCGCAGCTGAGGCAAGTTGCCCATGCATCCTCCCCCAAAGCCCAATCGCAATTATCATGCTGAACAGCTTCGTGATGGAGGGCGGGCTGCCATCCCAAGTCAACATCTGTCCATCCAGCTATAAAACCCAGCGATCGACATCTCACCACCGCCCATGATGATGCCCATCATGCCACCCGCATGCGTCCGGGGCCTCCTCCTCCCCACCCTCCTTGTGCTGTCCCTTTCCGCGTCCGTGTCCGGCAACCCAGTCACCCTCTACGACGTCACGTTCTCCGGCATCCCGGCCGTTACCGAAGTCAGTGATGCCGCCTTCACCATTCTCTCACTCTCCGTCGGGGGCGTGGTCACGGACGCATCCGCAGTGCAGGGGACGACGTACGTTGAAGTCGACGGCCCACCGACGCCGACGTCCGTGACCGTCGACGGCACAGTCTTCGGGCTGGGCACCAAGACGCGTGCGTGTTTCATCTTATCATCTTATCGCACGGAGCGTCCTGCAACGCGGCGCGCTGCCCTGCGTGTGGCAAGTCTGACCGAACCCGCAGGTACCTTCATCGAGGGACCCACCGGGATCGTCGAGCCCGACAACCTCGGGCCGGGCTTCTCCGCGGAGAACAGCTGCAGCTGGGCGACGGCGGCATCCGGGGCGCCCGTAGTATGCCAGGGCGTGGTCTGGGAAACGGGTGTCGAGTCGACGGTGACGGTGCTGACGGGCGCACTCGTCCCCGCCGTCACGCTGTCGGACAGTAGCGCCAGCACTGCGAGCACGACGAGTGCCGTCGGTGCGGCACCGACCAATACGGCAAAAACGGGAGCTGCTGCGCGACTGCATGTTGGAGGACGTGGCATGGGAGCGAGCTGGGGCATGGCGTTGCTTGGGCTGCTTGCTGCTTCGGGGATGTTCATCGCTTAGGGATTGCTCATGTCTGTTCTTGAATCCCAGCCTATCTCCTTTGTCTAGGATTTCAGTCCGCCGATCTGTTGCGAAGCACCGCTGTGCCTATGGCCTCCGGTATGTGCTTTTCATAGACTCTGGCATCGAGCCAGAGTCGCTTCCTGTTCTCACTCGACGCCATGCCATGGTGGGAGTCAGGACAAGCTCGTAGATGGACGCTAACATGTGCAATGTCTCGTATTGGCGCTCGTGAGCGGCTGCACTCATCGACCACCTCTCCAGAACAATTTCCAAGAAGCGGGCGAAACGACGTAAGACAAGGAACGGGACCGAGCTCAGCAAAGATAAGAGAGCGAAAATCTCGGCACAGCCACTGTGCTTCGCGAGAGAATACAGAAACATGATCGGCGTGGATAATTGTATACTGGATCTGCGAGAGTCAGCTTGGATCATTTTCAGGCTCATGCAGGCATCGGCGAAGAAGAAAGCGGCTGGTACAGCATACGAGGGCCTCAGACTCGAACAATCGACGGCTCGCCTTGCTAGTCATGGAACGGGGTACTACATCCTCTCCGCCGAATGCGCCTCGCCCAAGGCCAAGTGCTGTGCCTAATGGAGAACATCGAGACGAAGGCTCCATGTCTTGGTCACCCGGCGATACGTCTCCACCACCTCCGCTGGAGTTCCTCCGTCCGACTCCCTCCACTCCATCGGGGAGCACCACCAGCTTGGCACAAGCCACCACCACCACTCACGCCCACCCCGGCGCCGCTTCTTATCGCCACCACGTACAGCCAACCTGCCACCTATGATCCAGCCGCTGGGCACCGGTACCGGCCCAAGCGGCCGCCGCGCTCCTGCAGGAGGCTTCCATTCGCCATCCAAGAGCACGGAGTCGACACCCCGGATCGCCGGACACGCGCAATCCGAGTTATGGCAAGTGGGCTAGCCGTTTCCAGAGCTAGATGGGGTTGTGTACCCAGTGCAAATAGAGGACCGCCAGATGGGGGACCGCCAGATGACGGAGGGTGCAGGAGAGGGGAATCGTGACGTGATCGGAGGTGATCTACAGGACGGAGGATTGAGGTGAGACGAAGCAGCAGAGGAGAGCAGATGGAGAAAGGAAGGTCAAGAAATTGCAGTTAGTGACCACCACTCGAGCTTGGATTAAAATTAGACTGGATAGGCTCGCATAGGCTATCTTGTCAACTAGGTCTAGAGGCCAGGAAAGGCGAGAGCTGCGTCCGAATTGGTCCCAAGCTCATCTGTCGTTGTCCATGGACAGGGACCAGGCAGATGAGCAGGGACTAGACAGCCCTCGTGGAGCAGAGCACAGACACTATCCGGGCCCCGTAGTGTAGCAGAGCACAGCCACAGCAGAGTCTAGACCGTCTGGATTCCTCCAGACCCCACGCCCAGGGTTTGCCACTTGATTTGAACCAAGCTAGTTCAACCGTGGGCGTTTTACAGGTTCTGAAAGTCCAGAGAGTCGCTAGGGAGCAAAGAACGAGATGAAAGCAGAGAGAGACAGTAGGGTCACGTGGGATGATAGACGCGCCGAAGGGAGGCAAGCACACGCAAACAAATCACGTCTTTCTATGGATTTTTGCAGCATTGCTTGCAGAAGTACAAGTCATCGATCGAGATGGCAGAGACAGAGATTCTCGGTAGGGAAAATAATGGAACGAGGCATTCTCACACGCCTCCTCTTCCGATTGGTGCGCATCCAGGAAATCTCCAGACCCAGTTGGAATCGAGTCCGTGACATTCCCAGCGGAGGAAGAGATCCGAAAAGAAAGCACAGAACGCAAAATGCGAAACGAATTACAGATGACTAATTAACAGTTCTATACAGATAGGTAAGTACACACATGTTCCGGGGTATGTGACAACTCTCCGCCGCGACACGACTCGCACGATCCCAGCGCAGAAGAATGGACTTAGATTTGAAGATGTCCGTAAGAATGTGCGTGGGGAGTGGCAGCCCATGTGTTATCGCTGTTGCTGTACGTCGATGCTCGCCGCTGGCCTTGATTTTGATTGTGATGGTGTGGTTTTCTGCCCAGAATGTCCGGCATGGAGCCGACTCCGGTGTGCGCATGGCCCCCGTACCCAAGTTGTGGTGCGGACATCTCGGAGGACACAGAAGCGGATGTCGTCGGGGGCTGTGCGTAGGCGAAGTTGTACGTCGCCGCGTAAATCACTGCCGCGCTGTTCCCTTCCTTGTACACCTCCTGCGATATCACAAATCGCGTCGGATCTTCCAAAATAGATCAGAAACACTCCACAGACGCAGTAACATAATAGACGAAGCGCACCTGTGCTCTGCGCGATGGACGACCAGTACTTGGGAATCAGCCGGGCCGTGTAGACAAACAGCGGCTCGTCCTCGGCGGACGTGCGCGGGTCGTGCACGGGGAGGAACTCGAGCGGGACCGTCTCAGCATGCACGATCGCGTCCTCGGCGTAGACTGTAAACCGGGAATGCGCGGCGATCGGAGTGGGGGAGGAGAACGACACGAGAGGATTGATGGATGTGATGCGGCGCGGCATATCAGAGACGCGAATGACGTCGGGGCTATCCGCCCACGCTGATGCCGTCCGCTGCTGTCCGTAGACGGACCCAGGCGGGACCAGGTCGATGCAGATCGTCTCGCTCGGAATGTGGCTGTTCGAGGACGTCGGGGCCGGCATTTCCCCTGCCCCGCCATCAGAGTCCCGAAACGGGAACAAGAGATGTAACACTTCGGGTGAAAATGTCAGCAGCGGTGACACAGTTGTTCATTTATCCCTCACGATGTTCCTGATCCCCCCCACACGACTCCCGTAACTGCTGGAGCCGACTGCCGACCTGCTTAGCGGACCGCCACTTGCCCGTTTTCCCGAATATGTACTCGGAGATAAAGCGATTCCGGCGGGGGAAGCGTCCGAGCATGCGGGTTTCTCTGCAGTCCTCGGGCTGATAGCGCTCGAGCCCTGAGGATCCGAAGTTCAGCCCCGCACAGCCAAATGAGACAATATGCGCGCGCGACACGGACCTTCGATCAACGCTGCTTCCAATTCCAGCGGCCAAACGGTTTCCCCCGAACGCAGGGTTTTCCAGGCTTTGCGGACCTTCAAGACGGACGACAGCACATCCTGGTTCGAGGCGGGCGTAGACGGCGAAGCGGGCCATGGGTCGAGATAGGCGGAGGGCAGACCCAGCGATGGCGAAGTGGGCTCGGAGGACGAGGAGGATGCGGACCCAGGAGTGCGGTCGCGGCTGGTGTGCTGCTGGTACCAATTCATGCCAAGTATAAGCTTTTGAGGGAGATCGGCGGGAGGTGATTGAGCGAATGCGATGCAAAATGCGGCTTGACAGGATCGAGGAGTGCGCACTTTATATCACTCTGCTGAGACGAGATTACGGCGCACCCAATGCAATGTCGTTGGCATCATCCGACTCTCGTGCTGGGTCTCGCGGAGATTCCATCGCGTACCCGATATCAATCTTTCATTATCTCGTTATGTACAATCGCTTGAGAAGGTTCCCACCCGAGCCCTGGCACAGAACCCACGGTAGGTCAGTCGCAGAGAAGTATTCCGGATGCTTGTCACGAGCCCGTAGCGACGATTCAAGGTTGCCCAGGGACGGCTGCCAAGTGGTGCTGCGCGCAGCCCTAGACGAAACTAGAGGCTTCAACCCAACAGGACACGCTGTCCCTAGCCCTGATTTGCGAGGGACTACCGCCGCAGGTTAACCCAACTCAGCCTCCGTGTCAACGTCCCAGGAAATAGGAATTAGACTGCAATCAGACCTTTTCGGGACAACTCGTGCCATGGATCGACATGCCGGTGTGAATCGGAATGCATTAACATATGTGGGTAAGAATATTGTCCTTACCCTGGTTCTGGATCTGAGAGAACAATCCACGATCACGTCCCAGTAGCAGGACCTGCTCAGTGCGTGTGCACGCCCCGGTCCTGGGGACCGCTGCGCAATTACTGCGGGCCGGGAGAGTCCGGAGCGTTCCCCGCCGATGATGGGATCTCTTCCTTCTGGTTCTACTTAGGTTCGCCCGCAAACGCTCGAGACCTGTATCTTGCTCGTGAAAAAACTTCTATTGCGGCAAAAATACGACGTTCGGGTCACGGCTTCATTTCATTCTTGCGCCCCCCAATTCACCCTGTTAGCTTCGAGTGTGCGCGATCATGAGCCGGAGAACTCCTTCGACATCGACGAGGATCATGCGTACGGAGAAGCGATGGACTGCTGCTTCTGCTGCTCACGGAAAGACAATCCAGTAAAGATAATCCGACGAGGTGGCTCGGGACTTCCCGTGGTTCTCAGATGTTCTCTTTGGATAGCGTAACTGCTCGCTCTTACAGTCGGTACGATTCAGATTGAGCAGCGTCTCATATTATCTTGCCGACCATTCCCTTAGCAACATTATGTTCTCCTACGCTCATGTCAAGCTCATTCGATTCTGACTGGCCCAATAATTGAATTCCAGTGCCAGTTCCCCGAGCGTGGCATCAGGTGACCGGCCCACCTTCGAAGTCTGGCATCACCCGAGAAGTTTGCAACGCCCGTCGTGCATTCCACTTGTCCATTTCCCCGCTGAATGCGCAAAGTCCGACGGGATTTCCCTGTTGGGCCGAGTGATCGAGGCGTGACGTAAGTGGAGTACCCGCTTGTTATCTGGCTTGAGGCTTCCAGCATGGCTACCAGTTTTTTAGGATTAGCACACGCACGGAGAGTACCCACGCCCGGCAAAACACGCCAAATGCGCCAATTCTGCGAGTGATATCGATATGGGTGTGACGAGTCATACTACACATAATCTCGTAGTAAATTGCGTTTCAAGCTGCGCTGACGCGCATGGACAGCCCAAGACGATGGATATTTAGTCGATCAGCTGACCCACCACTAGGTACTAAGGAAAAGCTGTAGTGTCTTAGCACAGCAATCGAGGGGATCTCGCCGACTCGCGACCCTGGCTGAACTGTACACTACACAAAAATAGGGGTGTGAAGGCTGAAGCATGAGACAGGCAGATATCAAACGAAGGAAGCGCCGATCCATCAAGTGACCGGGGGACGTCTCGTCCTACGTGGGGTAACCAACTTCAGATGAGACGAATAGCGGGGAGTGAGTAGTCATATGGCATTCCCCGAGATGGCTCGCCGACCGTGGCAGGGTGCAGGCAGCCCCCGACGTCCAAGTTTGAAGCCCCGATGGTTTTTTTTTTCACAGCTAGAGACACGCGCGCCTCCTCCCAGTGACAGATGGGCCAGGGATTTGAACGCGGTGTTGCAGACGTTCGCCCAAGGATCTAGATGGCTCATCGATGACATGGGATTCGACTTGTAGAGTACTCGCAGCACGACAGCATCAAATCGCAGAATCGCATTCGCAAAAACGGAGGCGCGTCGAAAAGCGCGAGGTGGTGCCAGAACTGAGCGGAAGCTGTTGACTAACCCACGGAAAAATCGCGAGTTCGGAACCCCGCTGCGCGCTCGACCAACTCGACAAGTGAGCAAAGAAGCGCTGCCCTGCTCACCAATCACCGACAGTCGCAGCCAGCCATTACTCCCGCGCAATACCCTCCGCCCCAGCCCTGAGATCCGTCAAGAGGTTTTTGAGGCGCTGGCGAAGCTTCTTGATCATCTCCTCGTCGTCTGCGCTAGGTGGGGGCTAGCCGGGCCGCGGGCCGCGGTCAGCACGAGGTCGAACGCAAAAGCAAGCGAAGAACCAAACGCACAAGCTGGTCTAGGAGGTACTATACACACGCCCAGAGATCAGCCTCATGCAAGCACCGGGGATATGATTACACGCCTCAGCCTCGTCGATCGTCTGGTGACTCGTCAGTGGACGATCGCTGTCAGTCTACTGACGCGTGTCAAGAGCACTCACCAAGATGATCGGTCCGCTGTGCCCAAGGAGTACTGTGAGCGTAAAGCCTTTTCGATTGCGATGACTTACCGATTCATCGATGAAGTAGGCAGAGGACGATTGAAGGATATGTGAGCCCCACAGAGTGACGTGACAGGGCTGATCGATTTCACAATGATTGAACACAGCCACCACGTCATCTTTTTTTTGTGCGCTGCCTGTGATAGCGCTGGTTCGAAGCTGCTTCATTGCTGCAACACTGGATGTCTAAGTTTTTTTTTTTGACTCGTGAGCCGCATCGGAATTTCTTACTCACTCGGACCCATCATTCCAAATTCTATACTCACATCCGGGTCTTCGAAGCCTTGCGTCTGTGCTGGTGAACGAGTTCTTGATGTTCGCACACAAGTCCAACTCCCATTCGCATCGTCTCCGTAATCCGGGCATGCGCATTCTTTTTCGATGTTTCTATGTTGCTACAACGGAGTCTAGGTGCATCCGGACCGTCGTTGGTCACCGAAGACCCCGCTTATTGCCGGCCAGTGATCAGGCGTGATGTCGGTATGCGAGTCTCCGGCAGTGTTCTCTTCGGGATATTCACGCCTATGGAGGCCGGGAATTATATGCTGATAAGCGGAGGACATATCACTGATACGCGAAAGTTTGCCGACATGGCATCAATGTCATGATGCGCTCTATGTCATGATGCGCTCTGTCTGGACCCCGAACGCTCGTTAGTGATGATCAGAATGATCACGTGCAACAACCTTGATGAGCTCGCTGACAAATCCATTGAGATCTTTCAGTGCACGTGATAGATTGATCAAATGATCACGTGCAACAACCTTGACGAGCTCGCTGACAAATCCATTGGATCTTTTCGTGCACGTGATCGATTGATTTCAGGGCTAGGGCGCATCACTGCTCGTCAGCATGTATGTACTACCAATGATCATTGAAATCCTGAGAGTCTTCTTCGTCCGAGAACCATGCGTACAATGCGTGAGCGTCATCCGGTAACTGGGAGTTGGGCATGGGATCCACTTCGGGCTCGATATCGTTGATCATTGCGTTCAGACATGCGTGATGTTCAGGACCTCCAAAAGGAGACGAGTCAGTGAACAGTAAGGTTCCCAAGTAATGGAACATACCGAGACCATCCCCATTGTTGACTCCACCCATATAATAAGCACCCTCTCCGACGACCCCCTCACCGCCCCGCAGTTCCTGCAAGTTTGGGAGAAGGGGAATGTTTTCATCGACCGGCTGGGTCAGCACATGCCCCCACCTTGCATCGGCACTCTGATCGATATCGTTGAGCTGATCCAACTCCTTGAGGCAATTCAGGAGCTGGAGATATACATCCCAACATGAGTCCCGGTCCACAATAGGGCTATTAAGCTTTGCATAGATATCCAAGATCGCGATCTCGAAGTCAGGGGGAACAAGGAGAAAGACGTCATGATCAGGTGGTGCGTACATCTGTCGGACTTTTTCAATACCGATAGGATCGACCTTGATCTGTAAGGGACTAGTAGTTAGTGGCTTGTACTTGATGAAATTGGACTCGTACCTTGAAATCGAGGATGGCGTAATCCTCTGGGAACTCAAACATGCTAGTCGGAACACCGTGAGGAAGGATCTTGTTACGATCACAGCGCTTTGCGGTATTGTTCACGCGATGCCGATACAGCTCGAGCTCGCCCTGAAGCCACGGGATGAATACCCAACGGAAGACTAAGCTGCGCTGTGATTCAGAAGTCGAAGATCGCTTTGAAAGTAAGGAAGATACACACGCTTCGAGTAGAACTCCCGGATTGTACCAGCCCTCGTTTACACCAACGTCGAGGATGTCTTCAAAGCCAGGAGTGAATCGACGCCGCATCTGACTCCATGTGATTTCCGGCATGATGTTCTTCTTCTTTCGCATCCAACGGTGCTGAGAGGTGCCGATAAGTGAGGGGTCCTGATAGTGACGCAGCTGTGTGTGTCCATTCGCAATCCCCACGTTCTCTGACCCAGGATCGCTCTGGGTCACAAGTGGGATGACTGCGATAAAAACGTCGTGAATATAAGTCCGAAGAGATCAATACTGCACATACCCCCAAGCCGTTCCACGGTTTCCAGATAATAGCTGAATATAAGGCGGGGATTGCTGTTGTTCCACCAAATCTTCAACCAATGAATCATGCCGAGAAATGGGTCAATCCCAGTGTGTAGCGCTAAACCGAATTTATACTTCCATTTGTCGTGCTGATCTACAGCCCATATATCGTTGGCACCCGCTGCCCAGAACTGCTTGCGCTTGAAGTGTCCACGTCGGCGCTCACGAACAAGATCGGGCTCATGAGTGTGAAAATAGCGCATTACAGTCTCGCTAGAAACATACCTATGTGAGCGTATGAGAACACAATTGGAGGGATCACACACCGGGACACGCGCACATTCTCCTCGTGTAATAGCAAGCTAACCATCTCCCGTCCGCCAGCCTTGGGATAGATCGGACGGAGTTTGACAATAAATACCCCAATTGTGTCCACGGTGTGGCCTTGACGCCGCGTGCGTATGAAACCAAGCTTCTCGCGAATTTTTCTAAATGTTTGAACTCTAATTGAGAGCGGTTAGTAGCCTGCACAATGAAGACACAAATATACACGCACTCGAGGCCGTATTTGTTGAGATCGATGTGATACTTCTTGAGCAGCTCGACGATCTCGACATCCTTCTTGTTCTGCTTCCAGTACTTCTCGATGAAAGGACGGAGGTCTTCAGCATTAGCTGTGAACGTTCCAGAGCAAGGGCAAGGTGAAACAGTTGGAAGTGTAACACGTACGAACGGGCTTGTACTGATTGGGCATTCAGAGAGTTATGAGACCGCTGGTGGCACAAAAGAACCGAGGAGGAGCTTCTGTTGGAGTGCGAATAAGCCAGGACTCACTTTATAGTGGCGATCTGAGAACACGATCAACGAGCTGGGTACGGCGGTAGTACGGAGTGGAAGGCATATGCATGTACTTAGAAAGTCAGGGTAAACAAAAACGTTGCTGATCGGAGTTATTTTCAACTCATGTTGATAATGTTAATGTTGATAACCGAAGGACTTTTTACAAACCTAGATATCATTTCGGATCGGATCCCAATTGATATAATTATTCTCCTTGTCCGGTAGTGCAACTTCCCAGGCATGTACTTTGGTGAGTCGTTGTTTCTCAACGAGGGCCTCGCTTGAGAACACGCAGGGCGGCAGTAATAAATTCAACATCAGCATCAACACTGAAATCGCACATGTTGAGCGCTTGCTGTGCTCGTTGCATACCACCGCGGAAAATTCAAGGGTTTAACAGCCCAGTAATTGGCGGAGCCCTAGTGCGGCCGGGCACATGCTTAAGGCGCTACATCCATTCCACCAAACACGTTGATTAAGAACTGAGGATCCATGACACACCGTGAAATTTACTGAGACCGAGGCAGTCTTACCGAGCCTGGGGGAGCACTCTGGCAACACAGCCGAGATTGTCGACCCACTACTAATTGCTGACGCTCAAAGGCCTTAAAAGCGTCTCACAAAATGGGACTTAATCGTCGCCTACTGGTGCTCTGATCATGTCTGGATCAACCCTCTTTGCCAACTTCACCGATGATAGTTCTGATCAGGAGCCCGTTGTGTGCCAGACTGGAGCCCGATGCTACACTCGCGACCGTTCTGATCTCACAAAGGGCTTGCTGATCTTGCCCGGTCAGCCTCGCTTCCGGGTGGAGAACCTTTCTGCTGTCTCCGGTGGCAGGCTTGTGTGTGCAGCTTGCCATGCGCATTACGCAAGGAAAGCCTCGAGCTCGGTCCGAGGTACGTTTAGATGCTAAAACTGATGCAATTTATCAATCACAATCTGTGCAGCAACGTTCCGGGGCGATCTGGAAGGCGAGAAAGAATCTATCCGGCAGAGGAACATCCAAGGACGCGTTGGAGGTATGTTATTTTTGTTCTATACCCTGCTTCTGACTGAGCATTCGCAGACGCATCTCGTGGAGGCCGGATTGCGGCCATTCCATCGGGTCTAATGGGACCGCCCCTTGAGATCCCACAGCGATCCACAGGCACGTACATCATGATCTGCTCAAATTTAATATCTGAATTCTTAAGGTCCTCGTGTTTCGCTTCCAAACCAACCGATATCAAGTTCCGGATCGTCCAGTGCACCAATTAATCCGGGGCAATATTCAAGCCAAGGCTATTCTGCTGCTCACTCTCAGTATGCCGCGGCACGCGGGGCTTTTACCAAATCAGCGTATACTGGGATGTCGCCGCAGTGGATCACCCTGAACATTGGTGTCCGCTATGAGACTCGTGGTCGACCTACTGGGCAAGTCTTTGGGGTATGTTACGGTGACGTGTATCATTTTTTGTCACGAATTTGTGCTTCCAGACGATTCACGAGGGCAAGAATGTCCCTGCAACAATTACCGCAAGCGAAATTATCACAGCCGTGTTTGATAACGTGGCGCCCAAGCTTCGTCAAGCCATCGCTCAGGAAACTGACTCTCAATTTGTATTTGATGAGTCTAATTTTTTAGTACGCGATACTGAAACGTGGATCAATGTCCACGCGGAGCTCCCAGGATCCAGCGTGCTCTATGAGCGTTGCCTCAAGACATCAAAGGCTCGTGCCGACAAGGGCCAACTCGTGTTTCAGCGACCGAGAAAGCCCTTTCAATTTGCACTTGTCATCGACGCCAAAGAATGGCTCAGATATGAAAATTACCGTGATGCCCGGGAGCTGGACACACTCTCTATTCAGGTGCGTATACTAGTACTCTCCGGTATTTGGCACGACTGACTTTCTGAAAGGATAATGCCGATACCGTCTCATCTGCGCTACGCTCGCACATGGTACAGCGTGCCCCTGAGCCTTCGGCCCTCAAATTGACAGTCCTGTCGGCCGCGGAGACTACTAAGGAACCGAGTAACGGGTGTTTGACACGCTCAAAAACAAAGAGCAAGGTGAGCGCTTCTATCTTGATTCTTGTATCTGTTTGATTATTTATCCAGCAGACTGCCACTGCCAGTTCGTTCAGCTCCGTTCGACCCTCTCGATCGGCGCCAAGCTTGCAGGACTTTACTCAGCCAGATCAAGCGCTGCCAGAGTCGCCGCTTCCAAGCTCTGGCACGAGAGAAATTTCGTCTCAGGTGTGTTCGTTTACCCTTCTCATGTTTTGTCGCTGACTCGATACATACATGGAATAGGAATCCAGTAGCAAGATAGCGACTTCGAAAAAGCGTGCTGCTAGTCCAATCGACGATTATCATCCGGTTGACCAGCAACGTCTTCGAAAGGCACTCAGTATAGGCGGCTCCTTTCCCAACATTGCGAGAGGTGCGTCTTACTATGAAACTTAAGTATTCAGATCTAATCTCTATGCAGCCTTGCACACAACGGAGATAATCCAATTCTTCCGTATCACTGGGACCTCCGATCTCAATAATCTCCTCGCAAATGGCGGACAAAAATTTGTCTGCGATATTGCGAAGGCGGAAGCCGGTACTCTGTCGCTCCAGCCTTCGGAGAAGCCTCTGGGGATCGGTTCGTTCAAATCTGCTCATTCTGCGTTTCTGACGCTGTCCACTTTGCCGACCACACCCCTCGGAGCGCTTCCAAATCAAGCCGTTGCCGCGAAACGCATGTTCAAGAACAACAAGAATACCGTCTTGATCCGCTTCAACCCCATCGATGAATATGCGCACCATGTATCGGAGGCAAATCTCCTATTCTGGGGCACTACCCTTCTCAGTTTCGTTTATTCTTTCGTGCGTAACTACATATCAAAGCATGTCGCGCCACCAGGCGACCTCCCTATCTTTGAAGTCCGCTTCGTCGAGGCCGGCGTTGCTCTGGTTCACAATGCGGCGGCAGATGGCAAGTCGAGCAAAATGATGACATCACTCCGACGATCATATCTCATTGAAGAATTAATTGGAACGGGTTTGTTCTCTGCAACGACTCGAGTATATTGCTCACTGAATTTCAGGCAAGTTTGTGAAGTACATCAATAACAATAGTGCAGTGCCCGTTCCGTCGCTTCCAGAAGATCTCAAGCTGTTGGCATCGTTCCTCTGTTTTACACAACATGTCCAATACGAACACACCGGGCGTTTGGTCTTTCTTTCTGATCTTCAAGGCCGGTTCATTCGATCTGGCTCACTGTTTCATACTAACTCTATCCAAGGCTCCGGAAATCTCTTGACGGATCCGCAGGTTATGACTTCACCGTGCGCAGTCCACTGCTGTGTCAATCTGCGTGCTCTTGATATCTGACTGGATCATCAGGACTCTCGAACGTGGTCTGTTTGGTGGTGGCAATTCAGGCAGGTTCTTCGAGAAGTTTCCTGAGCAGCATGTATGCTCCGGTTACTGCAAGTTTTTTGGACTGTCTAGTCTCATGTAAGTAGTTACGCTCTATCGCTACTCTACAGTGCATGTACTTGGCCTTTTTCATACATGTTAACGAGCGTTCGGGGTCCAGACAGAGCGCATCATGACATAGAGCGCATCATGACATTGATGCCATGTCGGCAAACTTTCGCGTATCAGTGATATGTCCTCCGCTTATCAGCATATAATTCCCGGCCTCCATACACGCCCTATGTTAAATTATGTGCGTTGTTCCGTCGACTCGTACGCATGGTGCTTTCAAGATACATGCAAGGACCAGCTCAGAAGGTCCTTGACGTTCAATCAGTAGAGTCGAATTGAATGAGTCATTAGCGATTTAATCTACGATTTTGTGCAAGCGAAAACCCCTGTTCAATCCCTGAAGCTACAAACTTGGCTAGATCTATTCATCTGACAACACATCACGTCCGCACCATAAATCAACGTTCGATGTTCCTTCCAATACCGCTGCAACTGATCGACCACCCGGGAAAACCGGGCTTACACCAGGTCAGCTATGGCCAGCGCATGTGCCACCCATCTGTATGGGCTGGAGGCGGCACCATCCAGGCATATCAGCCGTCAACCGGCGAAGATGAATTTTCACCCAATGACTCGTCGCGCGAGGATGTTCTGCAAGAAGGATGCGTGAGTGAGCGCCAACATGCAACTTGACTCTCTTCGACCTTGAAACTGCTTAATATCATGAAGGCCTGGACCAACTACGAAGCCCCGGCATTTTCCATGGCATACTCACCGCATGCTTCACCAAATTTCTTGATTACCAGACACTGCCCTGAGACATCAGCATCACCGCCGTCAGTGGAGGTGCCCCGCCACAATCGAATCATTGGCTCTGTGACGAGCTGACGCATTCCCCACTGCTGCTCGGACACGGTTCACTCCGACGCAGCAGCATCCTCCCATCGTTCTACTGACTCAGAAACCACCGGAAGATTGTTTTTGCTGGGGGAGACAACCGGAAATGAGCCGCTGGGCTTCAGCCCGTTACATTTTTCCCGAATTCTGCCGAGTCTGCAAGCCAACAGCCGTATCATCCCGGAGGCAGCGTGCCTCAGACTCAGGTGGAGTGGTCGTTCTTGTCCATGGATGGCTCCTCTCGAGGAAGATATAGCCGTGTGGAATACCCGGCTGCGACAGAATACCCGGAGGAGACTACGGTCTCCCAAACGGCAGAGAATATTATGGGACCAGAATCCCGCATTATTCCAAATTTTCCTGTGACAATCTGCATTTCGTGGTCGATGAACGGCGCATACTTGTCCCCGAGCACCGCTGCTCTCACATCCCATCCTTCGTTGCCGACTGCCGTTTATCTCGCACCACCAACATCAGCTCACTGCATCGAGTGCATACATGCGGTCTCTGCCAGAGACACGGCGCACCGAATGCTTGACTGCGCAGAAACAGGCTCCGGCGTGTTACTTCTGTTGGGAGCGTAAAACCGCGTGCCGCCGGCCCTTGGGAGATGCCGCTGATCCGGGCTACGGGGAGCGTGCACGAAGGAACCGGCCGTATGTTCTTCCCACGGTGTCGAGGAGCGGATCTCATTCCAGGAATCGCGGAGCATTGAAGCACAAGAATAAGCGGGCGGATTGACTGCCAATTTGCTTGGAATTTGAGTCAGGGTTTGGTCTTGAGAATAAGATTGATTTGTAGCGGTAGGGTCCTCAAGTTGATGAAATGAGTATTATACTTTGGAGGATGATGTCAGTACGTTATTTAGAGAGAGTTTGCAGGGCTCATCAGTGGCGTCGTTTCAACTTTGGAGTAAAAGATGGCTGGATCTACTATTCCTTGTTCTTTCAGCTCTCGCACATCTTTGGGAGCGCAAAACTTATGCTCTGCGTCGGCCGCTTGTGTTCATTTACCCACTTGGTGTTCGAAGCGCTCTTGATCTCGTACATACAATTTCGCGCATGATCAATCCCTAATTACTCGATATCTCTCTGCAAACACCCAAATTGAGCGTACTTTTCATCTGTCGCGACCGCTGTGTCTTTACCTTCCTTTATTCAGGTCAATCAAGGTCAATCATCGGAACACATATGCGTCCGATCGCCTTTTTACCCTATTCCCGCCTTGGTACTTCTGACCTTTTTCTTCTTTGTAAGAGTGCGTCGGAGCTATTAATATTAATGACTCGTAGTACAGCCAAGTAGCGAGGGTCCTTCTCAGCTGCGGCAGATTTCCGGAACTCGGACTTTGTTAATGCTCAGCCCCCCGCTTCGCACTTTCGGCCAACGCCGAGCCCTTGCGCACGGTAGATATGTTGGGCCGAACAAATGAAATGTCAGGAAGCAATCGGTCGCATCTGACCCAACGATGAGCCAGGACGTTCTCTCGTCACCCATATTGCGTGATGGTTTTTAATGACGTGATTCATCGTGACACTTCCATGATCTGGACCCGCGATCTAGACTGCTCAAAAAGTGTGGCTGTGACGAGACTTGCGCAACAGATCGGATCCGTCTTGGGGCCAATGAAATCAATCGTTCACGCGCACAGCACGGAACTGTTTCAGCACCAGTACCCAATTGAACACTGCATGATCTCCTAGGGTCTAATTACATTGCATTGCACGATTGCCCTGAAGGGACTGAGTGGCCTAGAACAGGCAACGGCCGGAAGCAGAAATCTCAGTTGAGAAATAATGCACGCGGTGCGAAGCTGGCAACGAGGGAGAGAAATAAGGACAGGCGACGGGTAAGGTTGTTCTCTTGGAGCTTCAGGCAATGCGCAAGACTGGGCGTGCACGATGCGGAGACGCACGGAAAAAATGAGGAACCGGGGTTGGGAACGGCTTCCATAGAGATTCAGCCAATGAGGTCATGCAGCTACAGGTACCGACCGAGCTTTTTTTTGCGCTTGTCGGATTTACCCGCCGTATGGAGCGTGCGGACTTGCTGTCCGTATTTCCGAGTCTAGGTACTATCCAGTATGTAATTTGAACGTCACGACACGGGCCAGCGGCACATCACCACACTGCTCATGCGGGACCCACACATGATGCAATGGGTCGCAATGACGTACATTCAGGATTGTCAGCGTCGAGTCCACTCCTGACAGAGACGTGATAATCGATACTTTCAGCGCCCTTGATATTCATCCTTATCGCCGCACCCTACCTGGCAGAGGTGCAGTCTGGGCGCCGGGGCGCCGAAATGTCTCATTTCTAGAGGCAATCGAGATCTCCTTTGGCTCTACGTAGAAATATCCACTGAATTTCACACCATCCGGTTGTTGTGGATCCACGCGACCATGCGGGCCCCACAAATCGTGTGAACGACAGTCATGCGTCGGCGCGAACCGCTGTGGACACCTCGAAGGTAGCGTAGAGTTATAACTTCTGATTCGGGAGGTGTAGAATAAAAATAGCGTGTCCAGATCAACTCAGAGGGAGAGAAAAGCGATTCCGAGCCCGCCGGGACGGAATGCATTGCGATTTTTCCCATCTGGCGGCGTTTCGTACATAGATGCGAGGTCCCAGGGGCTGATGCAGTGATGGTTGATACGACATTCATATGGGATGAAGTCAGCTCTGATACGTTTCGGAATTTCAATGGTAAAATCGCTGAGAACCCCAAAACCGTGATTAAAAAATATGTAAACAAGAAAATATAGAAGTAAGTACTGTGGAAGGATGTGTGGGATATGAACCGATACAGACAACACATAAGCGGTATTAAACTAGGGAAAGAAATGTAGATTATGTTCACCATATGACAGGTCCCTCATATGCGCCCTGGACCCGGAAAGCATATTGGTTCGTCGATACAGTGCCCTGCGGCCATCCACATGCGAGATTGCCGTGTCCCTCGGAGTACATCGGGGCGTGATGAGAGAAGGGGGCATTCGCAGCGGAACACGCTTGCTGCGGCTGCTGCACGTGATAGCATTGGGCGCATTCGCACGCCCCCGTTCGGTAGGGTCCCGCGGAAGGCAGCGGAGGCGTGGACGATGCGGAGGAGGGTGACGGCGGCGTCATAGGGCGACCTCGGATGTCTTCGGCGTCACCGGGCTCCCCGTCCTCGCCGTCATCCGATGGCGGCAGATCCGAAACCTCAAACTCCAGCTCATCGCCCCTCAGCAGGCGCTCAAACACGTCCCTCGCATCCTCGTCCAGCTCGCCCCCCGCGTGGTCGGAAGCGGGGATGGGATCGAGCCCGGCCTTCTCCCGCCAGGTATTGAGCTCCGCGCGGAGCTGTGCGCGCTCGGCGATCATCGTGCGGAGACACTCCGCGGTGCGCGCGCGATGCCGCCGGGCGGCGTGGATATGCGTGATGCACGAGTTGGCGATGGCGAGGCGCGACGGCTGGCGCCTGTTGTGCTCCCCGGGTGCGATGTCCGGCAGAAGCGATGCAAGCATCTGAAACGCGATTACGGCCTGGTGAGTCACAGTGCCCTGGGGGACAATTGAGAAATGGAGACGCACGGTCATACGGATGTTGAGTCGCTCCCTGCGCGCGCGCTCCGTCGCGTTGTGCGTTGCCCGACGCTCAACATACATGCGCCCGTTGCCGCTGTTGTGCTGCTGCTGCGGATCGGCAGCGGCGGAGGCGGCTAGACGGCGTTCTCTTCTCTGTGACGAAACGGAGGCGAACCGAACCGGAGTTGCGTAATAGGAGGACGTGGAGCAGGACGAGGAGGAGTAGGCGTCGGGCTGATAGTTGCTGTAGGGAGCTGACTGATTATACCAGCCGGCGGGGAGAGCCTGAGTGTGGAACGCAGCTGCAGACATCGGCACAAGAGAGTGGGTGAGGAGACGCAGAGGGAGATGGTTTCCGAGGAACCAAGAAGGCTATCATCGGACGCCCTATATAATGCCTACACCGCGAAAGCCCCGAACGCTCCATGAATCAGGTGGAAGTCGCTCAAAACTACGGTTTCGAACACAGAACCACGAGAATCTTTGATGGCATGTCGGACGATCCGCAAACGATCAAAGGAAGTAGATCATCATCCACACGCCTCCGCATCAAGTTCTGCTGGTGGCGCAGTTTCGGAATCATATGCGCGCGCCTCGTGTGGGCGATTTTCCCGTACACGTTCCTCCGCCACTCCCCCTAAACTAGTGAAATACGAATGGGCACACATGCGTAGACCTCGGTACTGCGATTCGTTCTTTTGGACCACGGTTGCCTGCGACCGGCAAACACCGCTCGCCAAGAAACTCCGCATTATCCGAATCAAAACAATGATTTTGCCGCCGCTCAACTTGGCCAGCGCTTGAGCTCGGGCGTCTATCGTTAACTGCGCACACGACAGCCCCTTCCCGAGATCGCCCTCGGGCATGAGGTCCATCCAACCCCGTGTGAGTGGAGTCTAGATGCCCGTCGGACGCGCCGTACACAAGCGGAGGTCGATCACACATCAGCAACCGGCCGGGCGCGGGCAGAACGCAGCGAGTAGTAATACGCTACTGATCTCCATAGCGAAGTTCCGAAGTTCGAAGCAAAGCTCGCCCCGTGGAACGGAACCAGAGTTGATGGGAATCAGCGTTAGGACCGATGTGCCGCGATGGGGAGGCAGCAGAAGAGAAGGAGAGGACAGCTCTTAATCACGTTTGATGTCCAACTGTGGGTCCTAATCGTCGATTTTGCGTTATCTTGAAACTTCGCACTGAGTCTGAATACCGGACAGGGGCTCCATATCTAGAAGTCAATCGATCCATTCGCCTTCGGTGCGTTTCACCGAGATAGTCGAACAGAACATGGTCCACTCGGCTCAATGCTCGAGTTAATCCATACATCTCGGATGCTGACCCCGGATATGATGGGAATCAGATGCCGATCATTTTGGAATGGCAGGTGCTGACCAGTCGAGTCACGTGCGATTGATCACGCCATCCTACTGAGACCCGGACTCAGCTCCGACTGGAATTCGGACTCGCAGGTCCCGATGATGAACCTTGATGAACCTACCCATACAATACCGCTGAGTATTCATCTCATCCAGGGGCAATGTTCTCAATCTCAGGTCCGTGGTAGACTCGGGCTCACCCACGTGCGAGCCCGAACCCAAGCTGAACTATTCAGTGATTATTTTAAGTACAACAGCAGGGTCCATCATGAAACATCATCTCGTGTATATATATGATCAGAAAGTGTTGGTGACGATCCAGTCTTGGTTCGTGTTATCGATGCTCTGGCGGATGGAGGTGCAGTCCCAGATTTGGAGCTGTGAGGATGGAGGTTAGGATTCAAGGCAGACTCGGCACAGGAACCGCACGCACTTGGTTGCCCGCTACAAGTTTGCCGTTGGTGTTATCAATGCACTATCAGAGAGCGCCAAATCAGCAGCAGGCCAATCAAACCGAGAAAGATCTCTCGCTCTCACATTGAAGCCGTACGCGTGGCTGTTGATGATCCCCGGCTGCTCCAGCTGGTGGTTGAACCCTTGCGAGGCTATCGACGCGTCGCACTTGGCCAGCACGAGCGGCGAGGGGCTGATCGAGAGGAACGCCATCGGCTGCACACACAGCTCCAGCGCGCTCCCCTGCGTCGACGCGAGCATCATCTGGCCCGTGTTCTGCGGGTCCGCCCAAGTCTGCAGCGCCGCGCCGCCTGCGCACGCCTCGATCGCGACGGACGCGTTGGCTGCCGCGGAGGTCGCAGCGATGCAGAACGCCTGCGATTGCACGTGCTGCAGCGCGATGCTGAACGTCTTCGGCTGCGTCACGGCGACGTGGTTCCACTTCTGGTTCGAGTTCTGCGCGTCGCAGCTCCACACTTGCAGCTGGTTCCCGGCCGTGGTCGAGCCGCCCGTGAGGTCCACGCACTGGCAGGGAGCGAGCGAGCGTCAGAGTAGGGTGTATGTCGGGGTATACGAATGAAGAGCACGCACGAGGTTCGTGCCGGACCAGACGATCGGCGAGTCCTCCCCCGCAGGCACCCACTTCTGGTTCGTGTTCTCCGCTGCGCACGTCCAGATCTGCAGCTTCGTCCCGTCCGCCTTGGCGCCGTTGATCACATCGAGGCACTGCAAGCAGACGACGCGTCAGGAGGGACCGGCCGACCGACCGACGCACGGAGTCGCATCGAGCGAGAAACACGCACCTTGTTGCCGTAGATCTGCAGTGGGCCGGAGTTGTGCGCGCCGTTGGGCAGCACCCACGAGTTCGCCGCGGAGGGTGTCGAGCAGGATTCGATCGTGACGGGTGCGCCGTCGGCGTTAGAGGCGGCGGTGAGGCAGTTCCCGCCTTGAAGTATCCGTGAGTACGTGCTGAAAAAGGAGTAAGAGATGACACGCTTACTGGCAGTAAGGATGGTCTGCAGCTGGACTGTCTGCCCCGCGCTGTATCGACGTGAGAATCGAGCAGATCACCCTGTGAGCACAAAAAAGCGACGCACAGCTGGGCCTGGGCGTAAAGGGAGAGCGAGCTCAGGGAGACGAGAAGAGAGAGGGAAGAGATCATGGCAGAGACGAGATGCAGTGGAATGTGAATGCCAGTGGAGGCAAGAGGGCGGGGCATATATACCCGCCGAGACGACGGTGATCAAAAGCCGTACTTTGATGAATCTCCGCCTCGCCGCGCTCGGCAATCCGATTTCGGGGTACAGCCTTGATGGCAATGATATGTCCATCTGAAATGACTCAGTGCGGCGGGAGATTCGAGAGAATATGTAGCGAGAGAAACGTTGAATGGGAAGCTCATACATGGAACGGAAAATCCACAGCGACGCATCCAGGCTTTTGTCTCGACACAACTGAACGTCCCGTTCGTCGACGCCAAAGGCGAGCCTGTAAATTTCGGCGGCCACTCCAATGTTGGAATAAAGATCAGTCTGTCTCAGATACATATGTTCACCCGCGGTGTGTTCAGCCCGCTGCAGGGGAAATGCCTCGCCTCTAGGCTGTGCAATACACTTCGGGGGCACTGGTTTCAAGCCATGCCTGCCGGATTGATGACCTGTGATGGAAAAGTCCTAGTCACGAGGATTGGCCGTTTGTAGGTATTTTGGACAAGTGAGAACAGGGCAGTACAACCACTCGTGCGGGGAGGGAATCAAAAACATAGGACGACCACGCTGTGGATCGAACACAGAATCTTTGCCTATAGTGGACATGGGGGAAGGACCGGAAAGCAACGCAGTAACCATTTTGCCACGCGGCCACGAACGGGCGTTGGCCTTCAGCAACTGAGGTCTTAAAACACTCGCTCTTCGAATCAGCAAGGAGCAGCATGTTCCAGTGTCCCGTGGTCGAACAGACATTGGTGGATTATGTCCCCACGGGATTCACGGACGCAGGAATCAGCGAAGTGGTGCGCACGTCTAGTTGTGAACAAATCAGGGCGCGTCGCAGCTGTGTATTTATTTCTTGAAGGGTGTTCGCAAGCCAGCAGTTGAGCCTAGTCATTCTTATCTAATCAGCGCGCGGTGTCAACGCGCAGCGAATTCGATGATAAATCCCTGAATCTATCGTTTCAATATAAACGAACGGCAGAGCACCATTCGCTTCCCCTCATACGACACTCTGCAGCGCAAACACAACCAACCCGGCCACACCCGCCACCGCCACCCCCGACCCCCGCAGGGCCCCAGCGCCCCCTGTCGGACTCCGCGCACTGGCACTGACTGCCGACGCGATAACGAAGCTCGGCCCCGCGCCCAGCGTCGTCAACGGGGTCAGCGTGCCGGTGAAAGAGGTCGTAGCCGCGGTCGTGCCGCCAGCCTCGACCGCGATACCGCACGGCGCTGCGGCGCCCAGTCTCGCGGTCGCCCAGTGGCAGCTCAGCGCGAGTGTGACGCTGGGGAGAAGGGTCTCGTATTGCACGAGGCCGGTCGGGCCTTCGATAAAGGTTTCTGTGGATATTCCGGTGAACACGTGCTGCTACGGTGTGTATGTGGAGATCGTGTACCTGTGATGGTCGGAAACGTGACGGGGAGACCGTTCACGGTCTGCACCGCTGACGCGCTGTTAGCCGGCCCGATGACCGCGACGTATGTCGTCGCGTGCGCGGCGTCAGTCCCCCCGGCGGAAAGCGACAGGGTGGCTTGTTCAGGGAGGATGATCCCGCTCAGCTGCGTCGGCGTTGGAACTAGCGCGAGGGACACATCGTAGAGCGTGACTGGCGTGCTTGACACGGGCAGAGTCCATAGTAGGGCTACTGCGACGAGATATGAGGCGAGCATCGCACAGTGGATAGATGGACTAGCCCGAAAATAGTGAGCAAGGAGGCTTTGTTATTTATACGCACGCCGGGGGCAGCGAGGATCGAGATATGAATCACCGGGGGAGTTTGCTCGCCGTATGGCGGGACGGAATCAAGGAAATGGACTATCGATGAAAACTAGAGCAGCGAAATCATAGCGCCCATGACAGCAAGCTGTAAGTTGGTCAGATCGGAAAGCACGTGAGAGAATCTGATGGACGGTGTCCGAGAAGCCCCTCACGCCCACGTGACAGAGATGTAAGCCTTAACGCCACTCAAAGCCCCGGCGAGTCAAGACAGGCAGGCCATCAAACAAGCCGATAACATAAAGCCCAAGTGCTTAGACTTGCGGAATCGTATGAAGGAAATGTGAACCATATTGTGACGCAGCTGTAAGCCCTAACGCCAGTCAAAGCCCTGCACAGACAGGCTATCGAGCAGGCCCACAACTGGTGCTTTGACTCGCGGCACCGTTTATAAGGAATGTAGAGCACTCCGGACTCCGTATCACACACATTAAATCTCGCCATGAGCCACTCGCACAGCCAACCGACCAACAGTCCCAACGCCGGCAACGGGGCCTCGGGGAGTACTGGCGCAATGGTGAGCATAATTCTTGCGAAGAGATCCGGTCTCTCAGTTTATTCCTTCCGACAGTCAGGTACTGGTGCATCCGCACCGCCAATGGCTGCGCCCGTTCCCATCCCCGCGCAGAGCAACACCACCACCGTCACCGGAGCCTCGGTGGTACAGACGCAGGGCACCGGAGGAGGAGGATGTACCGGCCCTTCTCAGCGCCGCACGCCATTGGGACAAGGCTCACCCTTTCATGAAGGGGAGCTAATCGAAATGATGGGGGCGCCGGATAACGCGGGAGAAGAGCACCACGGGGGAGGAAACTTTCAAGGGAGTGATTGAGAATAACACCCTGATCAACAAGAACTCCTCGATGTACATAAACGACCGGTCGTGGGAGGAGAGCTGATGCTCAGCGGACATATATAGACAGTATCTGCCAGCATGTAGATTCCCGTTCACTTGAAGCAGTGGCCATGAATAATGCGAGTTCGCGCGGGAGTTCGAAAGCAGATGATTCCACTTCGTCGTGGTACTGCTTGATTGACGTTACCCGAATCAATTATCCGGATGCGGAAATCTTGGGGAGTCCTTCCTCATTGTAGCAAACCTATATTATCATGGTCGTGACGACTGAGACGAGAGAACTTCCCGCTGGAATGCTTCTTGCCGATACGGTTTGAGGCCCGTCCTCCGTCTCCCTCCCCTCCTTAAAAGTCTACGGAGACACCCGCTACGCCACATCGACCGTTTAGGACATGGAGCACAGCACTGGACACCGGCGCCCGTACGCCAGCGAATCCATCTCATCGCCATCTTTCGGTACCGCTCCGTGCCCGCCGCCCTCCCCCCGACCGTCCTTCACTAGTTTGTCTCATCGCCGTCGCGCGCGTTGAGGGCGCAGACGACGATGATCTGCGAGGTGGATGGAATGCGTCGGGAGCTGGGCTACCGAGAGCCTGGTTGTGTCTGTGGCAGAGCTGTGATGGAGGCTTGGTGAGTAGGCAAGATGATGCGTTGCCTTCGCCGGACGGACGTCGAGGGACGTGGGGCGGCGATATACTAATAGGGACATATTGCTCAGTGAGTCTGATAGTAGCTTCACGGTGCGGGTCTTACAACAGCATCGAACGGCCGGCGACTTGAAAAATCACCGCTTCGGACGCTGAGAAAGCCTCAGGTTGGATGGCCGCAATCAGATCAGTGTGGCTGTTGCTTGAACCCAGATACCGTATTCGGAGAGAGACCGACGGCAGGAAGTGTCCTGAGACAAAAAATCCATGAGTTCTGTGGCAAATGGGGCCTAATGAAGTTTGCTAAGGTTGTTCGACAAGGCTTTCAGGGCGAGTGGAGTAGATGAACAGCGGGTTGAATTGGTGATAGTGAAACTGCGGAAATTGCGCCAGATTCCAGCACTGCTTGAGAATATCGCACTCTTTCCGATTAATTTTCATGCGGTAAGGCGCTTCGTCGCTCACTGAATGCGTTTGATGACCGTGCTCTCCGCTGGGAACTCAAGTGACTCACGACTGACACACTTTGAACAAGAGAATGAAATAACAACTTTTCAGAAACACCGTAAATTAGATATTTATCTCTTTCTGCGTCGCGCCACTTCTGAGACATTCGGGAGAAAGAACGCTGAGAAAATTTATCGATCTTTGGAAGACATCGCGGATCTCGTACTATCTAATCTAATCTGATCACATTTTTTTCAAGCGACTGATAATGATCTGATGAGCGCCGACGGCGATACGAAAATTGACTCGCTGCCCGTCATTTCCCAAGTTGCTCGTCTTCCACCCTCACTCCCGCTCTAACTGCGATTTTCTACGACAGCCACGGAGAGTACTTGACAGAAGGATTCGGGACGTGGACGTCACCTCCCGGCACTGTGCTTACCGCCACCGACGTGACTTGGAGCACAGCACTCGACAATCCTTGATTTAGTGTTGGTACTAGTCGAGTCCATTGCCTCGACAACGCACCGCTCTGATTGAACCGTACTCATAAATGCGACAGATCTAGAGGATCCCAAAGATCGCTCTCTCCTCCCCCCCACATTCTATCGCACCGCTAGAACTTGCCCTCCCACTCTGATAACGCTTTCCGACATGTCCGGACCCTTCGTATACGTCCCTGAAGAGGATCCGTCATCTCCGCTCGCGGCAGGTGCCGCGGCACTTCCGCCGTGCAACTTCTACCCGTCCCCGCACGGCGGCCCGTCTCCCTTCCTGCCACCGTCCCCGTTCCTCTCGTCCTCCCCGTACCTCGGCTACACACCGCTCGCTCCGTCCGACACACCGCTCCCTAGGGCCACAACCGTGCAGTGGGCGGACCAGGTTCCTACTCGCCAGCGCACGACGTCGTGGCAGGGTCCTGCACCCCAGCAGGGTGGAGCGTCGCCGTTCCTGCAGCCCACGACACCCGCCTTTGTGCAGTCGCACCAGCGCTCCGTGTCATGGGGCTCCGAAGGTGCCCCGCCGCGCCCAGCCTGGATCCACTCCTACTCGTCGCCCGCCCCCCCACAGTGGAACCCCCAGAGCCAGCCACCGCCATCGCAAGACTCCGTGCACCCGTTCCTGAACGGCGACGCGCCCTCGCCGTACTTCTTCTTCGACCTGGCGCCCGCGCGGTTCTCGCCCCTCAAGATGACCGCACCGGACCGCGGCGCACCGCTCGACGCAGCGGACTTCGCGATCGGCGCGTTCCACCCAGCGCGCACGGACGTCCGCATCCTGCATCCGGACATCCCGTTCTGGCCCGTCGACCTGCGCATCCCCGACCAGGCGCGGCAGCAGTACCAGCAGCGCAACCAGCTCCTGCCCCCGATAGCCCTAGGCGACGTGCTCGTGTCGTTGCACCGCGCGCTGCACACGCGCATCGACGCGACGGACTGGGAGATGCTCCCGCGGGAGACGCAGGCGCGCGTCGCGGCGGCGTTCACGAAGCGGTGTCGTGCCGAGGCGGTGAGGAGTGGTGCACCGCCGGCGCAGCTACGCGACAGCGAGATGCGCGTCCGCACGGATGGAGTCAAGCGGGTCGATTTCCTGCTGGGAAAGACAGTGGTGAAAGGGCTTGTGAAGGATCGTCAAGATCCGGTGGGTTGCTTGAGGCTGGTGACGGCGTAGCGCACATGAGGGTAGGGGAGAGAGCGAGTGTGTATGGATATGTATTCTTGGGTGTTCTTGTGTTTTGTATGTTCGTGATCTGGGTTACGTTACAGGGTCTATTAAGTTCCAGTTTTTTGTTTGACTTGCAATCGTAGTGTAGCGCAAAATATTAATTTTCAGTGGAAAGCACCAGGCGACGACAACAAAAACTTGACAAGAGTGGGATTTGAACCCACGCCCCATTGCTGAGATGAGAAACCCGAATTTATCGGGCAAGCCAAACGCTTGAGTCACACTCCTTAGACCACTCGGACATCTTGCCGTGAAAGCGTCTTGACTGAGGGGTCATACATCCGTGCCCTGAGAGTTCGAAGACAACATGAAAGACCTTTAACCATTCGAGAATCTGGGAAATAGGTGGTATTACACTGGAAACAATTCGATCGCCTGCCTTCTTCTGTCTGTTCCTTTCTTATACGGTGATGCATCATACAAAAGCACCTGCAACGCCACCGACCATCATAACCGCTGCAGCCCAGATTGCACCCATCACGATGTCGGTGTTGGTGCTGGCAGAACTGGAAGGGGACGCAGCGGCAGCCGACGCTGAAGCTTAAAAGCGGGGTGGTGAGTGTATCGCACTGCGTCGGGGAGAGACACGTACCGCTGGCACTGGCACTACGCGCCGAGGCATTGACACTCGGGGCAAAGCTCGCGTCGGCGTTGGAGTTCGCCGGGAGGAACGGCGCAGTTGCTGTCGGGGGCGAAGTCGCGGAAAGGCTTGCTGAAGGGTGGCGTTAGCCACTAATACATTCCGAGGCAAGCAGAGAAGTCGGGACACCAGTCCGGAGACACGCTGGTGGTGAAAGAGGTCGTCACGCATATCACTCACCGGGCGCGCACTGGGCGACCTGCAATGCCATCGCCGCTTCGCCCTCGGCGGGGTTACACTCACCCGCCAAGCAGCTAGCGGCCTGCGTCTGGAACGTCGCGTCCGTGCACAGGCACGTGAGATTATCACTGTCGACATCGCTCGGTCAGCATATAGAGCGTGCTCGACTGGAAAGCCACGCACATGCCCTTGCAATTGGAGGCAGCCGCAGCCTGGGTAATGCAAGTCGCGGCGCAGGGAGACAGACCCGCCGAGGTCGCGCTCGCCGCTGCGCTGGCGTCGGTCGTAGAAGTCGCAGCATCCGTTCCGGACGCGCCCGAGGTGGCCGCAGACGCGCTGTCGGTCGCAGTGGCCGTATCGCTGGTCGTGCTTTGGGCGAGGGCGCCGCTGAGAAGTGCACCGAGGACGAGGGAATGGAGGTCAAAACGCATTGCGGAAGTGGTCTTGTTGCTCTTTGTAGATGGGGGATGGGACGAATGAGTACGTGGTAATCCATTGGGCATAAGTTCCCGATTATATATGTGTATTTGTTTCCTTCCTGAGGCGCATATATGGAGCTCTGGCTGTCAACTGGAACGGAGTGATCAAGCCCGTAGCAGAAGCGAACAAAGAAGAGCGATCTTACTTACATATTTAGATCTCAGGCATCGCTCAAACCGGTCGAGAATGTGCAAGTGCTGGTCCCACGGCCAGGGTAGAGCTTGAGTACTGCAATGAGGCAGCCCCCGCACAAGTCATGCACTGCGAGACGAATGCCAAGAGTGTGACGGCCATGTCATGACCACAGTCCGTTTTTCGACTTGTCGTGGTGTCGCATGTCTTGGAGAATAGCGCATCGCGCACGGATGGTCCCATATGATGGCAAGCAGAAGCTGAGCATATCATTGTGTGCAGTAGAGAAACATGTATAACCGAATGTATCACAGGCAAGCCCTCAAGGCAGCTGCGCATACGACCCCCCCTGCCTCGTCTGCCGCGCAGACTCAAACCCATCCCCACTCAGCGCTAGGCGGCGTCTCCTTCTCCTGGCCTGCAACTGGCGCACACTCACCGCCGCTGCGACGAACGACACCAGTGCCACGGCCAGGATGATGACGCCCACCTGGGACGAGACCCCCGACGCCAGTCTGGACAGCGGTAAGATCAGCTCTGTGGCAAGATGGACAGGAAGAAAGATGTTATACTCACTTGGAGTTTGATGAAGACAATGGCGAGGCACCGGCCGCACCACCAGCTGGCGGGAGAAGTGAGGGAGAGGCCGCGCCGACGTCCGTCGACCCTAGTCCGAGAGTCGGTATAATCTTCTCGCCCAGCACAGTTTCTGAGAGGAAGCCGATGGAGGATGGAGCTGAGTGCGATGGAGACGTGACAGATGGGAGGGATGACACCGATGTCGTTGAGTCAACAGGTGTTTGTAGCACCGCGGACGAAGGCGAGAATGTAGTGGATGCAGATGGAGCAAAGAGAAACGCTTCCGCTGTTGCAGAGGATGACGGACGGACAGCTTGCGATAGAGATGCTGGTCGCGAGGATACAGACGCCGATTTCGACGGTCGTAATGACGCGGTCGCGGACTTCGGCGTCGCGGCGGTCGTTGACGAACCATGCAACGCACTTGACAAAGATGAGGACGAAATCGGTAGTGAGCTGCTTGTGAACGCTGTAGCACTGCTGAGCGCGAATGTCGTCGTGACCCCGACATTCACTCCCTGCGTGCTCGCCACCGAGACCGTCTCCACTACCGTGCTGGCCGACTTGATGATAGAACTCAGCCCGTGCTGAGTTGAATTTCCGCCGCCGCTGAATCTCATTGAGCATGCACGCAGAACCTGGTTGGAGAGAAACGGCACACCTGAGATCCGTGCTGCTACCCACCGCTTCTGAGTCCCCAGGTCCTCCTCCAGGGAGGGCCTGTACCTGTCCTGAGGACCTGAAGCTATTTCCATCTTGCCGTTGCTCTTTGGGAGCCTCGAAAGACTCGGGATAAACTCCGTCTTGCGGGCTGCGTCGACAAGACGTCACTGTGCACTCGGACATTGATACCAGAATGGGGGGTGGAGATGGAGATAAAAGGATGCGAGGAGCGAAGGAAGAAATAGAGAAAGCAAGGGCGTTGAGATGGTGAACGTGAGGGCCAGCAGGCAAAGGTGAATGGAGCCGGTATGGCAAGTCGCAAGAAAGGCCCACTGCTTGACCCGTGCATTATCACAGCAGCCTCAACGGACAACACCACGAGTATGTGAATGGGTTACGGAATAGGTGTTCGTTGTGGCCATCTGGGGTGCGTTGACATGGAGAGCAGGGACGAGACATCATTCAGTAGCAGCGTCATCAGGTTTGAGCACAAGCAGGCAGGTGTGTCAAGGAGATTGCTTGCGCGTGCTTGGTCATCGCCTATCCTAGTTGATCGGATCTTATCTTATCGTGTTCTTCCTCTCAAGTTGAAACACTCTCCCAGTAATGCGTGTGTGGTTTGGGCACAAAACGCAGTAATTTCTTTGAAACTTTTCTGGACGCTTTCTTACTTTATCTGCTCATATCTCACGTACTACATCCGCCACAAACACGGAAGACCCAGGGCAGGAACATCAGCTCGAGGACACCCCTTTGCCTCGGGATCAGTGAGGTTGACCTGCTAGGAGATTATACGACCGGTCAAAGTTTCCAAGATCTTCCGACAGCTTTTGAACACGGGAGGAGACATGGGTCTCCTTTGACTGGTATGGGACATCACGGCCAGAGTGCCTGTTTATGTCTTATCGAGGGCTCGCGCCATCCATGAGTGAAAATATCACTATATTGTATGTCGCGATGTTCATTTGAATTTGAGTCATTCTCATTTTTATATGATTTTCACATTTCTGTCAAGAAGATTCGGAATGAAGTAACCCTCGGATATCGCGCACTAATTATCGCCACAAACCCGTCAATGCACGGAGATCCCAAGAAGCTCTTGAAGGTGGGCAGATACCGCAGAGAAAAAACCTGTTAATAATATGAGTTTGAACGATGATCATCGCGAAGTGATCCAAACGTTCTCATATCCCCCAGATTCTGTGAAATCGTATCGCGGAAGCTGTACTGTGGAGAGCTGGCTACTTGACTGATCTTGGTTGTGATCTCGATGATTACCGTATCCACCTCGTCGAATTGGCGAAGCGCCTTCATCGGAGAAGCGAGTGTCTTGTTGGGAATCCGTTCAAGTCAGTCACTGCAAACAGCACCCAAACGCGAATCACAATCTCCAATGCACCACGCGATTGCAGACGACCAGATCTTGGTGAGGCATCAATTCATCCACAGATGACTCGAGCTGACACGTGAATTCGACTCTGGGGATATTTTTAGGTTGGGAAAGATGCTGCAGAAAAAGAGTGAGATCGAGGCATCAGACGTTCATCGAGCAATCTGGAGGTACCCAAGGGTGAGAGTCATGCGTGCTCTTTCGATGCACTCTGATGCCAGTCACTAGGATCACTGCGGCCGGAGAAACTCGAGTTTAAGCAGCTGAGATGAGACATGTAGGTTCTGGGGGGAGTTGGACGGCTATTCCGTGACGACGTGATCAGGAGAGCGACGGAGCTCGGAGCTGGGTTAGCCTATCCAGCAGAAGCGAGACATTTTTCGGGATCCTAGAGCTTCATGGACGACAGCACATGTACCCATCGCACGGCTTGCCTAAACAGATGACTATTGGCTACGGCCAGGTTCATCTTGGAGAATTTGCATCGGACGGTCCCGTGCACAGGGCCACAGGCAGTCTAGACTCATCTGTACAGCTTCCACGGGAAGTACCGATCGGTGTGAACGGTGAACCCACCCACCCAACTTTTTCGCACGCTGGCTGAGCGGACCGATCGGCCGACGGACTACTCTTTTCTTTGACCGCCATGTCCGATGAGCAAGCGTTTGCCTTCAAGCTCTCACGCGGCTTGTCAAGCACTGCGAGTCCTCCGTCAGCCGCACAGCAAACTCTCGCGGCATCTATACTAACGCCTTATTTGATCGCATCAGGATACCACTGGCGTATCAATGGGGAATGCAGTACGATGGGACGCACGGGCCAAAACTTGACATGTCGCAGTGAGTCTCACAGCGTCGATCGCATGCAGATTGTACGTGTTTATCGAAAATACGATTCTAGAGGCGTGCCCGGAGATCCTCCCCAACCGCGGCTCCAATCAGCACTAGCCACCGCCTCGTCGTCCGTAAGCAGTTTCGGATACGGCACGGCCGGGGGCAACGCAGCACTTCGAAATGCGATGGCGGCGCAGATGCGCGGGATCTATGGGGCAGGAGAGCAGGGTCTGACGGCGGATCATCTCTCCATGGTCGCGGGGTGCAATATGGCGTTCGTTGCCGTCATCATGGCGCTAGCAGATGCTGGGGATCAAGTTATCCTCCCTACGCCGTGGTGAGTATCTTGTTTATATAAATGAATACGTTCTCAACGGCTTTTGAACTCAGGTACTTCAATCACCAGTATGCCTACTGCATCTTTATAACCTCCTACGAACCTGATCCGAGCTCTGGAGGATGACTTTGAGCATGCTCAACATTACTCCTGTTCCGCTCAAGACGAGGCCGGAGAGAGGATTCGCACCAAGCGTCGAGGACTGTGAGAAACTCATCACGGGAAAAACGAGGGCGATTGTGCTGGTTACACCCAACAATCCGGTATGTGAATTTTCAACCCAAAGTCTTCCGCAAGTATTGAAAACCTCTGCAGACCGGAGCAATCTATCCGCCAGCTCTGATCTCATCGTTCTACGCTCTAGCTCAGAAGCACGATCTCGCCTTGGTGCTAGATGAGACGTACCGAGATTTTCTTCTACCAACTACGCCGCCACACAACCTGTTCGCCCAACCAGATTGGGGTCGGAACCTCATCCACATATACTCTTTCTCAAAATCATACTGCATTCCGGGCCACCGTTTGGGGCTCGTCGCGGCTTCACCAGCATTCCACATGACGGGACTGCACACGATCCTCGACTCGCTGCAAATCTGCGCACCCGTCCCACCGCAACTCGCGCTCGGCCCTATTCTGGCCGATCTGCGCCCGGGAGTTCTCGCAATGGCGGAGTCGCTCGCCCGCCGACGACAGGTGTTCGTCGACAATCTGCCGGAAGGCTGGACTGTCGGCAGCATCGGCGGGTATTTCGCATTTGTGCGCCATCCGTTCGAGGGCATGGGCTCGGTCGAGGTGTGTCGCCGGCTAGCGACTGAGATCGGGGTGGTGCTACTTCCGGGTGCATTTTTCCAGGATCTGGATGCGGAAGAGGATCGGTGGATCCGCTTTTCGGTGGCAAATTGCGGAGAGGAGGGGATCATAGCAGTATGTGAGAGGTTGGCTCTGGCTCGCCAGCTCCTGTAGAATAAAACGAGAGTGTTTGGGCGTCCACGACACATTGACTCGTTTGTCGAAGCATCTTGATTTGAAACGAGCAGCCTGTGGGATAGAGTTTTGCTCGTTTATTGCCAATACGGCCACCGCCGCCTCAAGCCGGGCATAGTTCTCCAGATGGTTGAAAGAGTAGAACCAAGTTTCAGCAGCCCATTGCTGAGAGAAGAGCCGATCACCGGATGCGGCCCTTTCGGAATCAAATTGCATCCTGTAAATTTAGAACAACTCATTTAGCCGATAAGTTCTCCGTTTCTGCTGGATGTGTTGAGCCGGATGTAGGATGTTGAACCACTTGGTGTAGGATTGGAAGGCACGAGGAATCAGTCATTGATTTGACGTGATTTCTTTCTTCACATGTTTCCGCTCAGAAATCCTCTCCACTGCTTTCTTCAAATTTAACGGAGAGTGAGGAGGGACTAAGTGTTGCCCTGGCGATCGCTCCCGAATCCGCGAAGCCCAAATCAATCAATCAGTGACCTGTCAGAAAATTAGACAGTCACAAGTCCCTTGACGCGACTGCTTTTGCCTGTGCCATGTCGTCCTGGGTGCTCAGCTGGGCAGCGACTGCACTTCTTCTCCTATCGTTCCTCAATGAGCTAGGTTTCGTTGCTGCCTACCCTGGACCATGCTCGGTGTTGAGCTCCGACCAGCTGCAGAGCAGTAAGGGGTCTGCTCTATCGTCACCCTAGATTAGGACTCACACGCCCTGTCTACTCAGTTCCTGGATGGGCGGCCCTGCAGAGTGCCGTGGAGGAGGGGTATGGCACGGAGCCGTACAAGGTCGTGACGAACGACTACCTGGTGCGTCATGACCCGCGCTCTGCTCGGCTTAGCAGTCTTGTGCTCACGCGTGTCCCCCTTCCCCCCTTGACAGTACCCTGACAAGCCCGCGTCGATGTGCGGAGCCGTGGCGCAGGGATGGGTCTGGTTCGAGTACCACGCGAAGACGCAGGGCCACTACAAGTGTACGTGAGGGACTTCCTTCCCCGCCCCCTTGCATGTGTGCGCGCGTCCGTGCGGATGCTGACTTGCCTTTGCCACCATAGGGAGCTTCGAGATCGAGAAGGTTCTGCCAGAGATCGAGGATCGCACACTCCCGGACGTCACCAGAACCTCTTTCCCCGCAAAACTACGACGCGGCGCGGATTTCTCAGATCTCTGACCGTAACCCGTTATCGACTTAAGTTATGCTGCCCACTCTAGCACCCGCTCTCTCACAGGCCCTGACATTGTATACTCTGGTAATCGTCGAATAGAAGAAGAATCAATCATATGGAATGGATGCGCTCGGGCCCTGCTGTTCATCAGCACTACTGACAACTGTCAAGACAGACAATCTGCTGTTGCCATCCATTGAATGCCCAAGCTTTAGATGGGGGATTGCGCAAGGTCGTAAAGACGTTCATGATCTCGTCCTGTGAGGAATGCACGGTATGCTACAAATTAAGTTCGGCCCGAAAGATACAAGATGAGAGTATGTGTTGAATAGAAGTCGAAGCGTCGGACGTGCCGCCCATGTCCAGAACCAAGTGATCTGTCTTGGCACTCCAAGGCGTAGTGCTCACGGACCACCTTTGTTCAAGAGATCCACTAGGCGGCGTCCTCGCTGCAAAAAGCAAGTATTCAATTCTAGCTACGACCAGTGCTTTAGCGCAGAACGACCCACCTCCTTTTTGAGACCTTCCATTCTCCTGGTCTCGGAGTATAACAATACTAGCAAGATGAATTGCCGTTCTTCCTCGTCGCTAACGCTCGAAGATAACGTCAGAATGGGGTTCGTTTTTCCGCGGAATAACCGTGATGTCGAGGCGGAAAACGTCGCCAGCACGGAGCCAGTGTATGAGTAGACCTAGACGCAATCAGTCCGAGAGGAACATGTTCGAAGGAGAGGGACAGAACGCACAGTCCATGTATTGACCGCCTCAGCCTCGTACTTGACTTTGTACTCCTCACAGTCAAACCACGTCCAGTATCGCGAGCTGCGCGCCCCTGATCAGTGTCCGCGAACCCAGCGAATCAATGACGCCCTGGCGCACCTCGCAAACGCTGACCGTTTCCGCCTCATCTTGGACAGGGCACATCGCGTCCCTGAGATCTCGAATGTTTTCTCTCGCCAGTCGATCGCAGCCGTGGCCACGCCCTCCACCTCGACGAACGTCATCCACCGCTTCTTGTCCACACCGCGCCCGTTCGCGGTAGTCGTTTGCACATTGTACTCGACCTGCTGGTCCTGCGCGTCGCGCACAATCGTTTGGAGTATCTGCGCCGAGTCGAAGGTGAGCGTTGACGCGGGTGTGGGAGAGGAAGAGGAGTCCATGGTGGTACGAGCAAATGGTGGTGTGGTGGTGGTTCCTCGTTGTCAAGGAAGGTTGGACAAACGTGGATGGAACGCAAGGAAAAGCCAAAAGGAATAGCGGCGTGGCTACCGGAGCGTCAGTTGACTGACTGAACGCCGATGGGCCCTGCAGAACGCGATGTGGAGCCGAGCCAATAGCGTTGCTTGCAGACGTGTGGGAAAACTCCTCTGTGTCCGTCGACATGTCGCGCAGAGATGCTGATGGGAACTCGGCTGACAATCTTGTAGTCGTGATCGAGTCAGGGGCTCGCCGCATCGGCAGGCTCCGTAAAGGGGTGGAAAGTAGAGGATATCAAATATCTGGGTGCGTCAAAATCGCCGAGATCTAAGCGGATGGAAGTCAAAATCATGATGCCACCGCACCGTGATGAACTGATGACAGATCCCGTGACATGACAAGACACTGCAGCGTGCGCGGATGGAACAACCATTGCAAGACCTACTTAAATAGGCAGCGTATCTGAGCCAACAGCGTCCCAGTTGTTTTTAATTCCCGTATTTCACTGGTTTGAGATTGATCCTTAAGTATGTCATTTCGAAGTTCATGAGATGGTATGAATTGGTGCTTTCTGAAGCCCGAAGTTCCTAACTTGACCAGTTGTTTGTGCGATTTTCCGAGAGAGCTCACTGCCTCTAAGTTATAGAAAAATCTTATTGCAGAAAGCGCCCTATGAGGTGGGCCCAACCCTGTAATACTTCGTCTGGAATCGGGTACACTGTAGAGCTAATAATTTGTTCCGACGTAATTTAGATGTCTTTGCAGCAGCTAAATACACCGAACACCTCTCGCACTCAGTTTGCTTCGCCTGCGGTCCGAACTCTGCCTCTTCGCATGCACGGGCCCCGTCTGGCTGATTCCGCAGGAGGCCGTCGTGAAGGCTAAGAAAAGATTTTTCTCTGATTGCTGCTGAACTTCTAAAAGAAAAAGCCAAGTATCTACTAGGTACTGAAACTTCAGCGGACGGACGCAAGGTTCCACTTGAAGCGGTCGTGAGCCGCCCAAAAATTGCCTCAATAAATCGCACCTCAAAATGCATGGATTGTATGTAGACTTCAAGCTTCGGTATTGGGCTGCACAGTGCAGAGGCCTTGGGCACACATCTCGTCACGTGATGGTCATGGGATCCGCGACTTTGATAATCCCGCTGCCAAGCATTAGCTTACAACTGTCATCATGCATCGATGAATTTCACCGACCTGCCACTGGACATCCTGCCACACATCCTCATTCACCTCGTCCGTCCCCAACATCTTGCCAACGCATGTCTCGTCAACCGCTCGTTCTACGCCTTCGGGATCCCCTTCCTTTATCATCGGGCTACGATCTATTCCTGGCATAAAGCTTGGAAAGATAAGGTCCGTGACCGTGAAACCTCTTATGCCCATGGTCTAAACGCGTCTATTCGTCCTATAGGTGGCGCAGCTATTCAAGACGCTGGCCGATTGTCCCGGACTAGCGCGGTACATGCTGCGGCTGGGTACAGTCTCTGCCCCGAGCGTGGTGACAATTAACGCTCACTTTCTTCACAGAAATCCGGGACTTTCCCAAATCCATCGCATTTCCGCACCCTCTCGAGTCGCTCGTGCTGCGCGGCCTAGGCAATTGCACGAATCTGCGCTCCTTCACGTGGACGCGCGACGGAACCCTGTCGTCGCCCATCCTCCGAGTCCTTGCGTCTCTGCCGACCCTTGCAGAGCTGGAGCTCAACGGGCGTGCGGGGCGCCGATGGGACGCCGAGCTGTTGGATCAGGTCACAGGGCTGCGGAGGCTGAGTTTGACGATGCCGACAGAGGATGTGGTGCGCCGGCTCCCGCTGTGCTTGCGTAACTCGGCCGCGTCGTTGACGGAGCTGACGCTCATCTGTCGCGTGAGTATCCTGTTCGTTCCGGTTCCTTTCTGACTCTGGCCGGACATAGATGTCGCCGCTGGTCACTGACGCTGTGCTCGTAGCACTTGCGCCGCATCTCGTCAATCTCGAGCAGTTCGCGATCATGGGTTGCCCCAGGGTGACGCCTGCCGGTGTCTGCGCCGTTCTCGAAGCCTCATTGCTTGGAATGACCTCTCTGGCGCTGGAGGGTCTCGCGCCTAAATTCGTGCGTGACTAACCGCGCGGAGAGTGCGTGTTGCTGATTCGGAATCGCTGCGTCGCTCAAGCCTATCACAACGCTCGCAAACTTCATTGCTGGCCACCCCGCTGTCGTCGCGCGCCTAAAATCCGTCACGCTCAGTGTCCCATCATCAACGTGGCTTCCAAGTGTCAGCCGCATGCTCGACCGCGCCCCGCTCGAGGCGATCCATCTGTACGCCAGTCTCGCCCTCACACCCCGCTCGAAGGACGTCGCGGCCGAGTCCAATCTGGAGCACACACGCGCAGAGTTCTGGGCGCACTTGGTCGCGGCGCATGGGCATCGGCTCACGCGTGTTTCGGTGCACCGGATGTCGATCGGCGTCGATACGATTCGTGAGGTGTGCTTGCGATGCGAGCGCTTGAGGGAGCTGTTTGTGGTCGTTGGGGCCAGGGATGTCGTGCGTGTCGTTATAGCACCGTCCATACTGCGAGGTTGATAGCTCGGGACAGGCGAGAATAGGGGAGTGCCTCGCGCTGACGCGGTGTCTAGAGGCCATTCATCTGAACTTTGCCGTGCAAAGCAATGCGCGAGCCGACGGATGGGAAGAGGAGGATGAAGATGATGTCGATGAGAGCGACAGTGACGAGGAGAGGGACGTCAGTGCCAATGAGGATGATCTTCCGGACCCGCATACATGGCTACCCGGTGCCCCAGGGATCATGACTGCACCGGAGGCCTTGTCCCTGGTCCGCCGCTGCCCAGATACGATCAAGCTGTTCGGATGCAACGCGCGAGTGTGGCAGGTGTGTATTGATACCCTCGCTGTCCAGTCATCCTGAAATGACCCATTCTTTCCTAGGTGGAACGAGACATCAAGCGCGCAGAGGATGGCAGTGTGGTGCTGGAGCGGATTCTGGGGCCGTACTCAGGTGTGGACATTCCGGAGCAGTTCTTGGTCGTCCGGACTTAGCTTTCGCGTCTGCAGCGTCATAGGATATACATGTTTCTTGCAAGGATACTGCTCTTACATGCGAGCTGCTATCTCCAACGGAAGCGAAGTCCAAATAGGCCAAAATGCCCCTTGAATGGAGGTCACTGTCAGTCGGCCGATCGGGTTTGTTCGGATTTGCGACCAGGTTCCGTGAGACAGCATGAGACCTGTCAGCCCTTGCAGCATTTCATTGCATCCGAATCCCTTGCGGCTCTCGCTTCCATTCACTAATAATGTTTCACGTCTTATCGGCGCCAGTTGCTGACTTGAAGTGTCAGTGAAAAGCTAAGGAGAAAGCTCGAGCAGTCGAAGACAAGCCCCGTGCACCATGCGGCAGTGCTTGGCTGTCTAACCGTTTAATTTCCTTCGAAAATCATGAGGGACTCTCGCAACAAAAATTTGGTTCCAACCAAAGCTGGAGATACTCAACGTTGCGTGGGAGAACGATGGTCATCATCTGAATGTAATACTCCCATCCGCAATATCACCAGAGCCCTTTCTAGCCCTCGCACCTCGACATCGTCCCGTGTTCTTTAAGCAAATTTGCTCCAGCGGGCAGTGAGCTTGAATTTAGAATAACAGTGTGCGTGGTCGCGTCGATACATAGTATCAACCCGAGAAGAATTGGAAGATTTACACATCCACCAGCCGGCTTGGGGCATTTAGTCATGACTAGAACCTTCCCATCTGCTTGGATTTGGGAATTCACTCTATCCTCGATAAACAGAGACTCAACTGCCGATGTCCGAGTCGAAAAACATGAGAGACACGGAAATAGTACAAACAAGGCGTGGATCGAGATCGAGCAGCCGCTGAGATTGCAATTCTGCTTAAGGTTGAGGTCGTGGGAACCCAGCACCTTTATGTCACTTATCTTCTCAAGTACCTCAGAGGTGTCCTGAAAGTCAGACCAAGTAAGTACAAACCAGAGAAGAACGGAACTAGAGAGCATCCGATGCGCGACCATGAATTGGCTTGCGACGCGATCACGTGCTATGCATGGGATCGGACGCGATCCTCAGGAGCATAGATAAACTAGAGATAATCGCGCCAAGCCGGTGAGAGTACCGATACTGAGTGATCTTTTAGATTTGTCATTTCTCAACTCGGCGCTGGATCTACGGTCTAGAAAAGGGATGGAAAAACTCATCCGGTAGAACATAACTCATTCAATACATTAGAGGGGCCATCCAATTAATGATTCAATCGCAGTGCTGTCATCTTGAGCACATACGCACTCCGTGATGAAGTCCCATTGAAAGTATCTCCCCCGCGTAGGGGTCCATCAGACGCGTCTCATGGCTGAGCCGGCAGCCGCCGGTGCGCACTCGCAATTTGACTAATGATAGCCTATACTCGACTCGAAGTTTGAGCGAATTCTGGGACTATCAAGCCACGAGTTACCGTGTTTTCTCAGTACGAGAAAACAGCGAACGCATTAGGGGCGACAATTGGCACCTGAGTCCGGCCTGCCTCGAATGAAGTGTTGTCACGAATATACCCATTATCGCGGCGGAGTTGCAAGAGTCTGAGGGTTCGTGACATCGGGGACAAGTCAGGAAGTCCTTCATACGTCGTCGGCGGACAGTGCTCCAGATTTCCATTTGTGGAGTGCCACCTGAGGGGAGTCTCGGGCCCCTGAGCTCACATCGATGCGTGGGTCGCACTCTTACTGCTCATCAGCACTTTCGATTTACTTAAGGCTCGGTGTTGGGACTCTGGCCAGCCCAGATGTTGTTCATAAGGATCAATAGGTGATGACGGCTCTGTTTTAGCAAGGTCTAAACGCCACCTTTCCAAGATAGGGAACTTGGGATATTTGATCGTGCGTTTCTAAAGCGATGAATGAATTTATTCGGTATCAACTGTCGCGCGAGAACATGCTCCGTCCGCCGGCGTCTCTGCGAGTCTTTCTGGGAATAAAAAGGCTGAGGGGGCAGGGGGGAAGGATAGTCTTACCCATTCGCATTCGTCCTCTCAGTTCCACCAGATACTGCGTAGTGAGTGAGCCCTGCTGCCCGATGCCGTCCATCTCCCTGATCGTCCTTCCAGTCTTGGTCTTCGTTTTTGCAACGTTACTACTTGCCGCCGTTCCGAGCAAACCCTTTCGTCCTATCAGACTCTCTGCGCCTCTGATTTAACCCCGTTCCTCTTCTCCCATCGTTCCTTCCTTCCATCAAACATACAAGATGTACCACAAGATCTCAACCATTGCGTCCGTTGTGCTCCTCGCCTGCGCCGTCGCGCCAGCAATCGCTGCCCCCATCCCCGCTCCCGCAATCCCCAACACCACCACGTCTGGGGCCCGTGCGGTGGGTGAGTTCAGTGGACAGAAAGCGTGAGTGCCCTACTCTGGCGGAATCAACCCCATGGCCCACACCTGACGGGAACCGACTCATAGGCGCAACGCGGACGGACGCGCGCTGCCGGGGATCTCGAGCCTTGGTGCTCTAGGAAACCTGATTCCGGGGCTTGGGGCGGGTGGCGGCTTCGGTGCAGGTGGCCTTGGTGCAAGTGGCCTCGGTGCTGGTGGTCTCGGTGCTGGTGGTCTCGGTGCTGGGGGCCTCAGTGCTGGTGGCGGCCTCTCCGGGCTGCTGGGTTTCCTCGGCAGTCTGAAAGGTGGCGCGGCTGCGGCTACAGCTGCCGCCACGCCCGCTGCTGCTGCTGTTCCTGCTGCCGCTGCCGCCGCTTCTCCGGCTGTGTACGTCCCCCCTCCTTCTCGTCTGTGCTCTCTTCGTCCTTGCTGACTCTCTGCCTACATCCAGCGCTGGAGCACTCACCGCCGCGGGGCTACCAGCCCCTCTGACGTCTAAGCGGGCGGATATTGCGTCGTTGTTATTGGAGCTCTACCGGTGAGTCTGATGCTGTTCTCGCCTGCACTCACCCTCATCTTCCCTACTTTCCTTTTCTTTTAGCCGGGAAATCTCTGAGCATGGAGTACTTGCGATCGAATCCGCACTGGGAGTCGGCACCGGGGTCGCTGCTGCGCAAAGCCTGGCCGCTGAGATCAAGAATCTGCTGGGAGGGCGCGAGCTCAGCGTTATGAACGAGTTGGATTGATTTCTGGAGCAGTGCAGGATGCAGTCGATTTTTAAGTTTGATAGCTTCAATATTGACAATCGGGTATTGCTTCAGGCGTTTGTGGAGTTCTCATGAGAGCCTTGAGCAGAGCGAAGTGATTCGACGCGGTGTCGTGACTTTGAACACAGCCACTCGGCCGTACGGGTTTATCCGGACCAGATGTTCGCCTCTGATAGCGAAGTTTGGTGTAACTGACGTCTTGAGTCCAACATTATCTTCCGTTCAAGAGTTGAGAAGAGATGGATTGGGCATGAGAGACCAGGCTACAGCAGTCTCCAAGGCTGACTTCAACGACACGGCGTAAGAAGCCCGTTCGCAGCCGCACACCAGCAATCACAGCGCTAAGCCCGAGAGGAAACCCCAGGATACCGGGACCCGAAACGATTTTGTCGACCTTCTTATAGAAGTGATCACATCTTCCTGAAGACGCCCAATGTGAGTGACAGGGAAGTATTAGAACGTGACGCAGAATCAGGTTTCTTCGCAACGACGACTACAGCCCGGGGCCATATGCAAATGAGAAGGAGCGAAGCCAGGTTGTTGGCGTGCACTCGGCCGAGGCCGCCGCGCTGAGACGAAGACTAGGGTGGTTACATATCCGGGCATCACAGGGATGAGCGACTAACGAACTGAATCGCAGGTAATCCCACAGATTTTAGATGAACGTAGATGGCCTGAACGAATGACGAGTTCGTCAATGGCCGATCAGATGATGAGGGACATTGTAGTAGAGTACGGCCAAGCTCGAATTGGGCTAGATAACGAAGGATCGCATGTCAGAACACTTCAGAACACACCGGAAGCCTGATACTTCTGGGTACCCAGCGCGAGGCCATCAGCATCGCAAAAACCCATGACCGCGGGTACGCGGAAGAGAAAGAAACGGAGAGGGCCATCCTGCCATGACTGTCTTGTGACGGTCACATTAGACTTCGCACAGCTTTGCATGTCCCCGCGCCACCATCGCCCGGATGAATTCCGAGTCACCCTGGTTCCTCCCACGCCATGCAGTCATACTGAAACCCTAGTCATCTTGTGATCCTCTCATGCTCGATCGTTCTCACTCTAGTGCGGGAGATGAGAAGCCGCTGGCGGGTGGAGATGGTCCAGGAATGGACTTTGGCGTCGGGTATGCGCACCATGTCGTTGGGCCTCCCTTTCCCTGAGCTTTCCAAGCCGAATGTGAGCCGTCGGATATCGCCTCCGGAAGTCCGCACGGTGACACGACCCTCCCATTGTCCCTCCCCAGCCACCGCCTCCCCGCCGTCCGAATGACACTGGTGACTGGTACCCATCGTGCAGGCCATCTGTCCGACGTCAAGCCCTGTACTCGCCTTTATCACGCACTGATCTTGATGCGAGCCAGCCCCGTGGGATTGGACCAGGGCTGACGTATACTATAGATAGAAGTGCGCTGTCTCGGTCCCCTCCCCACCTCCCTCCTTCTTCTCCCCGGTGCGCTTCATGTTCCATGAGCACGGGCGTCGTTGCACTCCCGACGAACGCTTTGCGCGACTTTCAAAATGTGCGCATCTCCGAGTATGTCAGTGGTGCGTGCCCTGGCCGGCTCCCGGCTCATCATCATCACGGACTTTGTGTGCATCTTCTAATGCTTGTGCTTGTTCTTCCCAGCGGCGGGATTTGTGGTGCGTGTGCCCGACACTCGCTTTCTCCGCGCAGACCGCGTGAATGCGCTCTATGCAGATCCTCCTATTCGACCACATCCTCACCTTCGATGATGAGGTGGAGTACATCTGGAGCGCCCCGCGGACGCTCGCGCGCACGTTCTTCCTCATCCAGCGCTACATGGTTCCCACGTTCCTATTCGGGCAGATTCTGAGTGAGCCCTGGTCGCTGCTAGCTGTCTGCGCCGCGACTGACGAGGATAGCTCATAATGGCATGATGACCATCACCATGTCCTCCATTGTACGTGCGTTTTTAGCTTGTCTGGCGCGGGCTAACCGCTATCCCAGGCGTAAGCCCTTCCTTGACACTTCGTTTCATGTTCGTCCTCCCGACACCCGCATGTACTGTAGATGCAAAGCCTGGATGTCAATCGCGCTGTACGCCGGCTGGCTGTCCATCTTTATATCCAACTTCCTCGTTCTCATGCGTTTGTGGACGCTCCTCCCGCGAAACCACCGCCTCATCCCCTGGACCCTTGTCTTTCTGTTTGCGACCCAGCTGATCAGCTTCGGGACGACGACGTGGGCTCTGGTCTTGATGTTGCGTGCGTGACATCTTTGTCTATCTCTGCAGCAGCATCTGATCATTGGACCGACCCATCAATCAGGTGTCATGTTCTGGGACTCAAAACTCGAGTTGTGCTCGCTGTATAGTAAACCGCAGGTGGTCGAGCTGTGGGTTGTCGGTGTGCGTACTGCTCTGCCGATGATATCAGCGCTATTGATCCTGATCTGCTGGCAGCTGGCCTTCGAGGTCCTTGTCTTTCTGGTCGTGTGCTGGAACGCGCTGTCGCGGCCACGCTCACTCCAAAGCCCGGAAGAAGATCCGGCAATGCGCAGGCTTTTGTTTAGAGACGGTTTCTTGTACTTTTCTGTGCGTGACTACCATGGTTGTGAGCGAGGACGGATCATTTGCTGACCTCGTGTTTAGATATTGTTCGGTGAGCAAACGGACCCTAGATCAATGTACCGTGGATCTCACCGCCGCGTGCAGTGCTCCGCATAGCCAACACAATCATCTCGTCCGTCGCCCCGATATCGCTCCTCTTCGTCGCTGTCTTGTGCGCTGCTTGTCAAAATCAACCTACTCACGTCTCTGACGCACTACAGCTTCATCTGGGCGGGCACGTCCGTCACGACCTCGCGGCTCATCATCAATGCCCGCCGCGCAGCCGGCTCTAACGCGCGCCAGCGCACCGATGAGCTCCAGCGTCTGCCGACGCGCGAGTCCGCTGTCGTCACGCTATATAAGGACTCGGGGTGACCGGTTGGCTGGTTGTAAGCCTTGCGCTGACGGCATGTAGGGTAGTGTATTGTAACGATCGTTTTTATCCCATTTTGTACTGTAGTGCACACACCCCGATATCCTATACGACACAGCTCATGAGACCTACTCGCTCTGCAGGATTATTTTATTTGGCTCTGGTAATTAATGGATGTTCTCGCGCGAGTCGGAAATTTCAGGTCTCAGCCCACGTGTCGAGATCACCTGTACGCACAGTCTGGGTTCTTCGAAGTATATTCCTCAAGCATTTAAAGTGAACACGGAATGGGTTTGAATACCGGCTCTTCGATTTTTCCGTAACTATAAGTACTTGAATCTGGCGGTCTTTGCCTAGTCCGGACCGATCTGATCCACTTACTTGCGATCACTCGTTTACAAAACATGAAGAATCCACCAATCCGGCCCGCCCTCGAATCCACGTGTCGGGCAACCTCATTGCCGTGCGGCCGAAATCTTTAGAGGCATCGGACCAGTTGAAAAGGTACAGTTATTTACACCGTTGACGGGCAAAAAATGCACCACACTCAAGCATGGGGAGCACTGCCTTTAATTTGGGTGTATCGAGTTCCGTTTCCCCGGAAGGAATGTCACGGAGGAAACAGACTGCGATGATGACAGGTGGCGGTGTCCTCGACTGTAGTCACAACCGCAACACCGCGCGACCTGACTCAGATCGCCGATGTCGTCAGCGAGTGCATGCATCACATTGCACGCTCAGCACATGGCCGTAGCTGGGCGCGGTGGCCAAGAAGACGGGGGTGCGATAAGTGTTGAGGTTATCCAGTCACCAGGACGCGGGTTCTGGCGACTCATGATGCATCGTGAGATAAGGAACTCCAGCCTTGGAGTAAAGCCTGATGGATTTCAGAATACTGTTGGGGAGGCTCGGGCAAGGGGCCCGCCACCTGCAAAGGGGGGTGCAATCCGGAAGTATTGCGGATGATGACCCGCAATATCAGTATCTGGTGCGTTCGAATTTTGATCGACGCACATTGGGCGCGTGGATCCGGAAGTCTCTGCAGCCTGAGGAACCATGCTCGGTTGTTTTTCATCTTGCTGTCTATCTAGGTTTGCGCATGCTCTCTTGACACCCACCGGTTGCGCCCCAGGTGCACCGTGTGATGGGGCTTCTTCTAATGTTCTGGACATGGGGTTCCGCACAGATAAGCGTCCTTCGCACTTCTGAGGCGAGTGTCCGGCGTTCGCTGCAGGAAGGGCAAGTGGGGGCGCGAGGACGGCGTGGTGCTAGGGTTATAATGAACAGGGACCTGGCTCGGTGCTTCGAGTGGCGGTGGCGGGTGAAGAGATAAGGCGGGGGCTTCTCGGCTTCTCCCACTTTCGTTAGTTCTCGTTTCCGGTTTCACACGAGGAAGCGTCGAGCGGTTCTTATCTTACCAGCTGTGTCGGCTTGGCGCAGGCATCCCGACGAATTTAAAATCGTGGAGCAAGAGACCTAAACTCTCGTGCCCTCCTCTGGTATTCCCTCGTCCGCAATGGTTCTCCTCCGCTCCAGCTTCTTCGCGACCCTCGTCCTCCTCGCCACCGCGACGAGCCTCCCCCGGGCCATGGTCGTGCACGAGTCGCGCCCCGCTCCGGCTGTCGGCTTCGTCCACACCGGAGTCCCGCCGGCCGACCAGGAGCTGACGCTGCGGATTGCGCTCAAGCAGAACAACATTGCCGGTCTCGAGGCTGAGCTCCTGGCCGTCTCCACCCCGGGAAGCGCGCGCTACGGCCAGCACCTGACTTCTGAGGAGGTGCGCAACCGCTGAAGATTCATGTTTCATCTCGTTGCCGATCCTGACACGTGATGGCAGATGCTGTCATACGTCACCCCGTCCTCTGACACCGTGACCGCCGTCAACACGTGGTTGAAGGAGCACAACCTGACCAGTAGCGTGGTTTCCCCCGCAGGCGACCATCTCTCGGTCAAGGTCCCCGTCGCCAAGGCCAACTCGCTGCTTGGCACTCAGTTCTCTGTGTTCACTCACATCGAGTCTGGCGAGACGACTGTGCGCACGCTGGAGTACTCTCTCCCCGCTGACATCGCACCGCACGTCGACTTCGTCGGCCCGACGACCGCCTTCCTGCGCCCGTCCCAGGGACCCAAGTTCACTCCCTTCACCAGCGAGCGCAAGCGGCAGTCATCGTCGTGCAACTCGCAGATCAACCCCACATGCCTCCAGTCGATCTACCACCTGCCCACGGCCGCCGCAACGCACTCGGCCAGCCACCACATCGCTGTCACTGGCTTCATTGACCAGTATGCCAACAGCGCTGATCTCAAGGTGTGTTTCCATGGGTGTGCGGGCCGTTTCCACCGCGTCTAATGCGACAGCAGATGTTCCTCCGTGACTTCCGCCCTGCGGTCACCTCGTCCTTCATCCTCGAGACCCTTGACGGCGGTGTGAACAGTCAGAGCTCCGGATCCGCGGGTATCGAGGCTGTGCGTGGTCTCCTCTTTCAAGCTCATACCGCCCTCTGACGACGCTCCCTTGCAGAACCTCGACGTGCAATACACTGTCGGCGTCGCAACTGGCGTCCCGGTCAACTTCGTCTCTGTCGGCAACAACTTCAACGACGGCGTGAACGGCTTCATCGACGTGATGAACTTCTTCATTGGCCAGTCTGCCAGCGCCCGGCCGTCCGTCGTGACCACCTCGTACGGCTTCGACGAGCGCGACTTGACCCGCGCGCAGTTGACGTCCATGTGCAACACCTACATGCAGCTCGGCGCCCTCGGTACCTCCATCCTCTTCTCCTCCGGCGACGGAGGTGTCAGCGGATCGCAGTCCCAGACCTGCACGACATTCGTCCCGACCGCCCCGTCTGGATGCCCGTACGTCACCAGTGTCGGCTCCACCCAGGGCACGACCGAGGTTGCTGCGTCCTTCTCGTCCGGTGGTGCGCATCACTTTGCTTCTTTCTTCATGATCCCATCTTAAGACGTTCCGGCTTTTTCTCCTCTTCTTCCAGGATTCTCCAACTACTTCCCCGTGCCTAGCTTCCAGAAGACCGACGTCTCTGGATACCTGTCGGCGATTGGCACCCAGTACCGCGGCAAATTCAACGCCACCGGCCGTGGATTCCCCGACATCGCCCTCCAGGGTGTCAACTTTGTCATCGCATCCAGTGCGTCGAGCGTTTTGTTTCCTTTGCTTACTCCCACTCACCATCTGCTGCAGATGGCCAGGAGGGTACCGTCGATGGAACGTCGTGCTCGTCGCCCAGCTTGGCCTCGATCATCGCGCTTGTCAACGACCAGCTCGTCGCTGCCGGCAAGCCCACCATGGGCTACCTCAACCCCTTCATCTACTCCGCCGCCGGCCGTGCTGCCCTGAATGACGTCACCAGCGGCTCCAACCCCGGCTGCAACACCAAGTGCGTTGTGCTTCCCACCCGTTTCGAGGATTTGAAGGCTGACGAGTTGCTACAGCGGATTCTCTGCCCGTGCTGGGTGGGACCCCGTTACTGGTCTCGGAACCCCCAACTACACCAAGTTCCTCGCTGCGGCGTTGGCGGCTTGAGCGGGAGGGATGACTTATTACTAAACAAATTGTACTCGGGAGGACTCGTTGCATTGAATTAACGAACTTTCATGACTTGCAAAGGCCAGAATAGTGCAAATCTTCGTGCTAAAACAGCCAAATCTCAGCGAGACATGGCGCAAAACTCGGCCAATCTTGGGCTGAGCAAGGACAAATCGCCGTCTGCCCTTGTAGAATATCTGATTGCCGAATTGAGGTCGACTCTAATCCGATAATGTGGAAATCAATGTTCGCACGTGCCGATTTGGACAGTGTAAATTGGCCGCATGGAGTGGCCTCTAGCAGGGAGTAGCCGGGGGCCTACTTTCCATCGCTGTGTTCATTCAAGAGGCAGCGTCCGCCGGGCTAAACCTTCATGTGCCAAGTTCCTGGCTGGCATTTCCGGCACCTCCGGCACGAGGTCGTGAGCTTTTCCCGTTCGTTCGGCCCCTCTCTGCTGTCCTGCACCTTACCCCACACCCAGACCCCACTATGTCCTCACTCCCGTATGAGTTGGTGGAACTCATTCTCGACATGCTTGCTGAGGATCGGCTGTCCCTGCGGGCATGCTCGCTCGCAGCCCATCTGCTTCTGGAGGCCGCCCAGACTCGCTTGCTCAAACGCATCACGATCCGCCCGCCGTCGTCCCAGTCTGGAAAATCTTGTCAGCAGCTCTCGAAGCTGCTTGAATCGTCGCCGCACGTCTCTTGCATGGTGCAAAAGCTCACTGTTGTGCTCGCGGAATTCGCTCTAGACTGCGATCCCCAAATTGGGGGATTTCTCGATCGCCAGCCGCCGCCGTGGGTGTCGTCCGATCCCAGCCTCGGGCATGTGATCGACTCATTCGTGAACCTGCGCAGCCTTTCGATGGTGGAGAGTACACCCCAGGGATGGAGCAAGAGGGGGGTGTACTCGATGCGCTGGGACGCGTTGCCTCCGGGCACTCAAGCGGCTCTGACGCGGGCGTTTGCTAGGTTGGAGAGTGTGCGGATCCGTGGGCTGGTGATCGAGTCTCCGCTGTGTCTTCTGCGTCTCTTCAGCGCGTCCACTGCGCTGAAGAGCCTATCTTTCTCCCGCATCTATTTCACGATGCCGGAAAAGTGCAGGGAGGAAGTGGAAAAGTGGACACCGTGTCTGGAAAGGCTTCTATTGTCGGATTGGTGCGCGGACCCGATTAGCGCTTTGTTCGTCTCCGGTAGGGGAGTCAACCTCACGCGCGGCGTCAAGGTGTTGTCGATAGCCACCGAGTCCAAAGCCGATATGACACAGATCCTGGCTGAGGTCGACACGACAGCGGTAGTGAGTCTCAAGTTGACTTTTTCAGTCGATGGTACGATACTCCTCACTCTTAAAATGAAGAAACATATTCAATTGGGCCATCAGCTATCGAACTATCCAGCCCCCATCTCCGCATCCTGCACGTCTTTGAGTCCCACCTCATCGGCGCCCTCTCGTCCGTCTTCGGGCGCGTCCCGGAAGGGTCGATGCTGGAAACGATCATCATCGAGGGCCCGCACCCGGCCTTCGGGCTCGATCTCGGGACGTACTTCCAGCAGACGTTGATCCCAGGCCTGTCGCGCATGCCGCGGCTGACGAGCGTCGAGCTTCGCGCGTTCTCCACGGCCGGGCCACTCGAATTCGAGGCATGGCGGACATGCGCTCTGAGGCTATTGACGGTGCTTGGACGCCGGCTGAAGATTACGAGGGTGCCTGGTGAGCTTTCCGTGCTGTGTAAAGGAATGTAATTTTGATTTCCTGTCTTTTCAGCACCTGAGAGCGCGAAAACACCTTCGTGGTCGTTCGAGTGAATATTTGACGTCTGGAAACGTAGTTCGGCTGCCCAATTATGGGGACATCGTTCCATCGTGGCCCGTGGGAGGCGTTGAAATTTCAGATGGCCCACAACTAACCTCGAGAAATTGAAATTGACCCCTAAACCAACTGATTCTTTGATCTACTCAGCCGGGAAACAGTCGCCTCCTGTTCGATTCGATATTTCCTCCGAGATGACTTCTTCTCTATCGATCTCAGAGTGACTGCGAGTGCCGAGATCTCAAACTGCATCTCACCGTTGCCGTCCGTTTTTCTGTCCCAATAGATAGAGCCCTCCCGCACAGAACTTGTTTATCCCAGTCCGGTCTCGCCGATCCTCAGAATTGCGAACCCGTAAATGCGGATATGCGCTCAAAAAAGAGATCACAGGTGTTCAACAGTCAACGCGGGAGGGGCTGACTGATCATGAGTTGGAAGAATTTGACAAGCATCGACTTGGCGCGCGACTATGGCTGTGCGATATTTGGCAGGACGCAAAAGACAAATCACTGCAATTGGAGAAAGTGGTGGAACGGGAGATAGTATGTACATAACAAGTCATCGATCGTGGTCGGACTTGCGCTGAAGGAAATAGATACATATCCTCATTGAGGATACCGATGCAACTCTCGCGGATCCTGGGGGAAAGTCAGATTTGGCAGGACCAACAGACATGCTCCAGCACCTTGTTCTCCTCGGTGTAATCCGAGCTCTCGTTCGTCGTGCCGAACATCGACGCTCCCGGAGTGAGGAACTCCATTTGCTGCAAGTGTTGAATGCTCGTTTCCCAGCAAAGAACAGGGCGACATACCCCACTCGACACCGGCATGTGCAAAGCAGACCCTGACTTAGTGCTCGGCTCTGTCCTACGGTCAAGCTGTCGGAGATGCGATCGCCCGTTGAGCCTGTAGAAGTGTCTGTGTGAGAGTGAAGTGTGCACGGCCGTGGGGAACGTACGCGGCCAACATCGAGTTTGAGAACACTGCGAATATGGTCGGCATGTGCGTGCAAGTGCGAGAAGGGCCACGTACGTTTGCCCAGGATGAGATAGAACGGAAACCAGCTAACTGCAATGGCAATGAGGAAGTGGAAGCCCATGTGCGATGGTGCTCACGATCGCTGCGGGCAAAGAACTGGGCCGAGTCAGAAACAAGAGGACGAGAAGCACAGCTACACTCACGAAAGCAAGCAGTCCGATACTCGTGCCGCTGCGAGGTTCTGAGACACATGCCAACGCTCAACAGGGACCACTCACCCTGTCGCGATCCCGGATTCTATGTCGCTGGAATTAGCTAGTGCATCGTCGCAGGGTCTCCGCTACGCACCAAGGGTCCATAGGATAAGCTTATCCACGACCTTTCTCGTACTGCACCCCTATCAGCCTGCTCACTGACTGCACACAAAGTAGCGCACCTGACAACCCCGTCGCTCCTGAGACGCCAGAGACACCAGCACATGCTTCCCGCGACTAGGACATCGACGCCGACCCCAAGCGACAGACCGAGCGCCATGAGCCACTGGTAGTGCGCCTCCAGCTCGCCGAGACTCGAGATGTTGAGCACGACGCCCATCATGGCGAACGTGCACCCGAACCGGATCGTCGTCAGGCTCCAGCAGACGATGGTCATGAACCAGCGGCCGGAGAGCAGTCGCACGCGGTTGGCGAAGAAGAACTGCGGGGATTGAGCACGAATTCGGATAGGGTGACGTCGACAGCGACGACGACTGAACAGACCTGCACAATGAAGTACAGCGGGGCCGAGAATAGGATCGTGAGCGGGAGGGAGATCGGTGGTGTCTGGATGTGCTGCGGCTGCCCGTAAAAGGTCACGGTGAGTGAGTAAAGCTGGGGCGTTCGGTCAGGGACACAACCCCAGAGAGGATCACAGCGGGCTCACCAAGTGCCATGTCGTAATGGAGTGTCCCAGCTCGAGAAACCTGGCCGGACTGAGCCTGGACGCCGTTACAGGGAGCGGAGGCGACCCACCACAATAGAGCGACCTAAGATCTGTGAGCTGACACTACGCGGCGTCAAAAACGACAGGGCACGGACCGTCCACTTCAAATAGGCGGGATCCTGCGAAAACCGGCGGAAATAGTGGAACGTCTGGAGCGTCTCGATCCCGAACAGAAACGTCCCTACGACTCCGCCAACTTCCATCGCGCCGAGGGTGCTATCCATCGCGGGCAGTCGTGGGGGGCTTGGTGAGAGAGACATTGGGAGGTTGGGAGGATAGCTAGGGCTGGGAGCCGTCGCGTGGTGGTGGTCGTGGGAGGAGACGGCTGGTCATGTCTCGAATCCCCTATGGAGATGTCGGCAAAGACGCAGCGGCTGCATTTGCCATCAGTGATTAGGCGATTTATCTGTCAATCCCTGCGGCCCCCCTCAGGCTGTTCTTCGAAGACGCGGTTGTGAAACGATTCTTTCTTTTAATAGACACGAAGACAGCGTAATTACGATTCTCTGTTCTCCAGTCAAAGCGGTCACAGTCGATTTAGAGTACCCTGCATTGATCTTGTAACATAAATCTCTCAAGCCGGAGCTTGGTAACTCAGTAACGCAGCGCTCCAAGGACCGTTTGTCGGCTACAAGCGCTGACGCCGCGATCTTCTCAGGGTGCAGGAACCAATGAACCCCTCGCAACTAAACAAAGATCCCCGAGGTCGGGAGAACTCTGCCGGCGCTCCCAGTCATACGGTCTAGACAAGAAGGAGATTGTGAGACATAGGGTCCGGTTCTGGTCATAGTGATGATAGGCTGGAATTAGACGAGCCAAGACTAACTCGGCGATCGAATTCAGAGACGACAAACGACGCACAACAATGCGTTCTCCTGGTTCAAGCACACAGCAGTGGGCCACCAATACCACCAATACTGTATGAGTTCGCCCTAATCACAGACTCACGAATAAAGCACAGGCATCATCATGGCCCACGGTTCTTTTTCGTTATGGATTATTCTTGGCTGATGGATAACAAACACAGAGCAAAACATCAATTGGTATGCGCAACCTGTTCGATCTCGACGGAAGCAGGTCAACGTCTAGGAATCCAAAAGCGCTGGTCAGGCTTCTGGGAGGCGATAGATACGGCGTCTTTGTCATACCATGATAGTCTCGTCATCGAGGGCTCCACACATTCGATAAAATTTTCGAGAGGTTGCGTTCAAGTTGAGGGTTCCTCGAATCCTCGCTTGGACAATTAGTTCAAATGTGAAATGGCTGATGCGTTTGTGCCGCTGTCACGTGAACGACAAAACACGTGATGCGTACAGCGTACGTGACCTTTCCACGTGCCGCAAACTTGACCCATGACATTCACTTCTTTCTAACTTCAGGTTGCTGCGTCGGCGGTCCTTTGCTTAGCAACATACAGACGCGAATTCTAGTTTTCTAAAAGCCTTCCAAAGTTTCTTGTCTCCGAGCTCTTTCGCTAGAACTATGCCACGCGCGAGGAATTGAAAGGTTCTTCAACCCCAAGTAATGCTCTGTGCAGGTCTCAGTATTCTCCTTCTTTTCGCCTTCGGACTAGATGTTGTCAGAAAATTTCCTCTCAAAGTCCGCCCGAGTCATTCTAATACCGAGAACGTTTGTGGATGACGAGGCAGCCGTGCGACTCCGCCAGGATTGAGTCGCCAAGAAACTCATAGCGACACCACACCCCGTGACGCTGGAATCTGTGCACGCAAGGATCGTGAATTCGACTTGGCCAATCATACCCGCCTCTCATTGGCCATCTACACCATGGACACTGTAACCGGTTCCCCGACGGACTGTGTCGGGGAGACGGCTGTATCAGATCAACCGAACACACCGCAGGTCGTGCGAGTCGGGAATCATTCATGATAATGCCAGAATACTTGGGGAACACTCTGGCTGCGGGACACGATGTAAATGCACTCTGCTTGAATTCGTCTTTGGAGTAAAGAAGCTGCATCGTCGGGTCACGTTACACACCCACCCTGCGAACGAGGCAGTCCAAGCCTGGCAATGCGTGGCGGATGGAAGTCCGAGGGCGTTGCGGGACAGACCAAAGCTTTGAAGATGACCTATATCGGGAATCGCACGAGTACAGTCTGCTGAAGGCTGATTCGACGGATCATACCAAATGGCAAAGCATGGATGGAGAGGAATGGGGAAGGAGGCCGAGCGGCTCGTTTGTGATGTAAGCTGATCCTGAGTGCTCGTGTTAGCGCTATCTCCATCCATGTCGAGCATCTGAGCTCCGATCGCAACTTCCCTGTGTTGATCTGAGAATTTCGATGTCTGTCGTCGGCACAGGCCATGACGAGACTGGGATACTCATCCATCTATCCTTCAAGTTCGATTGAACCGATCAGAATGGGATTCTCTCGCGAGATCATTTTTTGATCAACATGCATGGTCCGCTGAAAAGTTGGACATTCTCATGATGGCCAGAACCTCGAAAAAGCCATGACACATCAGCAGTATTCGAACTCGAATCCTCTCTCTGCAACATGATTCTCGACAAACCGCTCTTCTCCAAGTCGGGCAAACTCGTGCTCATGCCCCGGACTTCGGCAGACGACGAGGCCGTTGCACGGCTGCGAATGATCCCTTCGACGAGGAAGTTCATGGTCGGACTCCCAAAAAAGATCACGGCAGAGACCGTCCGACGAGCCCGAGAAGCTGGAGTGAACGATCCCACACGACTGCAGTTCGCGATCTATACGACCGGCACCAACGGCGCGCCAGTGGACTTCGTGGGCGAGACATCCCTATATATGATCGACCACGAGCGCAGCTGTTCATGCGAGGCGGGGATCGTCGTGCGCCCAGAATACTTCGGGAAAGCATTCGCGACCGATGCGATGTACACTCTGCTGGGATACGTGTACGACGTGATGAAGATCCACCGGGTCTATCTATACACCGACACCCGGAACAAGGCGACGCAGGCCTGGGCCGAGCGCGGCGGATGGAAGCTCGAGGGCATTGCGCGCGATGTGACGCCTTTGGAGAACGGGCGCTATCAGGATGAGTGCCAGTACAGCCTGCTGGAAACGGACTGGAGGAGTCACACGAAGGCCTGGATGGAGAGAAACGGTGAAGTGGGATCGGTGGCCCGTCTGTGATGTTCTCCCGCGCCCGTGGGTGCAAAGCCACGCTGAATTATTCAGCGCAGTATTCCCGATGCTTGATGTGTTCATTGATGTGTTCAAAATAGACACCATGCATTGATAGAAGATGAGGCGTTGCGTCGATTGACCTGCCGCTCCGTGTCTGATTTTAGAGCACTTCCACACTCTATATCTGGATGTTCTACATGGAAGATACACAAGTTCTCAATAGCGAATAACGATAGCTGATAGTCCGTCAATGAAAGACAAGAAACGAATGTGTCGGCAGAGTGCAAAGTTCACTCGAACATCTGTTTTCTCGCAGTCGCTTCCAAGTCCTGAGTCGCTATGTGAGTTCTCGGTTTTCGCAGCTGGAGAATTCTCACCTTGGCCGACGCGAATTCCACACCGTGCGGAGCAGACACATGCGCCATCTCAAAGTCAGTGACCTATCCCCGACTGGTTTAGGATAGAAATCTCCAACAAGTAATCTCTGAAACCCACCCGATGGGAAGCCAAGTTGGGAGTGACGGCGTTCGATCGGACGGTCGACTCGAGTGTGATGGCTGGTTTGTTTGCACCGCGGAAACGTTGTCGACCATTCAACCTGGTGAGCTCCATTCAGAAATGCTGGATGTCCCGTTTCAAGAGACTTACGAGGCGAGCATTGAGTTGGAAAACACTGTGACATGGCATGAGATGATCGTCGATGGGTCAAAGCGTATAAGACCTACACTTGGCGAGGACGAGATAAAAGGGGAACCACGCCACTGGGGAACGAAATCAGAAATTGGATGAATATCATTCACCGAATGACGGCTCACGATCTTTTCGAAGGAAGAACTGCAGGTGTTTTATAAGCATAGCAACCGAAATATCAGGAGACAGACATACGAATATAATGATTGCGACACTGGTGCCGCCCGTGGCTGTTCCAGCCTCTGGAAGCGAGAATGAGCGCAGATCCAGTCAGCTTGGCTGTCACCCACCCAAAGTCCAGAGAATCAATGTATCAACCATTTGTCTCGTGCTGGGCCGGATGTCAGACAACGCGAGGATTCGTTAGAGGCGAGACTCACAACGTAATGCTGTCGGTGCGAATAGTCATCAGACACCAGCACATTGCGCCGGCCACAATCACATCGACCGCCACACCGAGGGAAAGCGCGATCGCCATCAGCCACTGGTAGTGCACCTCGAGCTCACTGAGCGTCGCGATGTGGAGCGTGACGCCGAGCATGGCGAAGGTGCAGATGGCTCGCAGGAGCGTGAGGAACCAACAAATGACCGTGATGAACCATTTTCCAGAGAGGACGCGGATCCTGTTCGCAAAGAAGACCTGACGGACCTCTGGTGAACACTGCTTGCGGAGGCAAGAGAGCCAATCACGCACCTGAACCAAGAAGTAAATCGGGGCTGAGAAGAGGATGGTCATCTCCAGAGAATGCGGCGGCGAAGCTACATGCTGAGGTCGCCCGTAGAAGGTCACCGTGAGCGAATAGAGCTTCGAAATCTCAATCAAACTGGAAAGCGTGCGAGCAGAAATACTCACCGCATGCCAGGCAGACACGGTATGTCCCAATTCCATGAACCTGGGGATGTATATGAGCCATCGGACGACGCGAAGTTGACATGACGTGCCAGAGGAACGCGACCTAATTGTCGATGGCGTCGGTAAAGCGGTAATTCAATTCGGCAAGAGCTGCAGTGCTTACCGTCCACCTCAGATAGCGCGAGTCGTTCGTGAAGTGCCGGAAGTAATAGAACGTCTGCAGGGTCCCAATCCCGAAGAGGAACGTCCCGACGACTCCACCGATCTCCATCGCTCCCAGAGTGTCATCGAGAGGCGGAAAAGCAGGAGGGGTAGCGGGTGGGGCAGCCATGAATCGCGGATTGACAGCTCAGACTGCCCTTGCACACTATATAATCTAATCGGAAAGGATGCGGCTGGGAAGGGAGGACAACAGTCGGTGAGACACAAGAGGCCTTCTCACGATGGGAACAACCTAGGCACATGCTATCACATGGGTCAGCACATCACGGATGAAGAGGGAAAGAGATTGATGGAGATAGAGCGACCAAATTGAATTAACGCTGACATTTGTTCCGACAGACTGGGCACCCGGTAGCACGCAGACAGATTCCCAGGAGAGCCGAGAGATCGCTACCGGCGTTGCATTCTACGGTAAATGTAATAATCTACACAGACCAGGTCGGAACAGAGAAGCGCTCTTGGAGCACGATGAAGCTGAGCACATACATGAGCAACTGAGCCCGGGTGTCGAGCGCCCCATCAGCGGGAAACACCGCATTCGACAGGTATCCAGCAAGCGACGTCTCGACAAAGCCCCAATCAAAGAAACCCAGTCGTTCCACGCTCTCTCGGGTGATGCGCGCTTTAAGATGGGCCTGCAGAGGCAGCAGTTGCCCGCCCGCCTCGCGATTCGCCGCAGGGGCATTGTAGCTGAGCTTTCGCCGCGCATACATCTCCTCCGTCACATACGGCTTCACTGCCTCCCGCAGCAACCACTTGTCCGTGAACGACCACGCTCCCGGCCCGGCGCCCTTAATCGGCCGCACTTTCAGTGATCTGGGGAGGGCGGGTAAGTATCAGTGGCCATCTCCACGGGAAGATCCCTTACGCAGGAAGCCCATTGATGTAGTTGACCAGGTGGTGATCAAGGAACGGGGGTCGCCCTTCCACAGAATGCGCCATCTCACTTCTCTCGCCCATCTGATTCAGAATAGACTGCTGCATGATGGTCTTCGCGGTGACATACTGGGAAACGCATCAGCACGGGCGGAGTGACGGCAGCGATGAAAACAACGCACGGATGCAATGTGCAGCTTGTGCCATTCACCGCTGACCGCCTTTTCGCGCACACGAGGATCGATGTTCTCTGCCATAGCCCGAGTCGGATACGGCTCCCCCGCGAAGCTGATCGCCGTTTGGTTATAAACGTGCGGCCCGGCTGTGCCCGCAGCAGCGTAGGCGCGATGGCACGAAACCCCGCCCAGCATCTGGCGTGCCAATGTTGCATCCGTATACGAATTCTCGCTCAGCGAAAGCACCGGAACGCTCATGCCCTGGATGCGATCCAGAATCGCAACCCGCTCAGCGTCAGAGGGAAGTTCCAGCCCGAGCTTCTGACCAGCCTCATCCGCTTGGCGGAGGTAGTCGACGGGGAGCCACGCATATCCACCGAAGAACTCGTCTGCGCCTTCCCCGCTCAGAACGACCTTGTAGCCCTGCTTGTTGACGAACTCGGACAGGAGGAACTTGCCCGGCCCGTGGAACGTCCAGTTCGGCTGCTCGGTGTGCCAGATGGTCGGCTCCAAGGCCGCAACGAGCGCAGCTTCCGTGACGTCGACCATGTGGGTCTCCGCACCGATGTGCTCGGCGGTGCGGCCAGCGATCGGGCCTTCGTCGTTTCCTTTCGCGTCTGACAGGCCGTGTCAAGCAGAGATTGCGGATTCAGAGACACACACGCACCAGGGAACGCAAGTGTGAAAGAAACAAGGCGAGCATTCGGGTTCTCTTTCCTAAGGAGGTGGGTGGCCATTCCAGCAATGGCGGCGCTGTCGATCCCACCGCTGAGGTACATTCCTATCGGGACGTCCGACCGGAGGCGGAGCCTGATTGCATCGAAGAGACGCTGGCGCACGCCCTCTATCATCTCCTCAACCGTCTGAGGAACCTTCGCCGGCGTGTAGTCCAGGTCCCAATACTGCTGAACTTTGAGATAGCCCGTGGGACGATAGATCAAGTAGTTGCCCGCAACAAGCTAGGCTGGTATTCAGCCCTTCTCGAATGGACAGGGTCAGATGTGCACACCTTCCTCGCACCCTTGAAGACGGTGCGGTCGTCTGAAAGGTCACCGGCGTGCATGATGCTGTCGATGTCCCACTCCGCTTGCCAGCCGAATGGCAAGAACGCCTTCATCTCACTGGCGATCATGAGCCGGTTGTCGTTAATGGTGTAGTACAAAGGCTTGATGCCAAATCGGTCGCGGGCAGCAAAAACGAGGCTCCGTGCAGAATCATACAGCACAAACGCGAACTCGCCTCGCAACGAGGGGAGCAGATTGAAGCCGTCGTGCTTGTAACTGTACAGTCGTGAGCATTTAGCACTCTAAGGATTCCATTTGGGTAGCATACAGCTGAACGACGAGCTCGGAGTCGGAATGAGTCTTGAAAACTGCCCCCTTGGCTTCGAGATCGGCGCGAATCCGGGCATAGTCGTACAACTCGCCGGTGACCACGCAAAAGATCTTGTCGTCCTCGTCCGAAAGCGGCTGCTGACCGTGAGAGAGGTCGATAATGGAGAGCCGGACGTGTCCGAGACCTGGAAGCGTCAGAGACGGATCCTGCGACGCATATACCGGACTCACCGACACGACAGTCAGGCGAGACGTACACTCCTTGCGAGTCCGGACCCCGGTGATTGATGTTCTTGAGAGACGCCTCGAGCTGACCGCGCACGTCGCTGGGAGGCGTCGCCGCGTTCGCGAAGATGATAACACTGAGACCTATGGAGGCCGGGAACTATATGCTGATAAACGGAGGACGTATCACTGATACGCGATAGTTTGCCGACATAGGATCAATTTCATGATGCGCTCCATGTCATGATGCGCTCTATCTGGACGGCTGAAAACGTTATACTAATGACCGATGTCTGAATCGTGGATGGCCGCTCGGCAGATATTGATCAGATGATTGACGCAATGATCAAGACCCCAGGTAGCCGACTATCGCAATATCGCAACATCGTAATATTCGAAAAGCGCAACATTCAAGATAGTGTAATATTCGAGATAGCGTAGTGAGCATGTAATTACTGTAATTCACTAATCATTTTCGCGGGAGTCTTCCTCATCCGAGAACCATGCGTACAGATCAGGACCAACAGCTTGCCGCAGCTGATTGATACGACACGCACCCGAGCGATCCGTTGGCCGAGAAGCCCTCTAGCAGCGGCGACTTGACACTCAAGTTGGTTTCCAGCATGTACCCCCACTCGCGCTCGATCAGATCAATTGCCCGCTCGCCCTTGCCGGCCACAAAATGCGCTTGGATCTGTCGCGCAGGTGACACGCAAACCACAAACCACCAGCGCAACACGCACCTCGAAGCCACGGCCTGATGGGCGTCCAGAACTTCATCAGCCCGGCGCTCACGGCCTTGTTCTGTGCGTCCGATGTCGTGAGGTTGTACAGGACCGCGAGCGCGTTGCCGTCCTGCGGGTGGATGCTCCTCGGCAGGTCGTTGCTGCGGAACCGGCCCGCCGCGGCGTCCCACAGCAGGCTGTTGAACGCAGTTTTGATCTTGGTCGCGTTGGCGAGGTATGTGGCGGGGAGGGAGACATTGCCGAGATGCGTCGCCAGGTCCGCCGTGGTGACGAGCGTCTACGAGCTTGATGAGCGCGGATACATGATGCGAGAGACAGAAATCAATCCTCACGCGATAAAGCAACGCGTTTGCCGCAGAGTTGTGTCCGGCGCCGCTGGCCCTGCCCCAGTCGTTCGAGAGCGCAGACGAGACGTTCATCAGGCCGGTCAAGTCCACCTGGCCCTCAAGGAAGCCAACCGCCTTGGTGTAGTTCGCCCAGACAGACTTGATGAAATCGAGGTCGCCCGTGTACAGGAAGTAGTTGTGCGTCCCAATGAGCGACCACGAGATGTACGTGTCGCTTCCCTGGTTGTTCAGCGGCGGCCCGGAGTACTGCAGCGCGCCAGTCGTCAGGTTTTGCGTGCGGAACATCACCATCAACGAGTTCTTGGTCGGCTCCATGTCGCTCAGCGCGACGAGCTCCGTGTGTGTGGAGATGCCGCAGTCGCCTGATCCGTCGCATGAGTCCGAGGGTTAGATCGCGTCCATGAGCATGAGGGGTTACCTGGCCAGATGTTCCTGACAGTACCAATGTCATCAGCAGGGATTGCACACACAGATCGCGACCGACCATTCCTCACCTGTCGCGTTTTGCACCATCGACGAGGATAGGCCCAGTGGCAGCTCCTCCCAAGGCATCGTTGGACCAGCCACCTACAAATGTGATCGCACAGTTTGAGTCCAAAATTCAGATCCACGCCGACACGAACCTCCTGCTGGGCACGGCTCCTGTCGCGCCGTGTGGGGAGGGATTGTGTTGGTCTGCACCCTATAGTGCCTGCTAGCGGTCAGCCCCCACCCACGCCACGCTCTGCCACATCAGCCAGCAAACAGGCGATGACGCACCGGCGTACCAGATCTTCGTGAGGAAGTCGATGTCGTGGAACCCGGGGTCAGGTGCAAAGAAGTAGCCCGGGTACGCCCTGAGATCATCCCAGTGGGGCATGAACGTGATCGCCAGCGAGATGTTCGAGATCGTCAGCGGGTCCGCGCTCGCACTCACAATCGTCAGGAAGCGGAACCCGCCGCGCTGCTGTCCCACGGTCTGCGTCAGCAGCCCCGTGGCTCGCGGCACGTGGAACGTCTGGATTCTGTCCCAGTTCTGCAGCCGTGCGGGCTGGCACGAGTCGTCCAACTTGAGCGGGCTGATGAACTCCGCGGACTCGGTGAACGACAGTGAGAACTGCGACTGGGCCGTCGCGTTGTTGATCGTCAGCGACAGGATCCCCCCAAGCTACAGTATGGGTGTGTGAATTGACCCTCGACGGCGCTGTATCAGGGAGGCCGCGCACCTCCTTCCCCAGTCGAACACGACGTACGAACCGCTGCCCTGGAATGTCGCCTGGGAGTCCGGACTTGCGACGAGCCTGCTCGCGCCGGCGACCCGGCCGCTGATCCTATCTCGAATGTTGCGCTTTTCGAATATTACGATGTTGCGATATTGCGATAGTCGGCTACCTGGGGTCTTGATCATTGCGTCAATCATCTGATCAATATCTGCCGAGCGGCCATCCACGATTCAGACATCGGTTATTAGTATAACGTTTTCAGCCGTCCAGATAGGCGCATCATGACATGGAGCGCATCATGAAATTGATCCTATGTCGGCAAACTATCGCGTATCAGTGATACGTCCTCCGTTTATCAGCATATAGTTCCCGGCCTCCATAGAGACCGCACATGCTGAGCTGGTCGCAGTGGAGGGATGATAACGATGTAAAAGCACTGAGCCCACGAAGGGTCAAATGAAACCCGATGTCATTCTAGATCGTGTGAGGATGGGTTGCTGACTGCGACAGAATCAGAAGAGATTGCTGCCCGTTCCCGAGATGGGATCCGGGAAACAAGGTGGAGTGAGGCTGCACGTGCCCGTATGATGGCATCACAATCATGATGGACAGTCCATCAAACACAGGTAAAGCGGAAACGGATTTGATTCCAAGTCCATCTGGCAGCGAGCACACCTCGCGAACCCGCTACTTCTGGTAACTGGCAGCCGCACGTCGCAACTCCCGTTTTCAGTATCCTCCTATGCCGCTCTATCATAATCCCCTTCTTCCACAAATGAGACACTTGAATGCATTTCAAATTGAGGAACGACATCTTTCATGCATGGCCCCAGGATTTATGGACGACGAGGTCCAATTTGCTATGAATCAGGGTTTTAGACTCGCACACTGATTAAAATGACACAAGCGAGTCAAGATCGTTATTTCTTCTCCCGGCGTGGAAGCGCGGCAAAATTCAACATGGCCTTGAACTTTGCGACATTTCTTGTTGTAATTTCCGCGATGGAGCCACCCTGCGGGGAGCCGATCTTGTCGAGACGTGTGCTGATGTGCATCAGCAGGGTTCCGTAGCCGAGGCTGCATGATGTTTTGCCCTGTCTCTCTCTTTTGACTGCTTCTCCTCACTAGCCTCTCTGAGCTTGAGCTCCTTTACTGCAAAATGGCCAGCGAGAAATCAAAGATTGCCGTTGTTCGTGAAAATATCTCGTCTGTTCCTGTAGCCTGGGTTGCGACTGCTGATTATTCCATATTAGGTCGGTGTGGCAGCGCAGATACCCTCTGGAGGGTTTTCTGAGAAAGACCTCGACTACCGCACATTCTGGGACTTCCTCGTTTCGGGGTCACAGGCGTACCAGCAAATCACACCAGAGCTATTCCAGAGCAGCGAGTTGAGTGTTAAGTCTCAGCTTTGGCCTCTATGAGCTAACCGCGCATAGATTTGCTACCGCGTTTGACATAGTGAAGTTCCCCGCGCTCGGGGCTTTCCTCAAGAACCCTGATGGGCTAGACACGATCAGCTTCGGCATCAGCCCCAAGGACGCGCGTGTCATGCCATTCACCGCACGGAGACTCATGGAACTGTCGTTTGAGGCCCTGACAGACTCAGGCGTCGACTACCGGAGGCAGAAGGTCGGTTGTTTCATGAGCGGGATTTCTGATTTCGAAGCGCGGGTGCGACAACCGGACTCATGCGTCCTATACTCTTCATCTTACGGATTTTTTGCACTGATCAGGGTCTCATCAACACGGATGGAAGCTTCGCCTATGTTCCCAGCTCGCTGCCAAACCGCATCTCATACGCGCTTGATCTCACAGGGCCATCAATCCAGCTTGATACGGCATGCAGCTCGTCGCTGACCGCACTCCACCTCGCCTCGCAGTCTATCGTCGCGGGAGATTGCTCGGCCGCTTTGGTCGGCGCAGCCCAGATCAACCGCGCGTGCGTCTGTCACCTTTGTCTAATCTTAGCGAGCGGTTGATTTGACACTTGACAGCATTGGAGAATGGGCGAGATACGTTCCCGGCGGGGTTCTCAGCCCGGATGGAATCACCAAGCCGTTTGATGACGCTGCTGATGGGTGAGGCCATGCAGCAACCACCCATGATGGGGGAATATGGCGAATAACTCTTTTGATACAGATTTGGCCGAGGCGAAGGAGCCATCGTGGTGGTTCTGAAGCGTCTGGAACAAGCTCTGCGTGACAAAGATCAGATCTACTCAGTCGTGCGTCTTCATCTGACTCCAATTGCGGAGAGGAGCTCAGCTCTGCTATCGATTAGATCCTCGGCTCGGCGATCAATGCTACTGGATCCCGCATGCCTCTGAACGTGCCTAGTGGGCTGGCCCAACGGCAATGTATAAATGAGGCCTATCATAGAGCGGGGAAAGAGTTCAGTCAGGTGGACTACGCAGAATTACACATCACGGGTGCGTTGGTTCGTCTCCGATGGCTTGCTACTCCTGATGTCCCTCCAGGTACCGCGGCTGGCGACCCAATAGAAGCCAATACGGCCGGAGAACTATTTTCTCCACAGAATCAACTTGTAGCCGGGAGTGTGAAGGGAAATGTTGGGTATGCGTTGCTGTCTCGGGAGTCCATCTGCGACGTTCATTGATTGGCGCACAGGCATCTAGAATCAGCCGCCTTCCTCGTCTCATTGCTCAAGAGCTCGCTAATTCTCGAGCACAAGATCATTCCGCCGACGGTCAACCTGACGAAACCGTCTACTTCCATTGAATGGGAGCGCATATCACTCAATGTCCCGGTACAGCCCACACCTCTCACTTGTAAATCCTCGATCGGAAGATCGGTTATCTCGATATCCAGCGCCGGTATCGGCGGATCGACTGGACACGTGGTCATCGAGTCGCCCCCCGTTGAGCCCGAGCCCGAGTCCGAGTCCGCGTTCAGCGGTGATTGTCCGACAGTCACCGTCGTGGTCGGAGGTCTATCACCCCGCGCTGTCAACGAAATCTCGCAGTCCTTGATCGGATCACCCGAGCTCAGAGACGCAGACTCGCAGCTCCTCCGGCAATGCGCGGTTACCTTGTCACGGCGTGCCCGGCAGATGCCGTGGCGGACCGCCTTCACGCTGCCAAGAGACTCATCCTCCGCTGGAGACCTTCCTTCACCGGTTCTGGTCCCGAGCTCACCGCCTCCGCTGGTTTTCGTTCTCAGCGGACAGGGCCCCCAGCATATCGAGATGGGCCGGAGGTTGTTTTCCGAGTTCTCAGTATTCCGGAGGACGATTGTTGACCTGGATCAAGTGCACGTCTCTGTGATGGGCTGCTCGTTGCTCGACTCCACCGGCCTGTTCTCCTCCCGCTCCTCGGATGTGACGATCACTCTCTCACCCGATGCATGGCCGGTCACGATCACGGTTGCTGCGATTGCGATGATCCAGATCGCATTGTTTGATTTGCTGCGCTCGGTGGGCGTTAGACCTGATGTCCTGGTGGGTCATTCGGCCGGAGAGACCACGGCTCTGTATGCGTCCGGCGCGGGATCGAAGGAGATGGCGTTCGAGATAGCTCTGGCGCGGGGAGTTGCGATGACTGTGACGGAGAGTCCGGACCGTGGGATGGCGTCGCTGGGATGCAATGCAGAGAAAGCGAGGGCGATCATTGCTAGCGTCGCGTGCGCCGATTTGGAGATATCTTGCTTCAACTCTCCTTCTGGTGTCTCCGTTTCGGGTCTCGCGGTCTCTCTGGACAAGGCCGTCGCCGCTGCTCAAGGAGAGGGAGTATTTGCTCAGCGGATACGCACAATGGTGCCCGGCCATTCGTCGTTCATGGAGGAGATTCGAACGGATTATCTGTCCCGCATGGAGGCAATCTTCACGCGGTACCCCGGTCCACACGTGCCTGCTGTTCCTGTCTATTCTACGTGTACGGGAGAGACATTGGTGTCCCAGTTCACTCCTGAATACTTTTGGATGAATTGCCGAAACCCCGTCCTTTTTGAATCCTCCATCGGACACATTCTTGCCTCGCACGTGGACAACCCGCCCGTGTTTCTCGAGATCTCCAATCATCCCGTCCTGGCGTCCTCCATCCTCGCCCATGGCGTCTCTGATTCACTCGTTCTTTGCCCGATGCGTCGCGCGTCGGCCAAAGCGAAATCGAATCCGACCGAGCACGCGACTTTTACTAACACGCTCGCATCCCTCGTGCTGCTCGGCGTCAACCAGATCGATTTCAGCGGGCTGTATGGCAAATCAAGTTATAAACCCTCACTGATTGCACATCCTCTCGTCCATCGTCCAATACCTCCCCCGAAGACGATACCCGGCACCGCGCATGCCTCCCGTGATACGGCACACGTGAGCTTGAACGGTCGCTTACTCCAGGGGCTTAACATTGTTGTCAACGAGAAGACACACCCACTTCTCGCTCAGCATGTCGTTCACGGTCAGCGGGGTCCTCTCAATTGTTTTACCATTGATACTGATATATGGTGAATCAGGTCAGCCTATCCTTCCTGCGACCGGGTTTCTAGAACTGGTTTGGCGCTCATATTTCCTCAAAAAACGTACTGAGGGCATCCCAGATACTGGAGACGGGAGCGAACGTCATCTGGGATGTCGAATTTACGTCGGTATATTCGCTTTCGCCAACGACGAGCCCTCTGGAGCTCCATCGCTGCGAGCGGCAATGGTCCTTGAAATCGGATTCGGTAAGCATTGACCATGCGCTCAGACGATCTCGAATAGAAGAAACCCGCATCACACAGAGAGTTCATGCCAGTGGCCTCATGGACAGCACGATGCCTCGCGCACCTCCCCAAGCCACTGATCTGAATCAAGTGTGGGATCGACTGCCCAAGATTCGCATGGCTGGTGGGTATTCTGTCTCCTTTTTTTCGAGAAAGGAACTGACATTCGACTGGAAGGCTTCTATGAGTCCGTGGCCTCTCATGTCCAATTCGGACCAGTGTATCAGAGAGTGGTCCGTGCTCATGGCACACCCTCGGAAGTAATTCTTGAGGTTCGAGTTCCTTCGGCCGACGAACCCTGGTACGGCCAAATGCAACGTTCGTCAAAAGATTAAGAATATTGACCGCGAATAGGTCGAATGAGTATCGATTACATCCCATCCTCCTCGATGCATGTATCCATATATTGCTGCATCAGGCCCTTTCGAAAGAGCATCTGGACCACGGCGGCGCACTGTACCTCCCCGCCCAGCTTGGTCGATTCGTTTACTATGGGATGGAGACAAATATCCTGTCTACATGGATTTCCCACATCAAGCGCCGCTCGTGGGCACCAGGTACGCGGGAAAAAGACTGATTCTCACGGTTCAAAATCGCTGATGAACATGTTATTCCTAGATTGGAAGTCCTATGACGTCGTTACCTCGGATACGTCCGGACATGTTGTTTGCCGGTTTGATGATCTGATCGTCAAGCGGCTGGTGGCCCCCGCTCCACGTGTTGCGCGACGCTTTGATCTGGTGCAACAACCGATCGCGTTGCTCTCGTCCAAAGGTCGAGATGAGCCCGTTGTGTACCGAGATATTGAGGCAGATGAAGGAGATCTGGTCGCGCTCTATCGCCATATGGACAATTTAGCGCTAGAAATGTTCGACAAGTCCTTGGCGAACAAGGATCTGGTCGTTGGCAGTGAGGTGAGCGCCGGTTTCCTCTTGGGCTTTTGAAGAACAATCATGAAATTCTCGCATAGGCATCTCGTGCACGCTATTTCTCGTTCGCCCAGCGCTATCATGCCCGTAACACCAGATCTGCGGTGCCGGAAGACACGATCCAGCACCTGCGCGAGAGATATAACCCGTATTTCGAGGTCACATCTAGGATCGCTTCAGTGCATGACACGGTGTTTGCTTCATCCAAGGTTTGTACAAGTCTTGTTTTTCACCACCTCTCGCTCACTGTTTCCCCAATCGAATAGCGCGCGATCGACAAGCTGTACTCGGACGACCTGATGTCTAGATTCTACAGCAGGGAAGTTCAGTCGAACAAAGTCTACATGGCGCTTTCCGAGGAATTCTCGGAGATTGTATCCGCAATTCGGCAGCAGGGACGACGCTCGATAAACATTCTTGAAGTCGGAGCAGGTGACTCGGACTGTGCAGTGGGTGATAGGTGGCTCACATTTTCCTCCTAGGGACAGGATTGTTGACTCGGTATATCGTCGATGAGCTAGGGAAAGCGACTGATGTTCTTGTGGAATATACAGTAACAGACGCATCTGTTGTAAGTCCCTGACGATGTTGTTTGTGATGTTTGCCTAACGGATTCATCAGGCGTTGGCTTCAGATCTTGCTCAAAGCATCGCTTACGATAAAATGGTCCCTCGGGCATACGACCTTCGACGAGATCCCTCCTCTCAAGGCTTTGCGCCCCAGTCATTCGACATCATTCTCGCTCTCCATGTGCTGCACGCGGTGCCGGACACCAAATCCTGTCTCGCCTCCCTCAAGACGCTGCTCATCCCGGGCGGGTACCTGTTCGTTGTAGAGCTCGACGGGCGTAAATGGGGCTCCAAGCCGGGCAGCGCGTGGTTCGACTGTGTTTTCGGTTCGTTTCCGGAGTGGTTCGGGTTCGAAGATGGACGCGAGCACTGCACCATGCCTCCTGGCGCTTGGATGCACCAGCTCTCGTCTTTGGGCTTCGTCAACGGACGTGTCTGTCAGCAGGAGGCTGGAGAGGGACACAATTTTCTATTCAGTGCGCAGAAAGAAAACTCAGGCGGTGACGTGATGGCGAATGGGTACCCTCCGGTGGCAGACTCCCGCCGTATCTTTCGCTATTCGGTCGGCGGGGAGATGACCTTACAGCGCGCCATCGAGGCGCTCGATCAATTCGAGGCGGGGCTCGATGTGTACGTCATATCGCTCGAGGGTAGGAACGCGGACAGCGCTCTGGGCTTCTGCGCATCGCTCTCACGCGAGTTTCCTCGCTGGAGCATCCGGCTAGCCATCTTCGCATCCGATGATCAAATCGCGGACGCGTCTCATCTTATCTCGCAACATATCGGAGTATACACTCGCGGTGAATCGGTCGTTTACTGGCCGAAGGATGGCAGAATCCCACGCGTCTCTAGGCTCGCCCTGGCTTCGGCGCCAGATTCGAGCAGGGAGGCAGAGACCGAGCACATGCATCTTCGTGGAGAAGACGACCTCCTCGTCGAGTCTTTTCTCACGGAGAGTGTTGGATCTGGGCTGTATATCATTGCTGGTCGTGTTGCAATGAGCCAGAGCGCACGCTTCCCGGCTGGATCCTTGATTCTTGCTTTGACGGAGAAAAATCCGGGCCGGTTGGCCCACCTTCCAGTTTGTTCCGCTGTGCCAATTCATCATCTGCCAGCTATTGAAGCAGTTCAGACGTTACTGGATGCGACGGTGCTCTCATTGATCGAGCAAAACATAGAGCGGTCCACAAACAAGGTCATATATGTCGCCCTCTCGACAAAGCGTGGTGCCTCCCGCATATCACGCTCCCTCGCCTGTCTCACGGAATGCCGACTGCTCGATCCGTCTGACGAGCGCCATAGCGTTCGACTCCTACTCACTGATTCGGACACCCTCGTTGCGCACCCGAACATCTGTCAATGGGTCCCACGCTCCGGCCGACTCGTGGTCGTAGACACCCTCCTTCGCCAGTCCCTGCGCGACGATTCCTCGTCCGTCCTGGCTCATGCGCTGCAGGCCGCCTGGGACACAGTTGGCTCGGGCTCGGACCCGATGACATTGCCCGTCTCCACTCTCTCTTTGACCCCTCTCTTCTCCAACAACAAAGCGTACATCATTCTTGGAGGCATCGGCGGTCTTGGTGTCGATCTGGCCGTCTGGATGTATCAAAATGGTGCCCGACACATCGTGCTCACGTCTCGGCGGGGTATCGAGTCTCTGGACAGGGTTAGGGACGCCGAATCCATCGTCAAGATAGATTATCTGCGTAGCCGCTCGGACCTCGAGCTGCGGCTCGAAGCCTGCGATGCAACGAGCGTGTCAGCCACAACAGATGTGCTTCGCACCCTTTGTCGTCCGTTGGGTGGTTGCTTCCAGCTGACACTCGTCCTGTCGGATGCGTTGTTTGGGGCGCAGACGTCTGCTTCATTCGAGGTTGTGCGTGCGTCCAAGCTCGGGGTGTTCACCGCGTTCGCGTCGGTGGTGGATATGGCGTCGCTCGATTTCTACGTTGCGTTCTCGTCGCTGTCGGGACTGGTGGGGTATGCCGGGCAAACCAACTACGCGAGGTGAGCTTTGATCAATGTCGTTGTTTTGCGGTGACTGACTCTCGCAAGTGCCTGTTCGGAGCTGAATGGGGCGTTAGCTGGGTATTCGAATGCCTTTTCTCTCATCGTACCCGGGATATTGAACGCGGGGTTCTTGGTAAGCTTCATTCTTCTTCTGTTCCTATGCCAAGGATGAACCGGGATAGGACCGTGCCAGCTCAGACCACATCGTCAAGTCGGATTCCGGTATCTTTGCCACGTCCCTCACGACTCAGGGTGCGTTTCACCACCATTTCTTGTTTGATACTTTATCTGCTGCTTCTAGAACTCTGGGCCATCTTGCGCGACGGGCTGTCCAAGATCGCATCTGGTCATACGTTCAGCCAATACATCCCTGATCTCGATTGGAAGACTCTGAATGGTGGATTCCCACTCTCTCCGACCTTCAGCCACCTAATCTCAGAGAGAATCGTTATGGGCAAGTCATCACCGGACGACCAGATTCTTCCTCGAGTGCTGGCCATCCTGGAAGTCGACGCGTCCGATTTCGACTGGGAGCGCCCACTGATATCGTATGGGCTTGACTCGCTGACCGCGACACGACTGTCGACGTTGCTACAGCCCTTCTGCACTGTATCTCAGCTCGAGCTGCTTGGAGGCATCTCCTGGGACAAGATAGCTCCGAAACTCGCAGTCGTCTCCCCGAACCCTGATTCGGCGTCGGGCTTGACAGTGTTGCTGGATATCCTAGGTGTTGACGCGCGCGACTTCGATCCCTCGATCCCTCTCATCTCTTACGGCCTCGACTCGCTGAGCGCAGCAAGGCTGGCTACGGCATTGAAGCCATATGTTGCCGTGACCCAGCTCCAGCTGCTCGGCAATGTATCGTGGGCGGATCTTTCGAGGGTGGCACCGGCGCAAAGCGAGTCGATCGTGGAGCTGGTCTCTGGTGCTGGCGCTGCTACGCCTCTGTTTGTGTTCTGCGGTGGGGAGGGGAGCTTGGCTCCGCTGCTTGCCTTGCGGACGCATTTCAAGTCGCGCACTCTATACGGGGTTCAGATTACACCGGCGACGCCACTCGCTACATTGCCGGGCCTCGCACGTTACTTTGTGTCCCAGATGCAAGCGAGACAGGCACACGGCCCATACCGCATCGCAGCGTACTCGCAGTCGTCCTTCGTCTGCATAGAAGTAGCTCGGATCCTGGAGGCGGATGGGGAGCGAGTCGAGCAGCTCGCTTTCATCGACCACTTCCCGACGCTCTGGCTGCACCCCGAACTCGCAGCCATTCCCGACGTTCACAGGGAGCTGTCGCAGTTCTTCGACTACCCTATCCAATCCATGATCGCGATGTTCAGTGCGGATCCGCTTTATCGATCCTCCGGTCGCGCAGAGCAGCTCAAAGCCGCCGCGGCCGGAGTGCAGGACTCGCAAGACGATTTGCAGATGGTGGAAATGACCAGGGCCCTCATTCGCCCGATTCTGGAGTTCCTTAGAGGCCTGGGATCACAGTCCTGGACCGAATACACAGCTGCCGTGGATCGATGGCTGTCCTCGGTCGAGGCTCCATATGCGTTGGTTGTTGCAGAATTTGGCATCGGCACCACGATTCCAAGGCTGAGAGGCGGTGGGGACTGGGAGGCGCTCGGGGCTAAGAGACACTGCTCGAAGGAGGTCGAGGTTTATCTCGTGGAGGGAGTTGGGCACTACGGGATATTGGGCACACCGGAATTGGCACAGTTGCTACAGTAGACGTGTATTCTATGCTGCAAAAAGCGCTTTGCTTCAGAGAAAGACGATAGACTCGAGACGAGGATGGACGCACCTGGAAACCCGAGCATGGGCGTGACCAGAAGCAGATGCATGGGGCGCACCCACAGAACCTCAGTCCTCGTCCCAGCGATTCCCAACAATAGGGGATGCCTCAATTGCATGTCCCCGGTTAGATCGATGTCTCGCACGAATCTGGACCATGTATTCGAACACGCCTTCAGTGCAAAGCGAACTTCTTGTGCTTGTATATCAGAATACACGTCGAATAGGGCACGATGGGACGGCGCGACCGCCGACCTTCAAGCGGCTAACCAACGTTCTGTCCGTGAGTGTGAACCGGTAAGAGACCGGGCCCACCACCACCCTTCTGCTCGCGATCCTTTCAGCCGTAGAGCCCCGGATGACTGCTCAAGAGGTCGACACTGGGGAGGGGAAGGATCCGAAGCCCGCCTTGTCACGACGTGTCGATACTCCCGATGTGCCGCTGCTTGATGTGCACAGTCGGATATGAGGCTCTCTTGGCGGAGCGCATTGCTGCTGCGACCACGAATGAGATAGAAAACTGATCGGAGTGACATCACATGTCACGATATTTCTGCGGTTTTCTGATAGGAGCTCAGCTCAGCGTCTCCAAAAGATACTATGCTTGAATTTGAACGTGGTACTAGATACTAGGCCTTACGCATCAGATTCCACGAGTCGCGATTTACAGAGCCGCCGACCGTTGCAATCAGCGCAAGATTATGCAAGACTCCAAGCGTATTCTGAGCACCCGCCCGACCGGCGGACGTCCCGCAAAGCATGGGCGCCATTGGGATGGAGAAGAGGTGCCCTTGCTTCGGGGGCCGGGGACACATTGTCTCGACGAGCAGGGCGACAGACGTCGAAGGATCGAGCGTGCCTCAGCGCACACAGAAGGCCAGTGTGTAGGTTATTTCCGCACAGGGAGCTATGCACCCTTGCCTCAGCGCAGGTGACGAGTTGACCAACACACATAACGGTGTATTCGAAATCACACATTGAAGGAATCGAGCGTGCCTGTCCGGTGCTCAGACGCCTGACGAGCTAGGGAGGATAATGGAGACCGACCGTCTCCCAAGGCCACAGGCTCAAGCTCCTCCCATGGCCGTTCCACCCAAATCAGCTGCAGAGCGGCAGCCCAACCTGCTTCCCCTCCCACCCTCCACGTCCCCTAGTATCTTGCTCTTCACACCTTCAGTAAACAGCAGCAGATTCATCACGTCTCGTAGCTGAAGACGACCAGGTGCGGCTCCCAAGTTTTGATCAAGTTGTCCGAGTCGCTGCAGTCCTCGACGTTGATTGGGGGCAGTGATACGATATTGGTCTGCGCAAGCACGTTGTGGCTCCGGCTCCTCTGTACATTCCCACAGCCATTCACTCCCCCGGATCCATCGACCTATGGGTGTTCGTGGGTTGCCGCGAAGTAGTTGTCGAAGCGCGGGGAGGGTGTCCAATGCAGATACTGTACAAGGGGGGGAATAACAGGGTGTCACGAGTCCGTCACAGCGGATCACAGCAACAGCTAACATAGTCTCTCTGCCAGCACAACAGAATGAATAAAATGTTTCGAAGCCGCAAAATATGTCATAGGCCGATTTAGGACTTTTCATGTATCGACTGGCGTGAGGCGTTGAGTGGATAAACAGTAACTGATTGCACCCCCTCAGCACAGCGACGCGAGGAGCAGCTCAAACGTACAGTTCTCATCACTAGGGCCCCATTCGTTGCCACCCAACTCTCTTCTGCGCTGCTGCCGAGTGCTTCCAAGGTCCCTCTTTGGATTCTCTTCAAAAAAAAAACGAAACGAAAGCGTTCTCTCTTCAATGCCCACCAGAGTCTAATCTGCATCTATGTTATCTGTAGGACTCGGACGGATGCGCGTCTTGCCATCTCGCATTTACCAAATGCGTGACGCAAGCGATTGTAGCGGCGCTCCTCGAAGATGCAGCGAGCGATGTAATGTGATACTCATGAGCTTGAAGACGCGGGGTTTGATTGTGATGCCAAATCGGGCAGTCCCTATCAGTCAAAGTCAGTGACTCACACGGCCTTCTCGAGATATGTGTAAATTAAGAATCCTGACTCCCTCTACTAGTAACCAAAATGACTTCCGAGTATGAGCACCCGAATCCCCTTCCTCCACTCCAGCTCGCCATCTCGATCCTCATTCAAGCCGCCGAGGGTCTCTCTGCGTGAGTACAATTCTGACGCTGTCATACACACAGAGTATATTCAAGATGGGACCTCATTCCGCCGATCTCAGGACGGTCATCTTCCCATTTGTACCTCAATTCGTACAGGATACAGGCATCACAGGCGGAGACGAGCGGAAGACGGGATACTGGGCTGGCGTTCTGGTGAGTTTACCAACACGTCATCCAGGTCAGCAAGTGGGAATCTTTCGCCTCACTTCTAGGAATCAGTGTTCTTCGTCGCCGAGTTCTTCTCGGTATACATCTGGGGCAGAGCGGCGGACAGCTTCGGGCGACGACCGGTGCTCCTTCTCGGGCCCTTGGGGCTGGCCGTGTCGCTTGTCGGGTTCGGCTGGTCAAAGACGTTCTTGGGGCTACTGTTCTGGCGCAGCGCGCAGGGCGTGTTCAACGGAAACATCGGCAAGTCCAAAATCCCATCATGGAACCGACTAACATCAGCAACAGGCGTTGTTAAGACCGTATTAGTAGAGGTGCACTTCTATCAACATTCTAATTGCCGCAAGCCATTGATCGTTTTTGTATCAGATCTCCGACAAGACGAACCTGGCCCAGGCCATGTCTTTCGTACCGGTTGCCTGGACGTCAGGCACCACTCTTGGGTACTCTTCTCCAGCCACCACGCTTCACTGCCTCATGTTTGTCGAACAGGCCTATCATCGGTGGCCTCCTGTCACAACCAGCGATCCGCTTTCCGGAAAGCTTTGGGAAGCTCAAGACCTTTCGAGACTATCCATATCTCCTTCCTTGTGCTGTCGTTGGGCTTGCATCGCTGTCGATATTTGTCCTCGGGTTCTTCGGTCTCAAAGAGGTGAGAAATTATCGGTGGTTTTCCTATTCCTATTCCGGACCCAATGATCATCAGACCTTGCCCACGATTCGGGCTCGCTCGAACCAGAATCGAGAACGGACCCAAGACGAGACAGAACCACTGATCGCTCATGAATCGCCCGCAGCTACCGCTGCGTCATACTCGTCGGTTGAGTCGTCAGCTGTAGCAAAAAATGATGAGCCCCCCTCACTTTGGGAGCTGCTCGTACCCGATTTGGTCGTTCCATTAGTAAACTACGGGTCCTTCTGCTTCGTCCAGACCTCTTATCAAGGTCAGAACTGGCATACCGCCCACTTATGGCGACTCTGACGTTTGAAAAGTTCTGTTCCCTCTGATGTATTCCACCAGCATCGAGAACGGCGGGCTCGGCTTCAGCCCCTACCAAATCGGGGTGATTCGTGGAGTCTGGGGTTTCCTCAACACCTTGTTCCAGATTTTCCTCGCAGCGCGCTTGATCAAGTACCTCGGACCTCGGACTACTTATATCTGCTCTTTTGCCAATTTCGCAGTGTGCATTGGCTCGTACCCTCTTCTTTCTTTTTTGGCAATGAGAGCCGGTCGCGTCGATCTCTTTGTATGGCTGGTTGTGGTCGCTCAGCTGACGGCCAACTTGCTTGTCGGCGTTTCATATGGTGAGTCATTTTGATATACCTCAGGTCTCCTGCTCAGCACTACGGATGTAGCCTCAATTCAGCTGTTCATCGTGCGAAGTGTACCCCGGGCTTCGGCGATTTCCGTGACCAATTCTATTGCTCAGATGGTTTCAACAATATTGCGCGCTTTAGCGCCGTTTCTAGCGTCTGCGCTGTTCGCTGTGTCAATTGAAAAGAACCTGATAGGTGGTTTCTTGGTCTATATTGTTCTTTTGGCGATTGTGTTCGTCGGGATATGGGCTTCGTTACTTCTCAAGGAGTGATCCTGCCTTGAATTAAAGGCCTTCAACAAGTGATTAGAAGAATGTAATAAAATACAGATTCTGGATCAATGTTCACTGATTTGTCAGATGGCATTGCTCTTCTGAAATCATATGGCTCACGATCACCGATTCCTATCGAAGGTACTCAGGTTTCGAGATCAAAGATCCAGGATTGGTGAAAACTTGAGTTCCAGTCGAATCCGATTTGGCTCAGAACAGCACATGTCCTCTACGCGAGACACTGTGTGCGAATGACAGAGACAAGCTCTTCAGCTTCTGTATTTCGATTCATCATTCCGATCCTCCAACGTACATAGCAGACAAGCACAGATCCTGGTCCTGAGCCTGACTGGCAATCTTGGTCAGTCATAAGCGAGTATGATGACCGCACAACATGTCCCCCAATATCAATATCTTGTCCTGTTCCTCGGGTCTTCATCTCTAAGCTAACGGCTTACAGATGGGAACCGATTCTAAAGAAGTGTATTTTACTTCTCGCGTACTCAGCATGACCGCGACGTTTAAAAGGGCTTCTACTTCCGAGACGTCATCATTTATAAACTAACGCAGTCTCGTAGCTCCTCGCAAGCATCACTAGATGTCGCTCAATCCTTATGATACATACATAAGCAAAGTGATGCCCCTAGTTAAACCATCTCGGAATCCCTAGTCGCCGAACTGGTAATCGTGCCTTCGGGATCCCGATGAGGTATGGGCTCGATGTGAAAAGGAGCAGGATGTTCGTCAGTCACTCGAAGTTGTGTCTTGTGCTTAGCTTTAGTAATCTGAACATATACCTCGATAGAGCTCACTCTAGTGACGATCACTCCACTTGAACCGAGATTGCGCGGTCTGCTCCTGACTAAAGGCTAATTTGAAGATTCATTTCAGCGCTTGCCGGTTTGGGACACATCGACTGACGGTGTCCGAAATGCCGACAGGATCGTTGCTGTGAGGTTCAAAGTCCTGGCGAATCCTCTGGAATTGAGTGCGTCGGTTTCGAAATTCGAAGCAGGCAGTGAGAGAGACACGCCGAACGAGCAAGCAGTGTGACCGTTACTGAATGATTGTAGGTTTTCCTCACAATGAGTTGGACTGTGTGGGTGCGAAATTGACCGGGTAAGGCAATGCAGGAGGGCAATTTGACAGGACTCACTAGCGAGATGGATGGAATTCTGCTTTCCCCTGGCGAGATATAGAATTAGATCGAGCAGCGCGACGAAAGATGTCAGAGCAGCGGCTTCGAAGGTCAAGCGCACGATCCTAGACAAAGTCTAGAGATGAAGGGCGAGGAACCGGTTCGAAAGTTGGATTGGCGGAGGAGACCTTTTCCGTGCTGGTCTCTCGCGTCAGGCACCGATCGGAAAGCTATCCATATTATCACTCACTGCTTAAATCCAGTTCGTATTCTCCGTAAGTGAGTTATCTGGAACGGAGTAGATACAAGATCAAGCGTGCACCAGGACAATGGAGATGATCATCTCCGTAGCTACTGAGAATCAGATTGGACCAAGAGTTAGTTTCCTTGACATTTACCCGCAGATCTAGCAGCTACATGAGTGAGAAATGACCCAACTGAGACAGTTATCCCCACGCGATCAGCCATGTTGTGACTTGCGCAACATGAGGAGTCTCGCTGGAAAAGTACAGTCGCGAGATTAACCAGGATCTTTTTGGTGAAAGAAGGCTCGCGTGTCGTACGGGCGTTCAATGAGCCCAATGGCTGTGGCAATCCCGGCGCTCAGAGCAACCAGCATGCCTAAAATGGCGGCCGAGAGGATTGAAATAGAATGGGTGACGGTCCAACACCGGTGAATAAAAAAGGCTCGAACCAGGGCTGCGATCGTGGCCTACAATAGGTTATCTCGATCGTCCTCCAGACGTTGAGAGCCACAGACCGTCCATGCAGTTAGTATCTGTACCAAGTCCGGAAGAAAATAAGAAATGGTAAATAGATACGACTGACAAGAATGTCCAGTGAAACGCATTCCAAGCTAGAACGTTCCCGTAGTTTACGACAAAAGTGTTGTACATCAATTGGCTGAAATGCCATGGATAAATCGGTGAACAAAAACTGAGCAGAAAGTAGTTGGAAAAGTACAAATCCGCTCCAAACTGAAAGCTACTCGCCAGAAACAAGGCCGATACGAAGCTTCGGATAATCACAAGATCCTGGTGGTATTCTTTGACATATTTCCACATTTTTATGCCTGGTGGCTCAGCATTAGTGAACAGCACAAATCTCGGACCACAAAGCTAATGCCGATACGTCTGTGTATGGCCCTGGCAAAGAAACGCACAGAGACAGCCCATCATGAAAGTCTACATCCACAACCTGCGCTTCTCACTCAGTGAGTTGATCCATGAATTGCTGCGACTCGTTTCACCCGATCAAGAAGGGACCCAGATTCAGATCGTAGAAATGCTGGCTGACGATGGCCGCCGCAACAGCGGTCTCGTTGTAAGAGAAGGGCATCCCAGGCCACATACGGGGGAGGGAGGCTGAGGCCCATGCAAGTTTCCAACCACAGCTTTAAGTCACGATCATCGACTTGCGATCCCGCTGGTGAGAAGCGCCGGAGTGATGACTGTTTCAACTTGTTCCGAGATCAAAACAGAGTTGACTCCCACACCGAATTCCAGATTCCTCAACGGCACCAGCGTTTTGCTGAGTCAGACAGATGCTTGGATGACTGGATTATCCAATTCAGCTCCGATGGCTGAGTGTCAGGCACAGAAGAATATCCAGGAGTGCATGAGACGAGCTTTCCCATGCACATTGTGGTCGGATCATCGGTCCCAAACAAGCACCGATCACCGGAAACAGGACTTGCTCGTGAGTTAGAATCCGGAATACAATCGCGTTGAGCAACTTGGCGCGCATGCGGAATGCGTCAGCTCCAGATACGCCCTCTTACTGTCCGATATTAAGCTTGAGGAGCCAGGAGTTCCGTTTTGATATTGTGCGTGGACGGCTACGTCGCTTCAAGCCACCGATCGAGTTTGTTCACTCATTTGTGAAAAAATTGTGAAAATACGCCAAGTTTCATTCCTATCAATCAACGGAACAGGCTCCGCCTCGATAACGGATCGTAAGCAGTGGCAAAGACGCGCACTGCTCCAGAACGGCGGTTCAAGATCCCACATTTCACCAAAGTTACAGTCAGGACGAGGCCTAGAAAACATGCCACGGAGGCTGCGAGAAATCCGATCGCCAATCCTGCTGCGGTGCCGCGCAGGCCTGTTGCCCCGAGACTGAGGATGAATTTGTTGCCTGTTTCGATTGGGGACGTCGATGACGGTAAGAGACTCGAAGGGGGCATGGAACTGCCCCAAAACGTGGGTTGTGTAAGAGATTCTGAGACGCGTTTAGTGAGTGGGGTCTGTAGGCTTCGACCCCAAGTCGCCCAAGACCGACCTGGGGCAATTGTACTGCACGCCGCGGTTGGGGTCTCGGCTCCAGTCTTTTGGATCGCATAACTTTGTAGAACAGAGCTAGATATTGCAGTGCTGATTTGGGTTGGAGACATCTGAGTCGCTTTTGAAGTGCTGAAGGTGGTCGTTTAACGCAAGGTGAAAGCAATCAGCGGGGAGCGTACACGCGATGGAAGTGAGGCCTGTCATGACTTAAATAGACTGACAGATAGAATTTTGGGGTCCTACAGAGCTCACAGAAGAGGAGAATACCCGTGCGGAAGCAGCTCGTATCACAACCAGAGAAATCTATCGTTCCAACAGACCGTTGCTGTGGGTTGTTTGGCTGATCCATTTTGACGCGCAACATCACATGATCGCGCCCCTCTTTCGCTCGCTCCTGAGGGATGAGGCACCGTTACACCCTCGGATCCTATTCGACCACTCTGGTGAACGTCCTCGACTGAGGGCACGCAAGTCCATGAAGGATATCCCGTCGTTCGTGAGCGCTATTGGCCCGTGACTGGCTGCGCAAAACAGAAGTGGTAATTTTAGCTTTCCAAAGACAAGTTCGCAGTCTCACGCATATATCAGACACGACTGGTCACTCATCAATCGTTCTTTTCAGCCCAAACAGTATCGGGAATGCCCGCATTCTCCCATCCAGTCGACGCGCAAGGCATCGCCTCCGACTGGCTGCAGGCGTTCTCCACTGCCCTCGGCGCCGCCGACATCCCGCGTGTCGCTGAGTGTTTTCACCCAGAGGGCTGGCTCCGCGATGTTCTCGTTTTCACCTGGCTCAATCGCACTCTCCGCGGACGCGCCCGTATATCGACCTTCTTGTCCACTGCCCGCACACCGCTCACTTCTGTTGTGCGACCGGCACTCGACACCCGCACGCACATGAGTCCTACATTCGGTCCGATCACACCGCTGGTCGAAGGCGTGTCATCTGGATTCAGGTTCGAGACGGCGTTAGGGCACGTTCAGGGATACGTTTCGCTGACACCGGGTGAGGATGGCGTTTGGAGAGCGTTGATGGTCTTTGTGCACCTCGAAGACATCCGCGGACATGAGGAGAGTGGGCCGGAGAGCGGTATCTATGGCGGTCACACAGTGTCGTGGGGTGAGGTGCGGGCTGGACGGAAAGCGGATATCGAGCGTGACCCGCATGTGCTTATCGGTGCGTATCGTCCGTGCAATCTTCCATTGCTCATGGGTTGCAGTGGGTGCCGGGCAGACTGGTCTGAACGTCGCTGCTCGTTTCAAGCAAATGGGCATACGGACTCTGATCATCGAGAAAACGGCGCGGGTCGGCGATGTGTGGAGGAAGCGGTATCCTATGCTCACTTTGCACACCATCAAGTGCCATCATGAAAGTAGGTACTTGTTAATTTATCCTGCTTAACGCTCATTGCCAATCCAGTGCTATATCAGTCCTACCCTTCAAATTGGCCAACCTACACTCCACGCGACAAGCTGGCAGATTGGCTTGAGCAATACGCTGTCACGCAAGACTTAGTCGTCTGGACCAGCTCTCAGCTTCTGCCGGTGCCCAGATACGATGCAGACAGCAGGAAGTGGAACTTAGTCATCGACCGTGCCGGCAAGCATGTTCCACTACGTCCTGCGCATATCGTCATAGCAGGAGGCACCTTCGGAAAACCTCGCACGCCTGATGTCCCCGACTCATCCATTTTCACCGGTTCAATCACCCATTCCTCCTCGTACTCGGGCGGGGCCTCATATGCCGGTAAACGCGTCCTTGTTGTCGGTGCAGGCAACAGCGCAGCAGACATCTGTCAAGATCTGCACGCGCATGGCGCCCAAGCGACAATGCTCCAGCGGTCTTCCAGCTGTGTAGTGTCTCAGTCTAGCGCGCGGAAGCGTCAAAGCCTTGCGTTCCCTGCGGATGTGCCCATACAGATTAACGACTTCAAAACACAGGCCATGCCGTACCTCATGCTTCGCGAAGTGAGCAGCTCGCTCACGCAGTCATTCTGGGATGCCGAGAAGGAGCTCCATGAAGGTCTGAGAGAAGCCGGACTGAGTCTTACCATGGGCAAAGACGGAAGTGGGCAGTTTGCCATGATCTATGAGCGATTTGGAGGTGGGTGGTCAGCTTTACTTGCGACTGTCGCGGCTGATTGACTCTAGGATATTGTGAGTGCGAATGCCACTAGGGATGAACTATCTTTGATCAAGGCCAGGGATCGATCTCGGGACCGCCAAACTCATTCGGGACCGCCAAGTCCTCGTCAAGCACGGTGTCGAACTCGCTCGATTCAAGCTCAACGGTGTAGTTTACAGCGACGGCACAGAAGCCGAGGTCGATGCCGTCGTTTACGCGTGAGTCTAGCTGCTGTCTATCAGCGTAACTTACCGATCCACAATAGCACGTCGTTTGAGAGTATCCGAGACACCATGCGTCCGATCTTTGGCGACGATGTCATCAGCCAGACGAGCCCTGTCTGGGGTGTCGATGAGGAAGGAGAACTGCATGGGTGTTATCGGCCATCTGGCTATCCGGGAGTGTGTCCCCGCCTGCCTGTTTGTCTTCCATGCTAACGGCTCGCATAGCTATGGTTTGCTGCCGGGGACTTTACCCTTTCGCGGTTTTGTTCCAAACAGTTGGTACAGTGTCCTTGTTCTCATCTGTTCCAGGACCCTTATCAGACACAGGCCATTCAGATCAGGGCCCTAGAGTTGGGAATCCTGTAATCCATGTTACTCGACCTGGTGCAGATAGAGTGTCGTGTTGGTTGTCATGTCAATCTGTGATCCCAGAGGGGCAAGGTCATTGGCAGGTGCGGGCGGTGATTGGTTATGTTATCAGGCGGTGCTTTCAAAGCGCTATACTTGGCGGCAAAGGAACCGTGAAAGGAACACCGCTCAGAAATGATTTGACACATTCATCATGCATCACGCCGCCTTTGAGCTTTCGTTGTCCATACCACCAGGGCAGTCCCGCCTGGGCTTCAGTGTTTAAAAGCACGACGCTAGCTGTTTATCATGACACTCAAACATGCCTTTCTTCACCCTCCAAAGCGGTCTTACTTTCAGCTACACCGACAGCGGGATCCCCCATTCCGACCAGACAGACTATGTCACGCTCTTCCTCATCCATGGGATCATGTTCCACAACGGTAAGCTACTGTTGTCTATCCTGTACTTCAGGAACTCACACGGATCCGCGGTCAGGGACATTTGCGTCGCTCGCGGCGATCGGCCCTTCAAACGGGGTTCGCGTAATCGCCGTGAATCGCCGTGGATACCCAGGAACGACCCCCTACTCAGCAGAAGAGCTGACGCTGTTCGTCAGCGGGAACGGGGATGATAAGGAGCGGCTGCTAGCGGAAATGGGGCAGCATCTGGCCTTGCTGATCGCTGGGCTGATCACCTCGCTCTCCCTCCCGGCTCACATTGCGGTCGCTGGGTGGTCGCTCGGAGCTCTGAAAGTGCTCTCGATTGCGGCCTCGATAGACACGTTGCCAGAAGACGCCCGTCAGACTCTCACCAGCTCGGTCCGCAGTATGATCCTCCTCCGTGAGTTCTTCCAACCAGAGACAGAAGGTGGCCTAAGCGTGATCTCTGCAGAGGGCCCCAGCATCGTGTATGCGGTCCCCGATCCCGAGGGATTCTATGTGCCACAAAGCGATCCGGCGATCTCCCCTGCCGAGCTGGGTCCCTTCTTCGCGCGTTGGGTTTCCAGCTTCTTTGTGCACGGGGACCTGTCAAAGCACGAGCTCAGCAGTCTCACATACGACCGCACGGATCCAGACCGCTCACCATCCATCGTCCGTCTGCCGATGGACCACCTCGTCGATTTCGAGGCGGCGTCGAAGTACGATGATATCGTCGTCTCCCCGAGCTTCAGCGCGGCCACGGCGAAGCAGCTCGACAAAGCCTTGTTCGACGTGCACATCCGTGGCAACCTGTGGAAGAACACCAAGTTCTTCTGCGTGGTTACGTCCGCGGATTCGTGGAATACGATGTACGGCGCATGGAAGCTGGAGGAGCGGATGCGTGCCGAGGCGAAGCCCGAATGCGAGATCACATTCAAGGTGGTCAAAGGCGCGAATCATTTCGTGAGTGCCCTCAGTTACGACACGTGCGTCGGTTTCTCACAGCAGCACAGTTCGTGATGGAGGATGCGCAGGGGGCAATGGATTGCTTCAAGACATGCTTCGTGTAGATTTCTATGACTCCCACTAGTCATTCGATCGTAAAATAAAACTCTGTACCTCTTCACTGAGATTGGCACAGATTCGAGCCGTGATTGCGATTGAGTAAATGGATAGACCTATGTCCTTGAACATGTGTCATCAGGTAGATGGGGACACTGGACAAGAGAGAGAAATCGAACCTCCGAATTGCTGACGCGCTCCAGTTTGATTGACTGTAGGGTCTGAGTACCTTGAAGCAGTTAGTAGAGAATCCCAATCTTCATTGAGTCTGAGTGCGTGCCGTGGAGACACCTCCCCCAAAGCAACTCGACTAGAACTTGGTACCACTGCAACCTAGCGCATCGCTAATCCAATTCATTCTACCTCTGAAAGCGTTTGCCGGAAATTTTGACTGTGAAAGGACGGGGATGAGAGAAGAAAAAACGCACGCATCCGTGCGAGTACTAATCAATTTGTCGTAAGACAGCTTGTTGAGTCATGGGACCTGTGATTATCTGTATTAAGGAGGCTCAAATTTGAGAATTTTCTTTCCGGCAGAGTCTTGCACAGATGATGGACAGTTTCTCTGAAAAGGCGGACGTTTTTCCGGGCAAACCAGTCACATTCTAGTAGGTTTGTGACGGATAACCAATTCTCCTCTTCTCCCAACCGTTAGTCGGTGTAGTATACTGTATGTCTACGCGCGACTCAAACTGCCGATCTCTAACGCACTATGTTGGTATATAGTACTTCAATGTGGTACGGGCAACAAATTTCCACCCTCCCCCTGATGGCAATTGTCCGGCACGGTGCTAACCTGGCAGCACCCAAGCCTGAGATGTAGGGCGGCAAGGGCCGCCCTTCGGGCCTAGGTCCTGAAATTCTGACTCACGGCGGTCACATTATATGAGATGATACGAGGTTCTCCAATCAATCTCAGAGAGACGGCACATGGAGCTGTCTGACTCAAAAAAACAATACTGATTTTCCTGGTCAGTGGCATGCAGTCGAAGCGGGCGGCTCGCCGACTGAACCGGATGTAGAACCATACTCCTCACTTCCTCCCCTGGTCTGATCTCGCATGCTAGCAGGCGACGTCTCGCCTGACAAACTTGCACGAGGCACAGAGTCTTCGACAACACGGCATCCTAGCTCCCTCACGTTATGAGAAGGATCCTCTCCTGTCTGCTGAGAACCGCGACGCAGAGAGCCAGAAGTACCTTAGGGTGAAGGCGAAAAAGCGGCATCGAAGGGGGCAAAGAAGATCAGGACACATCCGAACATCAGTGTTGGACGGAAATTGAACTGTGATTGAAGTGCTGGATTTAGTCCGCCCTCCTTAGTCATCGATTACTCATGAAGGTTACGAGGAAATCGGTTTCAAGGTTGAAATTTCCAATACAGGGTTACGGCAGACGGAGTCCCTGGGTGGATGGAGTCTAGCACTGAGGCTTACGGCCCTGGCATGATAAATGCTAGACAGCGGTAAGACTTCGCGTCGTCAAGTGCCAAGGTATAACTTGGATTATCACGCTTGAGAGGCCCATGCTGCCCTTCAATGGAACTAGCGCGACTCGTGGAAACGTCGTCAGTAGCACGAGTGCTTATAATCACGAACCTGTCTGGGCAGTCTCAAAATGCCTTCCCTCACATTACAGAACGGCGTGGATTTCAGCTACACTGACAGCGGAGAACCCCGCACCAACCAGACAGACTATGCTACGCTCATTCTCATACACGGGATCATGTTCCACAATGGCAAGCTAGCAGTGCTCGTATTTCTTTGGAGCTGAAAGCGATCTGCGTTCAGGAACATTTTCATCCCTCGCGGACCTCGGCCCTTCAAACGGGGTCCGCGTCATCGCGGTGAATCGCCGTGGCTACCCGGGGTCGACTGATTACTTGCCGGAAGAGCTGAGCCTGTTTGTCAGCGAGAACATGGACGAGAAAGAACGGCTGCTAGCAGAAATGGGGCGAGATCTGGCGTTGTTCATCGCTGGCCTGATCGACACACTCTCTCTGCCCTCTGGCGTTGCCGTGGTTGGATGGTCGCTTGGAGCTCTCAAAGTGCTGTCAATTGTGGCAGCCTTGGAAAAATTACCGGAAGGCACAAGACAAACTCTGCGCGGCTCTGTTCGCAGCATGATTCTTTTCCGTGAGATCCTTTTCCAAGAATGGAAAAACATCTGACAAGGAAATTCTACAGAAAGTCCAACAGTAGTGTTCGATATTCCAGATCCAAAAGGACTTTATATTCCCCAAAACGATCCTCATATTTCCGCCGAGGAGCTAGGGCCTTTCTTCGCACGTTGGGTCTCCAGCTTCTTCGTGCACGGCGACCTCTCAACACATGACCCAAGCAGTCTGACATACGACCGCACAGATCCCCTCCGCCCACCGACCGTTACCCGTTTTGCCATGGATCACCTCATCGACTTCGCCGCGAGCTCCAAGTACGATGCAGCCCTCATCTCGCCGCACTTCGGTGGCGTTACCGCAAAGTTAGTTGATCAAACCCTGTTCGACATGCACGTGCGGGGCGAGCTGTGGAAGGACACAAAGGTCTTCGTTGTGGCTGGCTCCGCTGACTCGTGGGCGTCAATTTATTCCTCTTGGAAGCTGGAGGAGCGAATGCTTGCCGAGGCAAGGCCGGAATGTGCGATCACATTCATAATGGTTGATGGCGCGAATCATTTTGTAGGTCATCTACGTCGCTTGCGCCTCTCCACTAAATTTCTTACGAACAACCAGTCCATGATCGAAGATCCACAGGGCACCCTGGACTGCTTCAAGGAGTGCTGCATCTAGATCGAATCGGTGTCATTCCACAGTTGGATTGACAACCGTGTTTACTTTGCGGTCAGGGTCCCACGGGGCCTTTGTCGTCTGAGGGATCAAACTCTCCTGAGCCATGATTGACTAGTGCAAAGTAAACTCACGCAGATATCAGCTTGATTCGTCATTTGTATTTATATTCGCACATTCCATGACTGAAAAGGCTCACTTCGGAGGGAACAAGGGGGGACTTCTAGAGTTAAGCACGGTTGATGGAAAAGTGCGTTCAGAACACTCTCCGATCACGTTATCTTCTGTATCAAAGTGTATATGTAAGCCATATGAGAACGAGAACGCTTCTCAGGCCCGCCGGTCCGGGATTGCCGATGGTCCAACGCGCGACAAGATGTTTCTCCTCGCAGCCACATGTTTCCGCAATACGTGGGCTTATGCACGGACGAAGAGGGGCTAAGACCGATGCCAACTTTTTTTTTGTCTTGGGGTAAGAGCTCGACCGTAGTCCGTCGGAATGACTCTTTGGAACTGCTTTAGAGAAATCGGAGAATTCCGACCGCCGATGAGCGGAAATATCACGGTGTGAGATTGAGAATATATTCTGCGATCAAGAGCTCCAAGGTTAACTCTCCAATGCGCAATAGAACCGTTTTCACGTCACACAAATTTGGTGGTTCAAGTAGTACCCCGACTGTTGCCGAGACAAAGACTCGGGTCCAAGCTGTCTTCCTGGTCGTCAGGCGATTGTCAGGGCGATGGGTCCGAATACTCTGGGTTTGTTGCCTTCAAGTGGCGGAAAAGTTTTGCCAACCGCCTTTCATATCGATTGGAACTGTATGGATCGCTCGCTTCTTCTCCGATGCCTTCAATCGCTAGCCCTGTCTAGCTGTCATGATAGTTGCAACATAGATTTCTTGACACTCAGGAGCGGTGTGATTTTCAGTTACCCAAACAATCTAATCCTCGGACAAGGCGAACTATGGCCCTCGTTTGTTGCTCATCCACGGGGGGCCGTGTATGCTACACATCGGCGAGGTCGGTTGATTGTGCAAGTCTTGAGCCCCCCCTATTGATCTTCTCGAGCAAATTTACAAGATTGTCAGCTTCTGGGATTTCAAAGGGAGTGTGTCTCCTCGAATTGGATCGCCGTGAATACCCGGGATCGAAGTCTGACTCGCCGCAAGAACTAGATCTATTCACCAGGGAAACAAAGCGCAGAAAGAGAAGCCACTAGCTCTATCCATCGATGCGTTTATGATCATGCTACTTGAGAACGCGAGTAAGACTCTGACAACTTCCGTGAAAAGCATGATTCTTTTCCGTATGTTTTGTCACTAAAAATTAGTATTGTACAACTTTAAGTGACACACACCTTATGTACACGCTGAAGATGCATCCGACGCGTTGAGTTGTCCTTGACAAAATCAAGCTTGAGTTTGTGATGCTTCTGTGGGTGGTTCTTCTTCAAATCCCTGACATTGACTCAGCATGCGCAAGGTGAGGATATATATTGATTGGCACACACTCGCATATTGTACAGATGTACTTCTCGGTAGATGAATCCCACCGGAAGAAATGGTCCAAATCTTCTCGTCCCTCTCTTACTCCCTTCTTGGCACGCTCGAGCGACTCCTCCATGACTACATCGGCGAGCAGCCCATCCATATCTACAGCCTCGTCGTTGTCAGGACTGTCATTGGAACGTTTGCGCTTGTTCGTTGCGGGGGGTTTCTTTGCTAGTGACGGCATTAGAGTCATGACAAAGACTGAGTGCGTGCGGCGGCGGCGGCGGAGACACATACATTGTCTACTCGTCGCTTTGGCTGAAGGCGCTTGAGCCTCCTCGTTGTGTGGAGTCTCGTCTGTCGCGGACTGTTAGTCAAAGAGGTGCTCGAGTTCCATATCGGGTGAGGACGTACCATCGTCTGTGTCCGCATCCACACTAATGTAAGTCCGATCCCCTCCTATTGAGCTGCTTTGTAAAGGCGATTGTGCATGCAACAGAGAGCCGGAGCTTGGACTCGACAGATCGCGCGCAGACGTATCATCGATGGCGAGCTGATGGGTCGGGAGGCGTTGTGCGCCATTGGTCTCATCAAGAAGTCTGCTACTGGGCACCGGCCTCCGTTTTCCCGTAACTATGTTGGCAGGATCAATGCCCTCCACATGGGCCATGTGGGGCGTGATTGCGGCGTGATTGCGGCGTTGTTCGAGAGGTGGGGATAAAGGTGCGAACGAAAAAAATTGACAGCCTTGTCACGTTTGTAGGCTTCGATGCAGAATCGCACGCTTCCTGAGCCGACCCGGGTCGAGACCCGGGTTGTCGGGTCGCGCAGAATGCCCGACCCGACCCCGACCCGGTCTCTGACCCGACCCGACCCACCTCTCGGGTCGGGTCGCTGCGACCCGGGTTTCGGGTCGGGTCGCGGGTCGCGACCCGACCTGGGACAACACTAACTAAAATACAGCGGTCCGAAACAGTTCTTGATGAGTCATCTTCTCGCAGGGAGAACTACTTCTCCCGGCATCGATATATGCGCACGTATTGTGGATTTTCAGACGCCACTTGGTGGAGACGATACGATTGAACCGCTGCGGGGATGTTTTCGAACGATGTTGTGCTCAATGCTCATTGCCAAGAGGTCAAGATCTGATGAGCATAAATTAAATCAGACGGCAGCGCGGATCTAGACTTCTCACGTGAGTCTCTTGGCAGGAGCCGGTTCAAGTTCGTCATCGCCATATCTGTCCCAAATCGATATTTCCAGTGTATTGAGTCGTCATCCCCCCACGCATCACGGAAAACACTCCTATGAGTCGTCGACTTGTATATAGAGTGATATGACTGCACCCCCAATATCCTTCACACTCACAGACAAACGAACTGCTCATACGACTATCGCTACTTACAACATCCTCGCATCGATCATGGACACGCGCTCCAAAGCACATGCCGCCGCGAATCGCGAGCCACTTAATCTGAACCAGGGCAGTGGGCTTAACAAGCAGAACGGTGCGTCGTGACTTGTCCCGCTCGACTGGTCCCGAGTTGAATTGACTTTGCATTCTCGCTGGTGCAGTTGCGGGAAACGAGCGTTCGACGAACTTGCAAGGTGGAGGCGGACTGAATAGCGGAGCGTCGGGAATGCATGGCGATCTATCATCGACTGGAATGCACGGCGCTGGCAACACGATGCGCGGCCAGGAGCAATACGACAACTCGGCGATGGGGATGAGCGCCGGGGCGGGAGACCAACAGTATAACCCCAGTGCGACGTGGAGCCAGGATGGGCCGGACAGTGACAAGGTCTCCACCGGGGACAAGATCCAGGGTGAGTCTTCGTAGATTTTGACATTTGTTTATCTGTCTTACCGCCAGTCGACAGGCTCGTTGGAGAAGGCCGCTGGCAAGATGACAGGTAACCCGGGACTGCAGGAACGTGGTCAGCAACGCAAGGTACGTGTCGGGTTTATAATCGTGAAGTCTCAGTGGCTGACATGACCTGCAGATGGGCGAATTCCGCGAGAAGCGTGATATCTAAGGGCTGTCCAACCGACGCGAACACCAAATTGTACTTGTACATCGAAGAATCCCAGTTGTATCAAACATATTATTTTAAAATTAAGTGTTACGCTGTGTCATACATGGCGTCATCGTGTTATGACGCTGATTGCAGCTCGGGCCAGTACTTACATCATTGACTTCGAACTAGGCGACGACGATGGACTCTCAAAGTGATTCAACTGTTTCTAATATCTCGTCTAACCCGCAGTCGAGAAATTGTAAGCACTCATCATGAACCCACATGACATCCATGCCAAGCTGTTCTTGATATTAGCAACAAACGCTCATGCAGCAGAGCATGAGACCAATACGAAAGCAACCAAGGTTCCGGGCTCGGATACTATGGGCACAGCCGCGGGGAATACAGTCACGACTGCCGACAAGGTCTTGGGTGAGACGGACTTGGCTTACTGATGAGCTTGGTCTCACACTAGAAAAAGGCACGGCTGAAGAAATGGCTGGCCGACTGACGAACAACGAAAACATGCAGGAACGGGGGCAGGAGCGTAAGGTGTGCCCTCAATTGTCGTTCGTGAACTAGGTTTTGACGGTCTTGTGTCGTGCTGCAGGTGGGGGAATTCGATCCGCAGAACTTTTGAGGGCGATTCTGTTTTGAGTAGGATTTCGATAGCAAGCAAATTAAGGAAGAGTCCATAAATGGTAGGATACGAGGATGTACTGTACTGTATGTCTCCTGAAATTCGAAATGTCCGTGAAAAACGTCGATTCTGCCTCCCTCAACATTGAAACCTGGCCACCGATTGGAAGGTTAAGAGCAAACCAGGCTGATTTGATGAAGCCCGCGCTAGCGAAACATTATGCTTGGTCCTCAAAGCAACACAAGACCACCCATCAGCAACCCGAGGCCTAGGACTCCCACGGACGAAGCCCCGTGCCGGCCAGAAACTGCACCGCCAGTGGAGCCCTGAGCAACTGCGCCCAGTTGCCCACCTGCACCCGAACTCGTTCCACCACCCGCAGCATTCCCAGATCCCGCAGTCGGAGACCCGCCCGTTGCCGGGCTCGCGTTCGCTGCACCAGCACTAGGCACACCGGCGGCGGCGGCAATGGTCGTCTGCGGCACAGCAACAACTTTGGACTTGAAAGTCGCGTTGGGTGCAGAGGAAAGAGTGATGAGAGGCGCAGCACTCGAAGAAGTTGTGACGGTCGGCGGGGAGATCGATGATTCCGCGGTCGAAATCGCGGTCGGTGCGGGAACAGTCGGTGCGGGAACACTCGCGGATGAACTGGTCGTCAGAGCCTGTTCAGATGTGCTCGTGGTTTGGGGAGGCGATACAGTCTGGGTGGTGACTTGCGGTGCAGCTGTGCTCGTGCTCGCGCTCGTGCTCGCCGTGCTCGGCGGAGGAGGCGGGGGCAGTGTGCTCGTCGTCTGGGGCGGAGAGGTGCTCGTCGTCTTCGGTGGCTGCGATGACGAAGTAGTGCTCGTCTGCGGGGGCGGTGACGAGGATTGAGAAGGGGTCTTCGCTGGCGGCGGGGGAGGCGGTGCAGTCGTCTTGGGTGGGGGAGGCGGTGCCGCTGAGCTCGTGCTGCTCGTGGTCTTGGGTGGAGGCGCCTTGACGATCGTGATCGTCTTCACGACCGGAGATGCGGTCGTTTTGGGCGGCGCGGGCGGGGAAGGCGATGGAGGAGGCGGAGGTGGAGGAGGAGGAGGCGCGACTTGTGCTTTGGACCTTCAAAACGCGATGAGATCGAAACCTCGACTACCTTCGTGACTTTGCCAAAACGTACTGCGTGTTCTGTCCAAACGTCGCGTCCTGCGGCAGTCCAGCAGGACACGTACTCGATCCGGACGAAAACGATCCATTCTACAAGCATCCGTGGCATCAGTCAGGAAAAGCGGGTAGACTACGCAAAAAGACGGACCGCAGCGAAATAAGTACACGGCCCGGCATCCTTGTACGTGCACACCGCGAAGTCTCCCGGCGCGGCGGTAGAGCTGATCAGCGGCGACCCATCGTCGTCCACCGCCGCGCATTTGACTGCCCGGCGCACGGGTGCAGGCGCAGCCGAAACGCACGCGGCGAGCAGAGCGAGTGAGGTCAGGGTGAACGAAGGACGCATTTCTAGCTCAGCTAGCGCGGAGGGTTATGAAAGAGCGAAGATTGGCACCGGTGCCTTCGTAAGATTGCTTGTCGGACCAGCGCGCCAGCAACGGGAGGAAGAGAAAGAGGCGGAGAAAGGAGTGAAGGAGAAGTAACTATAGGCACCTTTACGCAAAAGCGCACAATCTCAAAGCCCGACGCGACTGCCGAGCACATTTTTTCAGCGTGGCTGTAGGCATCGATCATGATATGACTCTCGATCATCAGCGGATTATGCCAAACATGTCGATGTCTGTCAACACGTGACTAGAATTGCTAGGCACAAAAACACCGAACTCGAGAAAGCCTCAGTATCCTCAGAGACAAGCGGGGAGGACTCTGCCCAAGGATCAATTCAGCCTGGAAAGACCAGCTATATGTATGTTAATTGTAAATGATCTGGGCGATTGATTCTCTTCAGTGTTGTTGCTGGCTTGGCTCCGGTTACAAGAGGCTAGGCTTTCGGAATCCCGAGACCGAGCCGGCCCGGGACACACAAGGAACGTCGAATTGATCAGTCGAGCACTTCAATCGGAGTATATTAGCCATAACATTCGAAGCTACTATCTTACTCTTTGAACTACCCTCCAAAGCTATCTGCAGCAAACCCAAATGATTTGGGAAGTATCGAAGAGTCGGTCTGTACATGTGTGTACACTTTGTTTCCGATGTCACGTGAAGGCGGCAGGCTTCAGATCATGCTGTGAGATTACCATGGCGTCCTGGAGCGGTTGAGTCCGAAAATCGCTGGAAACGAAGCTACAATAGTAACATATCACATTATTTCTGTTCTACAAGCGTTCATCCCTAAAATCCGTGTGCTCTTTGAGCCACTTGGTCCATAAATTCACAGCAAATAATGAATCCTTTGGCATGCGATAAACGACCTCAGCCAATGGGAGGCTAGCACTCGCTCGAGCTTCGACAAATGCACACAAGTTCTTCAGACTGATGCCAGAAGCCTCGACAATGAGTACTCGCAGGTCGGCCCACTGGTTGCCGGTCGATAGGGACTCCAGGTCAGGGAGATTGACGGTCCCTCGTATGCGAAGTCTGGAGATGGCCGGGAGCGTGTTCTTCAGACCAGGTATCGCCGTCGAGTCTTCGATGTCGAGTGATGTGACTGTAGGGAACTGCATGTCCTGCTGCGCGAGATCTGTAGCGAACTGCGGTGCTTCGTCTAGGATCGTGATCTGTCGGAGTGGAGCGCATCGGAACGCCGCAAGGACACTGGGTCCTGCCCAACGATATCCGATGAAGAGGGATGTGACGCAAGAAACGAAGCTGGCAAGAGACACAGCCTCATCGGGGGACGGTCTGAGTTCGGCTGCGAAACCGCGGATCGCCAGAAGGCGAAGGGCCGAGGTCTCCCGAACCTCCTCTACTGCCCAGAATCTTAGCAGTATCTTGAGCCCCGGAAGACCTCGGTCATTGACAAACGCGCCGGCGTCGAGATCGAGCACCTCGAGTTTGTGGACAAATTCGGCGGGATCGGGATGCTGAATCCCCACTCCACCAAGAACGAGGGATTTCAAGAGGGGCGAATGGCGAAGTTGGATGGAAGAATGAAATTGCCGTTGAGACGATGTTTCGGGCCCCGAAGCATGGAGCTCAAGGTATTCCAAGCGCGGCGCATAAGCAGGTGCCACTTGGAGACCCAAGTTTTCGAACGTGGATCTAGTCAGATCGAGCGCGAGAGAGCGTATTCGTCCAACAGACCCCCAAATAAGAAAGAGAATGGGCCACATTCCGTTCGTCTCCTTCATCGTAAGAGAAACGTCGAGCGAGAGATCCTTCGAGCGGCGCAAACATTCATCCACCATCTGAACATGTAGTGGTTGGACTCGGGATATATAAATTGAGGTCCAGAGTTCGGGAAGATTCTGGGAGAGTGTGCGCCAGAGTCCGCAGATGCGAGTGAGGGTATAGACCCTCATTCCTGAAGGCCTCTGATCTGCGTCATGGATACAAAACCATTCGAAGATCTGGCAGAGCAGTTCGGGTGCGAGATCGGATATGCTAATGGGCTTGACAGCTGTGAATAGATGACTTGGCTTACCGTGCATGGTTCGGTCGTGGTCGGGCGCAAGGGACAGTCGTGTTCGGGCATCACCGAGGAATGCAGATGACGTTCCATGCCAGTAAGCTGTCGTCGCATCGTGCCGGGGGCGGCTTGTTCGCCGATCTCTGCTCGGCGGGATCCGGAGCTGAGAGACTTTGATTAGGTCAGTCACGTCAGATAGCGTCCGCGGAGCTCGAGAACGCGGCGACTGGCGAGGCTTGAATTCGAGTGAGTCATTCCTCGCGTCTCAGAGCGAACAAGTGTAGCTTTCGGCTCCTCAACTTAGCGACATACATAGTGCTCCCCTCTACGTTTTATTACATGTGCGACTAGCATAGGCCCCAGGCAATTCCGGCCCGACCATGGCTACCACCGCACTAACCAAATCGGGAGGAGGCTGAAGAGCAGGGGGAACGATGGATGGACTGATGGCGATGACAAGTCAGACGGACCGCGTGATAGTGATAACTCGGTGAGTCGGGTCATTCTACTCCCATCTTCTTCCTTCTGCCACTATTCTCAGCCCCTTTCCGACTTTATCTTCAGCTTCTCTCTCATTTTCATGCATCGATGCCCAACCCAGAGGTGTCGGGGCTCTGGTGCTGCTTTCGAAGGCGAGGACGGCGCAGTCGCGTCCGGGATGTCGAAGAAGCGGTACGTCCTTCTGGTCCGGGCGGGGTTGGCTAGGTGATTACCAGGACCCAGGTCATCCCGGACGAACGTACGCGTCTGATGAACAACCAATCTGACTCCGATGCGATGTGTGTTGGAATCTCTTGTTAACCCCAACCTGTACGATGACTTGGAGGTAGACCTGGGCCATCGGGGGATTGTGTTGCTGCCCAGAGCGCGCTCAATGAACGGCTCGAAAGGATTGTCCGTGCGAAGGAGAGGTATGTCAGCCCGATTTGCGCCTTGCCGGCGTCATCTCACACCGTGGAAGCAAAATGGTGAATATAGCCTCTCGGGCGCCGTTCGACATATGCGAGGTGTCGGAGTCTGATGAGGGCGCGACGCCAGTCCCGGAAGTGCTAGAAGCTCCGACAGCCCCAGACACCGATGGTCATGTCCATCAGGTGGATCCCGTGGTCTCACTGACTGCGTTTTCGCGGCCGGGCCCGCCACCCGCAAGCCACATCAACCGCCGGCCACCTATTCTTACGATGACACCCGCGCATTCCCAGACGAGCATCCTCTCACCGCATTACTCAGCCCCACGCACCGCCACTACCGAAGACAGCCGGTCGCTGAGTCGCGGCTCGTCAAGATCCTCCTCGCGCAAGCGATACGTTACAGCCTTCTACAGATTCCCAGTGCCACCTGCGTCTGATGCAGCTCTTCAAAATCGGGGCTTCCCCGAAAATGTGTCGAGAGTTTCGCTTGATTCGCTAGCTGTGAGTATCCCATTCACTGGGCTATGCTGCCTCTGATGTTAAATGGAAGGACGAGCATTTCAACCACACACCGCGACCGGCTGCGGCTGCGGAGGCCCAGTCTCACTCGGGAATCACGCTTGAATGGTAGACCTGATCCCTTCTCCGCCACGACCTTCTTGTTTTATTTTCACACACGTTCACTTTATAAGGACCTCAGTTCACACGTTTGTAATCCATAAAGTAAAGGACTGGACACATAAGTACGAAACACTTGACGATGTAACCCTACTCTATCTCGCTCACTCCATCATTTAACCCTCCGTCAATAAAGAAATTATTTTTCGGACGCTTCTGCGATACACGGTTGACCTAATCGCAACCTAACTGAAGCAGCCGCTCGAGCATGGGAAACATGATGCTAATTTCCAGAAGAAGCGACATCTTCTCGACTGTCACAGGGTCAATTTCCAGCACCGTCAGCCATTTGGCCAGCTTTCTTTGGAATGAAACGACGCTCTTCTGCGCTAAGAAATCTGAGACCAGGAGACTACGTATATGGGTGGGAATATTGTGACCGTCAAGTGATGCCATCACAGGAAGGAACTTGTCTCGTGGAGGCGAAAATATGGAGGCTCAAAACTACATGCTGATAACCGAGACGCATATCAGTGATGCAATATGTTGTTGAACTACGGATCATATGTTATTATGTCAGGACCCCAAAGACCATGAGTGATGATCAGAATGATCACGTGCAACAACCTTGACGAGCTTGCTGACAAATCCATTGACCGACACTTGTCATCACGTGCCAGATCAATTGTGGCTGCTTTGTCAGCTCAAGCAGCTTGCTACGTCATACTGATGTGGCCTCTGATCAATTGATCGCGGGGCCAGGGTGCATCACTGCTCGTCAGTACCAATATTTTGAATGTCTGGAGCATTGTAGTACAGCACTAGTGTTTTGATTCAAGCTGCAATGAAATTGAGGAAGACGAAGACAATGTCTGCCCTATGATAAGCTTTGAACTACAGACCAAACTCTGATGCGGCGGGTCTCTCAATCCTTGCTCTGGAGATCACTCAACCCACAGAACTTGCAGTACCCAGAGCAGACATGTTATTCTGGAAACTTCTCGAAGAACGTCCCCGAGTTTCCGCCGCCGAAAAGACCGCGCTTCAGAGTCCTAGGGAAAATCAGACATTTTTAACAATGATTGATCCAAAACTTATGGTGAGGTCATGACTTGCGGGTCAGTCAGGAGTCCACGCGATCCTGGAATCAAATGAGTAAGATTGTAATGCACGGTACATGTCTATGACCTTGCAAATCGGAAAGAAACACAAGTTTGCCGGTATGCTCATATTGAACATGTTGTGTAAAGCATAGGAACACCGCAATTGGGTACAACTCCGGGTCAAGACTTGCAACAGGAAGGGCACTGTTGTTGTTAATGAACTTGACAAATTTTCCTGTTGAACAGTGAGTGAAAGTAAATACTTGTGACGGAAAGCTCGATTACTTGTCTCAATCATCTCCTCGATCAAGTAAGAGCGCAGAAGAGAAGATGTATTTTTGCTGGAACTTCCTGTGGCTGCAGAGTCGTGAACCAGTGCTACACCCGCCTCCACAAATCGAATGGCGTAGATTGGAAGTTCTGCGGGCGGCGAAGAATGCTTTGAAATGTAATCTCGAATGAACGAGTATGTGAAGTTCAGTAACGTTGTGCCCCAAAAGAGTAGATTGGCCTCTGAGGTTGTATGTTGAAACTCCTCAACGGGGCTGAAGCGCTTCAGGGTGTGCCTCTTGGTAAACATACGCTTAAGGGCCACCAGCTGATTTGGCGCTGCACCCAAAGGTGTCGACGAGAGTGACGCCAATGTGAGATAGGCTGAATGCGCGGATTTGAATGTTCCAACACCAAGCGGCGGCAGGAATGTCTTGAGGGACAGCGAGCCGACTTCCTTGTCAGCAATATCACAGGTGAAAGCTTTCGCGCTTTCGAGGACAACAGAAAGGGGAGCAGATCGAACGCGAAAAAATTCAATTGTTTCTGTGATGTGCGCAGCTATGAAACATGAGCATCGCTGATGTACAAATTGATTAAGAGATCACAAACCAGCTTCTCTTGAAGATGCGGGTACTGAACCACTCAAAGTAAGCGCTTTGGCCATGCGCTTGAGATCCACAGGGTGATAAACGTCCTCGACCGTCTTGATCTCATGAATATCAAGATCATGGCATGGCCGCTGCCGTTGCGGCTCATTATCATCTTCAGCGGATCTTTTCTTTGATCCGGATCCGACGGATGAGATTGTGGCCGGCTTCTGGCTCTTATATATGTTTCAGCCCCAAACAAGCCTGATGACGGTTCAGAACTCACAGTTTCCAAGATCAAACCATTCTGGACGCTGGACCGAGCGCTTAAGGACTGAAGGGATGATGCCATTACTTGGATGCCAGTGGTATCAGCTGGAGACCATTGAGAGCGGTCTGAATCCACAGCACTCTTATCAACAAAAAAAATTGTGAATTAATGTTCGATATCAATCTCAAAAACGTACCTGGGACGCTTTTTTTTTGACTAAGAGTTGAAGTCTTGGAACGCGTCAATCGGAAAACTGGTGCTTCTAGAAAGGCGTCCACTGTGGGATCCGGTCTGTGACTTGACCTTTCGCTGACACTTTCAATCTGGAAAGGTTGGATGAGAGTAATAACTAAAATTTAATGGCAAAACAAACCTGCGATACGGCGTCGAAATGATCCTCTTGGAAGTTCAAAAATTGCTGCCACTCTTTAGAATTGATTACCAAAACGTAGAGGAAGGGCTTTGAAGGACGAGAGTAGACAAGTTTGCCCTGATCAGCGCGACTTCTTCCCTTCTTCAGGCAACGGTTGTATAAAATCGGTTGATCAGGCAGTTCCTCGTGGATGTTGATCCAGGTTTCGGCCTCTCTGACCACAAATCGGCTCTCATCAAAAGTAAACATAGATTTCGTTTGATCTGCAATCTCTGCATGTAGCTTAGCTGTGGCAACTTCGATCACAAGTTGGATGATCTCTGCCGCAGTCGCTTTAGCATGGATGTTCTTTCCCTCGCTAATTGTCTAGAATTAAGATTTGAGCGTCGAATTAAACAAGCGCACAGAGATTTGAGTGCATACCCCAAATGAAACACCGTTCTCCTTTCCTGGAGCCTCATAACGCACACCGATCTTCACAGTAGCAATCTCCTGAGGCGTTCCAGAGTAGGCCATTTGAGCCCATCGTTGCCGAGACGGAAGATATTGTTGGTGCGCTGCGGAGTATCCTTTAGAAGAATACTGTTCCGTTCCTGCTTGATGTCTGCCCATATTTGAAGAACTTGATTTGGGCAATGAGAGACGAGGACCTGTAAGACGAAATTATTCCCATAAATGCACGATTCAAGCTATATGAAGGACGCACCAGAGGCAGACCCCTGTTGGTGAGGAACGAACTGAGGGGGACCCATTGATTCTAGCACTTGTGGAACTGCCGCAATGACCCCAGCTTGAGATGCGTCTGAGGCTAACTTGAGTAAATTCAAAGCGAGAGGACGAAGCTTACCGCCAATCCGTCCTTCAATATTCTGCAGTCGAATGGAATCGCGTTCACGCTCAAGACTGACTTTTGTAGGTGCTAAGAGGCATGAGTCACAACGTATTCACTGGACATCCATGTACGCACCTCCAATCGTACTTGATGCCTTGGTTCGGTAATGCTCGTGACAAGCCTTGCAGACGATTCTGCTAGCCGATGTCGAGGACTGGTTCCCAACTCGATAACGAGGATGATCAGGCATGATAATGTGACCCTTGTTCAGATCTGGACGAGGCCGTGTGTAACAACGAGCACCAGATCGACACTCAAAGGGTTCTTGAGTGGAAATGTCATCTGTGAACGTTGCGTACACCGTTTCGCTCGACATTGAAGCCAGGCTGAGGAGTGAAGTTGAAATCGTGCATTTACAGTACTTATAGTGTAGCTCTCTCTGGCCACGTTCCTTGTACAGTATTTGTGATTCATTTCGGTCAATTTTTGGTCGGCGAGACCCTCCTAGAATTTCCGATGTATTTATGGCCATCCGAATTCAACCGAGAGGCAAGTCCTTGAATTTACGAGCGGATCCAAACTGGATCAACATGTGCCATCACACGTTTCCAAAATTGAGCTATGTACGGTAACCTACCTTCCATTGATATTAGCCGAGTTCCGGTGCGCTCCGACAGTGAACAATGTGCACTCCAACCAAGGAGAAACCAGTACTATAACTGAATTTTATTTCAATCTTACTCCGTAAAGTTACGCGGGGAACCACACTTTGCTTTGGGATTGGTTGGTAATCATGACTTTGGGACTCCGGAGCGCTCCGTAGCCATGCAAAATTCGTTCTTATAAATTGATTCATCGAACCGCTTCCCTTCTGCAGTGTCCCATTCCCTCTTCACTCTCAACAAACATTTACCGACTTGTGCATGCCTAAAGCCAATCAATATAAACCCGTCCGTATGTTACCAACAAGACTTATCGGCTCGATTTCACGGATATTCTAGCCCCCTCTGAGGATCTGCGGCCATTTATTGCAAAGTGTAAGGGCAACCTCGAGGCCCGATCTCAGAGTCCTGACAAGGGAGAGTCCAAAGCGTCAGATAAGGGGAACGACTAATACAGGAGACTTGGCAAACCTGACAAGGGAGAGTCCAAAGAGAAACCGAGTTGGGGACTCTCCTTGTCAGGGCCCACTATATATAGCCTACAGAACAATGGATGACCAAGCACAATGGAAGCGCCAGACAATGGGCCAGGGAGCAATGAGGGGCTGGATTGGGGAGAACAATGGGAGCCGGACCGTCGGAACAATGGGGGTCTGGGCCGGAATGTCATGTGGATGCGCTTGGCAGGGAAGTCCGGACCGAAGCATGTGACGCCTGACAGATGGCGTGTGCACGGTCACATGCAAGATCCCATGATGATCGGACAAAAGCAGGGGTTCCCCTGACACAAAGTACTGGAAACAAAACAAGAGCGATGTGGAGATTCTCGCACTACTCAAGAAGCATCATATCGATCTAGCAAAATACGGTCTAGAGTAAGTCTGCTTGTTGCCGTACATACTCCTCCTCTTTCTAGCTGAATATCGCTTTCAGGATTGCTACGTTTCGCAAAATTCGAGAGAATTTGGGATTTCTTTGTGCTCGGAGACAGGGTCACACGGTTGAGTCCATTGCTGGAGCAATCACTAAGCTTCGGGTCACGTACCCAAAGGCTGGTGGGCGAGAGATGGTCAGTTTACTGTTTCACGAGGAAGAAATCAATGTTTCACGGTGCGTCTATCCTAATATTTACGGAACATGACGCTGATCTATTCAAATCTGGGTCTTGTTTCGTCCAGCAAGACTGTAATGCAGTATTTCCATATCTATGAACCTGACCTTGTTCGCAAGCGTCGTCGTGGTCATTTCAAACGCAAGAGATTCTGGGCAGCTGGCTCGAACGATGTCTGGGCTGTAGATCAACATGACAAGTGGAAATACAAATTTGGTCTCGCTCTCCACACCGGGATCAATCCATTCCTAGGCCTGATTCATTGGATGAAGATTTGGTGGAATAATAACAACCCAAGACTCATTCTGAGCTATTATCTCAACGCAATTGAGACCATCGGATGTACGTGATTGCTCTTCTCCGTGTTGGCTGTGAATTGACAGATCCGAAGTCATGCCTCTCGTGACTCAAAGCGATCCTGGTACAGAGAATATTGGTATTGCAAATGGACACACACAACTGCGGCATTATCAAGATCAGTCACTCGTTGGTACATCTCAACACCGATGGATGAGACAGAAGAAGAACGTTATGCCCGAGATCACTTGGAGCCAACTGCGCCGTCGATTCACACCTGGCTTTGAGGACATACTCGAAATCGGAGTCAACAATGGTTGGTATGATCCTGGAGTGCTTATCGAAGCGTGCGTACATGTTCGATCTTTTGTCTATGTTCAAAAGCCTTACAAACTCAGTCTTATTTTCCGTTGGGTGTTCATCCCCTGGCTCCAAGCAGAACTTGAACTCTATCGCAACCGCATCAACAACACTGCTAAACGCCATGATCGTAACAAGATTCTTCCTCATGGTGTTCCAAACCATATGTTCGAATACCCAGAGGACTATGCAATTCTTGATTTCAAGGTCTGTAATTTCACATCGATTTCTTGCATGTTCAATTGATTTGAGAATTTACAGATCAAGATTGATCCTGAGGGTGTTCACAAGGTTCGAGCTATGTACGCTCCTCCTGATCACAAGATATTTCACCTTGTTCCTCCCGAATTCCATGACATGATCTCTGGGATTTATAAAAGTATTGGTGAGCCAAGTGTCAACAGAGAGTCATGCTGGGACGTCTACCTCCAGTTGCTTTCTGAATTCCGGACGCTTGATAAGATTCACGGTGTGGATGTCAGCGCTAATGAGAATTGGGGTTATGCGCTCACACAAGCATTGGACAACTACAATGACAAAATTCAGCCCATCCCCGGTCTCAAGGAACTACGCGGAGGTGAAGGTGTCATTGGTCCAGATGGCGGATATTATATGGGTGGTGTAAATCAAGGTGATGGTTTAGGTGCGTGCTTATTGGATTTTGTGTTCTCTGAGACTTACAACTTTCTAGACCAAGGCTTACAGTCTAAATTGAACCAGATGATTGACGACGTAGAGCCCAATGTCAATGGTGATTTGCAAAATGAACCTTCCACATCGGATGATTTATTCGCATGGTTTTCTGATGAAGAGGAGTCTTTAGCGGCAGCAGAGGGTGATTGGTAGCGATAATTGTACTGTATCTCTACCTATTCATTGACGAGCAGTGATGCACCCTGGCCCCGCGATCAATTGATCAGAGGCCACATCAGTATGACGTAGCAAGCTGCTTGAGCTGACAAAGCAGCCACAATTGATCTGGCACGTGATGACAAGTGTCGGTCAATGGATTTGTCAGCAAGCTCGTCAAGGTTGTTGCACGTGATCATTCTGATCATCACTCATGGTCTTTGGGGTCCTGACATAATAACATATGATCCGTAGTTCAACAACATATTGCATCACTGATATGCGTCTCGGTTATCAGCATGTAGTTTTGAGCCTCCATACGAAAACATCCAGGCAGCAAGTAGTTTAGGCGCGCAAACGCGTGTGCGCTCATCTCGGAGGAAATCCGAGATCCACATCTGAGATGAGGGTAAGCACGAGAGAGCGCAGGCTTGACATACTGATCACATTTTTCGGCGTCCCCCGAATCCACCAGGGGCAATCCTAGACGTCGGCATTCACCGCTTACTTCCGAAATTTGCAGAGGATCCTACGGCAAGGTCTTCTTTTGGCAGCTGCAGGTTGAGAACTAGGAACAAAGTGAGACAAAGCGAGAGTGACGTGGAAAATGACGTCAGAACCATCTAGTGTCTCGTGCTGAGGCGTTGGCATCGACTTCGCTATGTGTTCATTCCTGGCACGATAAACATTTAGAAACCACCTAGGATGCTTCAAAGCACAGAAAATGGAGTCGTGGTGAACGATGACAGCCTGTACACAGTGAGCAACAGCACACAATCAGCGCGGGAGAATGCTCCAACTTGATGCGAGTCACTCCCGATCGACGATAGGGTGTATCAGAGAGCATTAAAGTCTATATCAGTCCGTGATCGACCTTTTTGTACACAAATTTTCGGGTCTTGGGTTTGCTCAGTCCCTGTTGCGAAGAGCCGCATCCCGAGGCCGCCTTCGTGCTTCAGCATTACGCCACAGTGAGATTTCTTTCGCTGCATGGTATCCTAACCCAGTGATGAATTATATGTAGGGCAAATTTCACTGAAGAGAAATGGAGCCTAGCGATGTCATCGATGCGAGAACTAAGTTAACAAATGTGGAGCCATCAGCCCCAGACGACCGCTGGTCGGATCTTTCTGCGGAGCGGCCTCGTTCCGGTTTTATTCTACAAGGCGAGCTCTAGTTCAGATCAGATACATTGGGAAGGGACAGTAATCAAGATCAGAAACATCTGAAGTCTTAATAATCATACATAAACTCGCAGAAGAGAATCTTTTCACAGATCTACGGTGTTCATGATCAGACTGGAAGCATCATCAGACCGGGGCAGTATGGAGCATTCAAAAGGTGCCGGTGCACTGAGGAAACGTATGGTCAGCGCTCGGAACTGCTGAGAGAATGGAAAAAGAGGAGAAACCTTATGAAGCCCGCGAGATACTTGTAAGTCGGTTCGATCTCGTTCCCGTTGATGTCGCGAGCCTTGGAGATCTTGAACGAAGATAGGATCGAGGCCACAGCAATGTACAGCGAAGCCAAGGCCATGGGCTTTCCCGGACAGACTCTGTGTCTCATTTCAGCGATAGAGATGTTCGTCAACGGATCACTGACCTCCGACCGAATCCGAATGCAGAATCCGGAAACGGAACATCGGGATTGATCTGTCCGTCAGGAAGCAGGAACCGATCGGGGTTGAACTTGTCTGGATCTGGGTAGACGCTTTCATCATGCGTGATAGCCCTAATGTGGGAAATCAGACTCGACTCCGTTGTACGCGGAGAAGCAACTCGCCAAGTATTGCCTATCACTAGTGATTTGGCCGGGATCCTGAAGCCTTTGTACTCGCCGTCGACCGAGGTGAAGTGCGGGATTGCTAATGGGGAGATGTGAAATCTATCCCCAGTCCGGAGCATACCCGAGCATACCCATTGGAGTTGCATTTCTCCAGCGCAGAGTCTCTCGCACGATTGCCATGACATATGGCAAGTTTTTCTCGTCGTCGTAATCTGGGAGCCGGAGGCCCTGCGTGACAGCATCGATCTCGGCCTGTGCTCTGGCCTGGGCCTCAGGATTCGCCAGCATCGCGAGAACAAAAGTCTGGAGGGCGGACACACTGGTGTCAGCGCCGCCGAGGAAGAGGGTCGCCGCGGAGTTCTTGACTGTTTCCTCATTGTAGAATGAGGAATCCGACATCGTGCGCACGCTTTCCGACACGATCGACGAGGGCGCCTCGCCTGATGCCTGTGCAATATTTTGAGCGAGATATCACCGCCGGAGACAGTGGGGCTCGCCATCTGCCGCTTTGTCTCTGCAAAGGGCACATCGACCATCTGACGCGCCATCTTCCTCCAGACGGCTCCGTCGCGTTTGAACTTCGCCCCGGGGAACCACTCCGGAATGTGTTGCAGGGCGGGGAAGAAGTCCTTTGAATCGATCGCGGATCAACACCGGCCAGAAGGAGAAGCCCTGTTCACGCACGACCCAGAACGTCCCCGTGACACCGGCGACTGATAACGTCCGAAGCGCTGCATGCGCCAAATCCACGTAAAAGTCGTTTTCTTTCGCAATGGTGATTCCGTAAGTGGTCGACATAATAATCTCAGCGGCCCAGCTGGGAGCAGAGTCAATCGATGTTTCGTAATCCCGCTTACCGCCACGACTCACTGTCTGAAGTGATCCATGAACTCCTCAGGTGTAGTCATCAGTCGCCGCAGCACTTCATGTGCCGAGGCGAGCTGTTTGCTCCGATACTGGACTGCGGCCTTTTCGTTGAGGACTTGATGCATCAATCGCCGATGAGCGCGCCTGGCACAAGGGTCAGTTCGGCACTCGAAACGAGACGGCAGGTCCACGCCAACCATTTGTCCCCTGGGTCATAGTTCGCTATCAAAACCGCTTGAAATACACACACACTTACCGTATTTCATTGCCGCTGCCAGAAAATTAGCTCCGGGTTGTAGGTTTTGCGTGATCTGAACGCACCGACGCTGAAGTCCCATCCCATGACTTCGACAACCATCGGCCTCCGTGCCCTTCGCGAGACCATCTCAGCGAATCGAAATAAAAACAGAGCAGGGCTATGCTACAGACCTGTCAGAAAAGGCTGCCGACTGCTTGTCCAGCAAATCTGCTGCAGCAGAGGCCGAGCACAGCACAACTAGAGATGTTCCCGCTAGATCGAAGTGCAGAATATCCGAGTCTCGGGATGCAGAGTGAGCATGATTCCGACAACGACATCTACCACCCACCAACATCCTTGCTGATCTGTGCATAAGCCTCCCAGGGCTGACCCTTCGGATGATTGAAGAGGTTCCCCAGAATCGGAAGTTTTGGGAGGCCTGGAGGAAGCGGCAGGCGGCGCGCACGACGGCGGCCCAAATAGACAACCACGACGGTACCGATGGCTGCCAACACGAGCGGGATATGACGTTGGACGCTGGACATGAAGGGAAGAGGGAGGAGACCTGGCCTGAGCACAGACAAAAAGCATGGATCCTTTATCAGAATCGGCCTTGGCTGATAGCAGGTAACGAGGAAACCAGATTGGTGAGACGGATCTCGAACATATTGGTCGCATCGTCGATGAAGCGATTCGCTTATCAGACTATTTGGTAGTTCTGCTCTCCATTCTGCCGATTCGTATGCACGTTGACATCTCTTGCGCTTCTTGACGCTTCTCCGTAGATGAATGTGCGAAGGCTTCTCCCTCGCCATTGCATCTCCGATACTGAGTTGGAAAACAGGGGAAAACACCCCTGGGAAGCGTGGCACTGAGAATCGGATGAGAACCAACGGGGTAAAAGGCGGGATTCATGCACACCGATGCGATCCTCTCGAGTGGATGGAGCATGGGATGACACCCATCTCATCGGGCGTCATCTGTAACACCGATACTGATAGTCGAGGGCACGATCACCGAGACAGGCCTCGCAGAAGGTGGTCGGCGGCTTCCACTCAGGACCCAGACTTGAACTACCTAGTAAGACATCTTCAGCAGACGGATCGGTGGAGGTTCTACCGTTCTGCCGAAATGTCACTGGTCCGGGGAGTATGGCACCGGAATAAGGTACAGTGCGGGGCAGATAGACCAGTATCAAACACGTTTGTCACCGAGGCGAGTGTCGGCGGGCAGGGCAGTGCACTTGCTTGAAAGGTGTATCGTCAGTCTAGTATTCTCGCCCAGACGTGGCGTAGCAGTCAGGCCCCGTTGTCGTCGCACAGCAGTTGGGGTCCCCGGGACGGAGCGCCAGAAAGATTATGCGGACCGGATGTAGTTTGCCAGTCGAGGACGGGTCCCTCTTTGTGTCGTAGGAGAGGAACGGCATTTGACCCGTCAATGTCGATTGATCGAGTGGCCGTGTCGATCTAGAACTCTCGTCTCTTTGTCGATGTCCCATTTTTCAAAAAATATTCCAAGTGCAATCAAATAGAGAAATCCACCAGGTCACCGCTCATTCTTGGATCACGATATGACTTCATAGTCCTGGAGGACGAAAAGCATGCTTGACTTCAGCTCTCCGTCCCAGACCTTGTTTTGGTCTATAAATTTCAATGCTCGGATGAGCTCCGTAAGTAGATGGCACGGAAGCTCCAGAATCTTCGATACTGGAGCAAACCAAACTGCTGATGGAGCTCAAAGCACTCGTTGATACAAGGTGAAAAGCGTGTTTTGTTTTCGGTTTATCTGGTGACCGCGACCGATCCTCATCTAATTGCGATTGCGTTCAGGACGATCGGTTGGGCCGCCCAGTGCTCATCTATATGTTTAACTCATGGGCAGAGATTTCTGAATTCCCATCGTCAGGAACTCTCGATAAAGGGCTTAGGAAAGATCAAGGATGTGAACTAATTCGGCAAGCATACTTACAATAATCATCCCCTCAGGGCCCGCCGTAGACGTATCAATGGCTCATTTTGGTTCGAGACCTAGCGCCCACACGTGGTCGATTAGAGAAGTCCTTATCAGGTCAAACCGTGTCCAACCGTTCACTGCTCAAATGGTTTGTCATAATCATAAACTGTTGTTCTACTTTCTACGAGACATTTCAATGGGGGCCGTTACAGTACTTCATTAGACACGACGTAAATTAATCCTTCTTGTTATCCATTTGCGACTCGGTATCCTCAACCTCTTCCACCACATCGTCGTCATTCTCTTCCTCGGCATCTTCTTCCGGGAGAATGAGGTTCAGCAGTGACGCGATGATTCCGGCCGAAAGGACTGTAAAGTGATGAGCGAGCGCGTCACCAGGAATTGATGTACTCACACGGCGTGCTTAGCACGATCGTGATCGAGCTAAAGAATCCTTCCAGGCCTTTACTGGGGTTGTGCACGCGCTCGAACAAAAACGTAAAGATCCCCGGGACGAGAAGGTTGCCGAGCCCAAACGATAATGCGGCAGCAAGAATGAATCGCGAACGGCGTGTATACCTCACGTAGGCAAGAACCCGGACACCGGATACTACGACCGACGCAAAGAGGAACGTCGTTACCCCGCCGAGAACGGGATTGGGGATGGCCAGGAACGCGCCGGAAATCTTGCCTAGGATGCCGAAGAGGATGAGGAAGAAACAGCACCATCGGCCGGCCTGCCGATTGGCACAGCGGGTAATCGCGATGACGCCGTTGTTCTGTTGGAATCGGCAAGTAAACGAGATGCATCGCGTTTGGACACACCTGCGCAAAGATAGACAAGGGCGCGACAGTGAACAGTGCAGAGATGAAGCCGCCGAGACCGTCGCTCTGCGTCCTGGTTAGTCGTGCGCAAGTTGGAACTCAAGCTGATCACCGACCAAAACCCCTCCCTGAATCCGTGAATCGAACACCTCACCATCGACCTCCTGCCGTGAAACTTCAGCCGAGGCCGTGATGTCTCCAATGGCCTCCATCGCGAGCGATACTACGGAAAGAAACGAGTTAGTCAACGCAACCGTAATGTGACCAGCTATCACATACTGTACACAGCAAACATGGGCAGCACCGCTGGGCCGTACACGCTGATCTTGAACGTCTTGACCCATAAGAACGTGATTGCCGGCGCCGACTTGATGCTGCTACCGTCGATGTACCCCGCTGCGCCAGCGACAATGCAGCCGATCGCGAGTCCGACGATGATGCTAATGTTCTTCAGGAACGGCGATCCAAATAGTTCGGTTAGCACGATGCTGATGAACGACAGGAATCCGATGCCGATTAGTTCAGCGGATCCCCATCTGTTCGGGAAGAGATGAGAGCAACACAGACAGCAGGTGAAAGTACTTACAGAAGCGGTCTCGGGGCAGCGACGTTAGGACACATGGTGAAGAAGCCGGTAGCCGGGCGAGTCATGCAGCTGGATCCGCCTCCCCAGTTCGGCATACCCGAGTCCCCGACGAGCGATGCACCAATGAGTACGATGACCGTGCCCGTGACGATTGGCGGGAAGAGTCGCTGCAAGCGCTTGGCGGGAACGAAGGACATGAGAATTTCGAGCAATGAGCACACAAGAGATGTTCCTTCCCGCGTTCGTAAGCAACGCGCCATCGAATTCAGAGGTACAAACTCACCAAGCAGCTTTCCGTACGCCTCCGGACAGGGACCTCGCGTTGTCGTACCATCTGCCGCCGTCGTTGATGGGCAGGTGCCGTCGGCGTACATCGCGTTAAAGATCTGGCAGGACGTTGAGATAACGCCGAGTCTAGAACGCCCAGACTGACCGCACTCGCCGTGCTCAGTGTCGCGAAACTCGTGCCGACGACGCTGATGAGACCAGTACCAAGATAATATCCTTTGAACAGCGGGATGCGCGACATTTGCACGAGACTGAGTATTCCTGACAAAAGGCAGGGTCAGTTGCAGGACGGAAGGGAACCGAGGCGCGCACCACAGCCAATCAACGACGCGGAGATCATGTACGCCGAGGTCTTCGCATCCAGGCTCAGGGACGACGCGAAGATGATAGGAGGAGTGATAAGGCCCGCGAGCATTGCTAACGCGTGCTGCAACCCGGTCGCTATCGCGAGGAACAGCGGAAGCTCCTGATCGAGCGCGTAAAAGGGTGGCTGACGCGATTTCTTGCGGGCATTACCAAACGGGAGAGTCGGTGTGCAAAGCCTACATTCCCTAGTCAAGAAAACGAGAGCGTGCAGACGGAAAAACGGCGCACCATGCGTAGTCGTAGTCCCCCATCCACCCGTGCCTCGTCGTCAGCTTCGTCTTCAGGCCCGCGATCCTGCCCTTCTGGGGGCTTGAAATACTCGAGAGTGAGCTCACGGCCTTTGGTTGCTCGTCCTGGACGGTCGCGGACATGGTGGGCAAACGAAAGAAACGCACGAGATGGTGATCGGAAATGCACATGATCATGTCAAGTACTATCGGCGCTGTCAGTGTCACGGAGATTGCAGCCCGGCCCGACAATCATTTCTGTCAGCTTGAATTTGCGAATGTGGAACGAAGCACCGCCCTAGTTTTCAGCACAATCAACATTCTGGATTCAAGAAATTGTGACCCACAACAATCATTGTAGTGTGATTGCGTTTTCTATGCGGACAGGGAGAATATGGGTAAGGACAGGCGCCGTTCCAATGATCGGCAGGCCGAGATTATTGATCCCGCTCGCACATCAGTGCATATCTGATAAGAGAGACGATAAGATGTTTCATCACGGGCCCTCCTTACCCCTTGATGACATCAATTTTATTGCACTCAATCATGATGGACTCTATTTGCGGTGTTTGACTCATCAAGACTGGAGGAGTCTTGAGTTTCCCAGGTGTAAATGTAGAGCAGAGTGTAAAGAAGAGAATATGAGGAATCGAGAGTCTAAATGATGTGCTATTTCGGGTCTTTCAAAATACATCAACAGTTTCAGGCATTCTCCCGTTGATTGATCAGCAAGGGAAACCGCCGCTTTACACACGACTGTGCTGCAACGCACAGCACCCATCGTGAGGCTGTTTCAGACCCTTTTTTTTCTCACCCACGTCCATTCTGTGCACCTCTTCTTGCTCCACCATGATACTTCCGAGTCTCGAGTTCGCTTCAATCATGCTGCATCTTGGGCAACGGAAATTAAATCCTTACCACTACACGCCGACTGAATGGATTTGCGCCACATTCTTCGGCCTCTTCATCGCGTCGACGGGTGCTTTTCCGCCAATCTCGCTCTTCGGACGCATACTGATGCGAGCTCTTCCAGTAATTCATTTGTATCAAGCCATCCGATATCGCTCGAAGTGGATGATTCCAACAGCAGTCTTGTGCGGACTCCTGGAGATCGTCGGATGGGGTGCTCGTCTCAAGTCTAGCTTCGATCCAACCGTCCTGCTGGCTTTCGAGATCCAGTGGGTGACTTTTCACTCTTATTCCGCTCGCTCAAGGACGTTGGGATGTAGGACCATCGGAACCATCATCGGTGAGCATCACTCTTCAAATTGTTTCCGCGGCCGACTCCCGTGCTGCAGGCCCAACACCGTTGATCGCCGCAGACTTTATGATTCTAGGGCGGATTATCCAGCGATTGGGCATCCAATACAGCCGTTTGTCCCCCAAATTATGTGCGAGTCCCTGCCTGGAAATTCCTCACGCGCACATGAGCTGACCACCTCAGACTCCATAATATTCTGCAGTTTTGTATGCCGAAGCCTTCGATTTCGTGGGTGCCAGAGATCTAACGTGACTTGCAGGACATTGTTTCTTTGACCGTGCAAGGATTCGGTGCCACCAAAGCCAGTCTTGCGGTACATAACGGCACCAGCACCAAGTCCGGTGCAAATATCATGTTGATCGGGATCATCTTTCAAATGGGTACGCCCCGTGGGCGATACATACATGATTTTCTCGCCGCTGAACCTAGCTCGACAGTCACGATCACGATCTACATCTTGCTCGCCACTGAATTCCTCTTGCGCTACTTCAAGGACTGGCCGATTGGTGGCAAGCAGGCCGAGTACCATGAGCTGTCTGGGGGTCTGATAACCAGTTCCCCTCTCGGTGAGAGGAGCGACGGGCGGGGAAATTTTGATTACCCGATGCAGATCGTGGTCGGTGCTTTAACATTCAACACGGCGTGTCTCTTCATTCGGTAGTGGCTCTCTCCCAATTTCCTATCCCTTGAGAGGCTAAAGAATGACGCAGCGCGATCTATCGAACAGTCGAACTTCTAGACGGCTTCGGCGGCCCCATCATCTCAACCCAGCGCTACTTCAACATCCTCGATGGTTGCATGATCGCGCTCGCGATCACGACACTGAATGTTGTGCATCCCGGCGTCTGGTTGAAAAAACACGACAAAAAGGAGAGTGAGATCGAGGGCCGCCTCAAACAAGCGGGCCTACTGTACTATAGAATGTAATGGGGCTTTGATTGCGTGGACTTCATGTTCTTTTCTCCCCTCAGGAGTCAGGAGAGTTGGGGTTGATGCCGGTGGACATCTACTTGACATTATTTGAGTCTACATATACTCGTATACTAGCCAGCTTCCTGTTAGAGAGGGTGCCCTCATGTGACGTAATAGCCCGGGCCCATACAGTTCCAATAGATCTTGTTTTGTCTCGAGACTCTACTACCAGGCGAGTTTGCGGTATCTTTTTGAATTGGCGAATTGGACAATGTGCCCTGATCTGGGGATAATCTCATATTAGAATGGCAATGGTTAGCCTCTGCGATGTGTAAGAATGAAATAGTTGAATTACATGACGCGCTTCAACTGGAAATAGCATCCTTTTCGAGAGAGAGTAACTTATCGTGGCATATTCTTCACCAGTACCGGCAGAAGCAGGCGTGATGCTTGCCAATCAAGACCATCGTGTAAAATCGCTTCTAATACCCTCGCTGACGCTGCCAGATAATCTTGCCGAGAGACGCTAAGCAGTCGCTCCTTCGAGGTGCAGAGTACCAAGCCGCCTGTACTCGATCGCTTGTTCTAGATGGTTAAGAAAGGAAGGTGGCGCAGGCGGGCGGCAGAGATCAGGCCATAAGATCGTCCGAGTGGCAGAAAAGGGTCCGATCTCCGAGCTAGAGTTTCCGAGTCGCCCTTACATAGATTTCGACTGCTTTTCATGGGCCCGGCCCGTGGGCTTGGGTCAATTCGTGACAGTGACAGTGATGCCCACCCGGGTCTGTTGCCACCGTTCGGATCACATAAATCCATCAAGCAATTTTCCCCTATACAAACTACAATCTCGAATCCCGGATGGAATACATGACGCTCATTCTTGTTCAAAGTCGGAATGATTCCTGGATGGAGATTGGAGCTTGGTTAACTTAGTCTTCGGGACGAAGATGGGTCATTTTGATGCAAGAAGCGCTACAGGTGTGAGGTGCAAGGTCAGCAGACCTTCTCTCAGCTGTACTTGAGACATACCGGAAATTGCTCACACGGAGTTCATATCGATCTCTCTTCCCCCGCCCATTGTACAGATGCAGAACACGAATGGCAAATCCGACTTCGCCGATGATCCTCCGAGGAACTCGTTTCGAGGGAAAGCACCTAGGCCTCCCGTCTTCGAGACCAAAGAAGAAGAACGGGAATGGATCAAGTTCCGCTTGGCTCAAGCCCTGCGAATTTTCGGTGCCGAGAGCAGGTTTTCCGTCGCTGCTGAGACTGACACGATGAAATCTAGGCAATCGAGGATACGACGAGGGAGTTGCGGGACACATCACCGTCCGGGTTCGTACATCCTCATCCAGAACGTTCAGGTCCGTTTGGCTCATTATTGGTCAAGGACCCGATCCGTCCCGATTGTTTCTGGGTCAACCCATTCGTGCGTCGCGAATGACATGCGGCCGGGATCATCATCTCACCGAACATAGGGTCTGCATTTCCGCCTGATCCAACCCTCCGATCTTCTACTCGTCGACCACGCTGGAAACATCTTGGACGAGGAGTCTGGTCAGAAGGATGGGCCGTTCCGGCTGCTCAACATTGCCGCCTTCATGATCCACTCTTCGATTCATGCTGCCCGCCCGGATGTCATGTGCGCGGCACACTCGCACTCGACGTACGGCAAGGCTTTCTCAGCGCTGGGAAAGATGCTGGATCCGATATCGCAGGATGCGTGTGCGTTCTTTGAGGTGAGAGAAAGATAGACGAGTCTGCTATCCCTGACTCATCGCTCTGTGATGCACAGGACCATGCCTTGTACACCCAATACAACGGGGTCGTCCTCGATGAGCTCGAAGGCCAGGCGATCACCGCCGCCATTGGGTCCAAGAAAGCCGCGATCCTGCAGAACCACGGCCTGCTCGTGGCCACGTCGTCCATCGAAGCCACTGTCCACTTCTACATCGCCATGGAACGAGCGTGTCAGGTCCAGCTGCTGGCAGATACGGCGGCGAAAGCATCGGGAACGCACACTGTACACATCAATAGTGCACAGGCACGCGAGACGGGCAAGCTGGTTGGCAAGCAGTCTTCCGGATGGTTTAGTGGGAATATGGAGTTTATGGTTTTGGAGCGGGAGGAGAATGTCAAGTTCCGCTCTCAGTCTGTAGCTCACAAGTGATTTCGAGGTGGTCTTGGAGGCTGTCAAATCAAGTGTAACATGTAGATTGACGGAAACACTTGCTCAATCTTGCAGACAGACACGTGGTGACGGATCTCTTCAATAACAGTCATTCCAGATCGCATAATCGATCACCAAAATTGGGATAACAGATGCATTTTTCTATTTTCTACGTGCGAAATACATACAAGGAGACCAGTAGTGATAACAACCCTTAGTTGTTGAGGGACATGCAGTAATCCGGGTTTCTGGATGCCGGGTTTAGTGCCCATGTCGGGAAGGGTGTCGTTTTGCCACTGGCGCCGGCGACAGCAAACGTGAAGACGAAGATCATGACGGACGTTCCACCATCTAGGGCAGCGGACAACAAGAAGCTGGCCAGGGATCAGTATCAACAAGGGTCATGAACCGTATCTGACTCACTTGTACTTGCGGAAGAAGGTGGCTCGGTACTTCCGCAGGTAGAATTGCGAGAAGATGGCGAGGCAGAACGAGGTGAAGACCGACGAGTTGATGCCGACAGCAAGGTATCCGAGCTCGGCTACAGTTTTCTCTCATCAGACAACGAATCTGCTGGCGAAGGAGACAGAGACACGCACCAGTCAGAACGGGGGTGAAGACCTTGTTGAAACCAACGGTGGGGTACTTCTTGTGCAGCAACCAGAAGGGAATGGGGCAGGCGAGACCGACGAACAACATATACGGAATGAACTGTCACCCAATAAGCGAAAGAACAAGCTGAATACGGGGCAAAACTCACACCATACATGGTTCCGGTCGCGTATAGAGGTTTGCCGAGCGCTCCCCAGGCGATGGCGGCTGTGTTAAACGACTGGACCTGCTGGCCGGACCAGATGTTGCTGCCCTGCACGTCGAGCAGGATGGTGCGGTGAGTGGAGATGATCGTCTTCATCAGCACGAAGTTGAGCAGGGCACCGACGATGGATCCAATGGCCTGCACAGTGAAGGTTGCCCGAGGAGGAAGCTTGGTGTACTGGCCCTGCAGAAACCGTTATCGATCACCGTGCTGTCGATATGGGAAGAACACCTACGAGCTTCAAGTCACCAGTCAGGGTGTAGGACTGGACAACCGAGTTGTAGCCGTAAAGAGTGAAGTACATGTTGGCGACCGGTTTCCCAGGGACACAAGCTGCACCCAGCATCTGGATCAGATTCTCGACCGAGGGCGCGTAGCCGGTGGTGGCATACAAGGTCCCGATGACGGGGACCAGCAACCATCCGAAGATGAGCGCGATGATAGTCGCCCAGGCCGGGAGCTGAGACTTGGCGCCATAGGTCGTGCCGATCGCAACACCGAAGCAGACGACGAAGAGGCCAAGATAATACCAGTTGGAGATCTCGGGGTAGACCTTCATCTTCTTGAAGTGTGGGTCGTCAATCGCATCACGACCGCCGCGGATGAGCTTCCAGACGGTCTTGGAGTGCCACAGAGCGAAGTGGGTGATAGCGGCTGGGATGATCGTGAGTGAAGGACGAGAGCAAGACAGCGAAACACACCTCCGATATAGACAGTGCGAGAAACCTTGTACAACATCTGAGAAGCAGCATAGAACGGCAAGCCGTAAGCGTTGAGTTTGTCGTAGTTCAGCGTGAAGTCGTCTGGACATCAATGTCAGTTTGAAGAATGATACAACGACCGCGGCCGACGAACCGTTGAGGATTGCCAGCTGGTCGTAGGCGCTGCCGTTTTCGCGGTAAAGCAGCTGCGACAAGAAGGGGTAGTTCTGAGCATTCCAGGTATTGGAAGCGTAAGCGGCGCAGAAGGCGATCATGCAGATGGCGCAACCACCGTACAGCGAAAGCTGAGTGGCCAAAGGCGTGAACAGGGAACCGATAGAGCCTCCTCCAGATCCGACGTAAGCCCAGTCGAGGCAGATCGAGAACGCGCCCAGTCCCTCGTTGTTGCCCGCACCACCGAAAATGCGACTGACCCAGGGGCTCTTGCGGTCGGCCAAGCAGAAGATGGAGATACCGGTGAGAGTCGGGGCGATGTACTCGGGGAACCATTCCCACACGAAGATGGCGATGAACGTGTACCAGAAGATCTTCTTGCGCTTCGACTGGGTCATCATGCCCTCGCCCTTGTGCAGAGCTTCGAAGAGCTGGACGGTGGGCATGATCTGAGGGTAGACGGCAAACGTGGGGTACACCAGGAACACTCGCATGATACCAGCCATTCCGTAGCCGATCAGCTGCGATGCGATCAGGCTGCAGGCGCGTTAGCAACCCAAACCCATATGTGTAGAGGGTCCACTGACGTGAAGATGCCGACACCGACATTGGTGCTGACGTTGTAGTACAGCTCCTGGGTAGCAAAGACGGAGATGGCGAGCGCAGAGGAAGAGGCGGTGGAAGCCATGATGACGATAGCGACATGCTCCTTTAGGTTGAAGCGTCCGTGGTTCATGAATCGCCAGAACGCGTTATCAGGTGTCTTGAGCAAGGCACGCTCAGAGGGACCGGGAATGATCACCTCCATGACCTGCGAACACGTTAGCATCAAGATGTCAGACCAGCGCGAAATCACATACACGCCCGAGAATGAAGGCAAGAATCTGAATGAAGAGCTGCGAAACGTAGATGGTCTGCGGGCGGAAGTAGAAGATTTGGCCAAGGACAGCGCTGAGAGTGGTTTGAGCACATGGCAAACATCGATTCACCGTCACTCACGCAAAGCAGGAGAGACCGAGAGCGAGGAACCACATCCGGAAGGTAAAAACCCTCATCAGAGGGTCATCATCGAGCGAAACGAGACGAGTCGCATAGTCCATGTCCGTCTCTGTCATCCCACAATCAGTCACACGAGCATTGGGTACCCGTGGTGAAGAAGAGACACACCGATCGGTCGCTCGTGGCCCGTCTCGTCCATGTCGATGAGACGCGGTCCATCCGCAAACACCTCCCCGACCTCCTCGGCATCGTCGAGGTTGACCTTCTCCGGGTGGTAGTCGCCCTTCTCGTTGTCGTCGAAAGACGCAGAGTCCGACCGTGGGTCGTGAACCTTCTCGAGTGTCGGTGCTTCAGTGGCAGCCATAGAGCTCAGGCACGCAAGGAGCAGGAAGGATGGAGACACTTCGAAGAATCGCCGCTCTGGGGATTCATGTTTTTAAGCGCAGAAGCGCGCCCAATCTCTTCGGCCAGATCTTGACTGATCACACCAGGAGTGCCATGTGGCAGGAGCAAAGAAGCGATCAGAGATAAGACAAATCATATGATGGCAGATAACACAGTGCTCTTGGCATTCGATTTGATTATTGAACCGTCAGTCTCTGGCTTGAGCTTCATTGACGAGAAGGTGTCGACTGGGGTTCTAGGCTGAGCTTGTCATATTCCATATTCTGTTCATTGTGCAGGCACAAGAACTGAGCGAGCCGTTCTAAGGAGTGCGCGGACAATGCGGCGATGAGTGATCGGACTTCATTTGATGTTTGAATTTTCACTGTCTCCTTGATGGGAAGACCGTGGTAGCTTGAAGTCTAAAGATGGAAACCAGGGGAAACAGCAATGTGCGATCGCCGAGCGCCCGGATTCCGCGCGCAATTCACCGTCCCCCAAGTACATATCTGTGCCAATGAGGAAGACGGACCGTTAAATCTATAGTCTCGCAAGCATTCATCCCACAAAAAAATGCACCGTGAGTGGAGCATTCCTCGGCCGCCGAGCTCGTGACGCTATTGAGCTCACGGATCACGAGCACGCGTTTCCAGCTTTCCCTCACTTTATGACTGTTGTTTCAACGAACTAAGATTATGGCTATGGCTTCATTTGAAAAATTGAGATGAAGGTGATTATCTTGGAGTTGGCCGTCTCAGTTCGAGTACCGTAGTCATTGCTGTACTTATCCGCAGTCGACCTTTCCGAGCTTATTTTTGGAGTATCAGTTAGGGTGGGCTGGAGATAAGCGGGACCGCATTGGAACCGCAACATTCATACATCCTATCGCGGGATTCGACACAATACGATCCACTGCATCGGTTGCCGATGAGCTCCAAACCTTCTTCCCCATTCGCGGTGTCTATCGTCCCGTAGCGTCATCATGCTCACCGCCTTGCACTCCTCACCCACTAATGGAATGTATATGGAGCGATGGGGCCCTAGTTCCCTTCTGGGTAGCCCCACCAACCTTTCGAGGCCGAGATAGATCCGTGGCTATACTGTACTTGGATTCATGTCAGTGTTCGATTTCCAGGTACCATGCCGCGGCGTGATCCTGATCGATCCATTGAACGAATCGGAGGGACTCTCATCCACACTTGATTTATGGGATGCACTACATGACACGCTTCCCGCCCCTACTACCCTAATTGACTGCCCTCAACCGTCTGAAACGCTTAATGAATGGCCCGGTACGTACCCGAATGATTCGGAAAGAGTGTAGTTGACTGGTTTCCGCGGACCTTCCTCGGGAAGTCCTACTCAATCGATGTCGCGTCGATGCTATCGAAAGCTGTATGTGCAATTTGGAATCATGCCTTGGCAACGCATCTTTTCTACCAGAGCATAGGCTGCGGCGCAGATCCGACAAGTGGTTGTGTCGGATGATCCTTCTTTAGAGCCAGCACCCGAGAATGATTGAGTATCCCGATTGACAATGATGGGTCCCAGTGTGTGACATCTTGGCTTCCCGGGTGAACTCGACATCTCCTCATGAAGGTGAAATGGAATGCAGTTTTGAACATAAGACGATTTCATTCAGTCTAGATCTCATTGAGTCTAGATTATTCTGATTTCTGGAAGTCGTCATAACTCATCATCCTCCGACTTCGGATTCAGCCGAATAGCTGAGAAAACCCGCTCGGAGAAGCGGTAGCGCTGAATCGACTCGTCAGTTGTTCACAGCCTCGTTCGACAGATCAGATGAATAGGGAACCAAGTACACATCACCAGTCCCAGCTATTGACTGGAGCCGCCATCATCACCAGTAGCAGCAGCACCGTAATCACTTTCCCGTTGTCAAGCTCGCGATCGATTTATGTGACCGTGAATTTAAAAAATGGTTTTGAGAAAACAGATGAAAATATTGAGAGCTTAGCGCCCGCCAACAAGATTCGGAGCGGTCACAGTCTAGTCTTCGTCATGGGGATACACAAGTATAGCGTGGAAGTTGCTTGCATGTTTGTTCATGAGAAGGGACCTCATCTACTGACGCCTGGGTCGAAATAGAGATGTGGGGCCCAGCCTTATCCGGGTTGGAGGAATATAGAAGCAAGGGGATATGACTGTGAACTGGAAGTGTCCTAGACGATTTGCACAGCAAAGGATGATTGCAGATGTGAATGTTGGCCCCAGGCAACGCTCAGCTTCCCATTGGGCGGGGACTAGGGTGATTTCGCTTGACGAAACCGCCGACGCTCCCTCAGTTATGATTCCAACTCAATTTCGGCTGAAACACAGACGGACTGACAGATGGAGACGGAGGTGGGACGTGTTGGCAGTCAGCCTGCAGAGCTGTGGACCCCCCACAGCCTGCCCATGGGTCTTCATTAAGTGAACCTGTCCTAAGTACAAGCGAAAATGGCGGTGTCTGTCTAGTCCTATCTAGTCTTGGAGGTGCTAAAGTGTTGCACCACCACTTTACTACTTGAAGTCTCTAGTGTGGTAAAGATCTGACGGATCCGTCGAACGATTGAGCTATCGGCGAATTGAGTCAGTTTCAGATTGTGGTAAGAAGCACGGAGATGTCTGGCGTCTCTCAGGTAGATGCGTCCAGTCCTTTACAACCGAAGTCTATCCACTAATCCCACACCTATTTCTTGCTAGTATGCGAGAATCGTTGGAAGATTCAACTCTTGACGGGTAATCAGTGTCGCCACGAAGGATTACTTGTTGAAATTCAACTAGAACCGTGCGAGCTCTCGGTCACTTGTAGACAAGATTCCGGTACTGCAGAGCCGGGACGTGAAGTCACGCGCTCGTATCAGGCACCGAAGGTTGATCTCGACTGTTCAACCCATTCACTATGACAGGTCCGATCTGCCACTTGGCGCCAAAGAGCACATCCACCGAATTTTGTCAGGTGCCATGCTAGGGCGAGTCCAGACTGATCCACCGCGGGAGGTTGGACGACGGGAGATGTAGAGTGCAGTGCATCTGCTACTGAAAGTCACTCTCCGGACTGAATATCTCCTCAACATCGAATAAGAGGCCGTTACGGGGTTTTGACACTCAGTAGTGAGTAATGAACGGCGTTTTGAGATGCACGGATGCGGCATACACGTCACTGAGGCTCAGACGAATGATGAAGGTTTTACTAGCAACGCCTAGTGTCAGACGAGTCGCTGCTCAGAGGAGCTGATAGCGAGAGGGAATGAACACAGCCGATAGGGAATTGAATTTCCCTGGGTGCTTTGAGCGAAGGGGACGGGCGGACGTCACAAGATGTCAGTGATACCGGCGATCTTGACACTATCACAGGAAGACTGCACTCAGTCCGACACTCGCTCGTTGCGTAACAACGCCTAGAACATGACAATTCGTAGTCCTTACATATGTACTAGATCCTCACTCTTGCGGATGCGGCAAACTGGGGCTCAAAAATGGGCGGAAGAAGTAGGCGGCAAAGTCCGCATCGGGTCTAGAATGCCGGTCAGCCGGCATAAAAACTGATTGAGGGGGCTTCGGAGATTTCGGGTGCGGGACGGAATCTTTCCACGACAATGTCTGTGGGGCCGGGCCGGAAATCTGTTTCTGGTGTAAAAATCTGATGCGGAGAAGTAAACTGTGAGCTCAAGTCATTCCTCTGCACATCCAGAGTTTCAGAGATCGTGAACTCGGTCTCAGAGCTGCTCAGCATCTTTCACTTCACCAGGACGGCCGACGGATGGTTGACAGGCCGTATCGTGTGCGCTAGCTTGGCAGGTATATGATTGGGCGATAAGACGCTCGACAAGCGTGCGAACTTTCGCGAGGGGGGATTCATTTATCCGCTCTGCTGTGCAGCTTCCTCTTCTCCTGCTTTGCTTTGCTTTGAAGAAGCCTCCCTCCTTTTTCCTTCCCTCTCCTCTCTCCCTTACGCGATGGCCGCAGCCAACTTGATCGCGCGCACGCTCACCAACACCCACATCGCGCGCACGCTCAACATCAGCTACGATGCCAACTCCAACGACATGCACTATGTCGACCCCTCCACGGGCACTCTGTTCGTGTACAACCTCGGCGACATTGCATGGGTCCTCGCATCGATGGCCCTCGTCTGGATCATGATTCCTGGTGTTGGATTCTTCTACTCCGGCTTGTTGAGAAGGAAGAATGCGTTGAGCATGATATGGCTCAGCATGATGACGGTCGCAGTGGTCTCTTTCCAGGTACGTTGCGCTTTGCACCGATGTCCGACCAGCGGGGAATTCATTCGCGTCTCCAGTGGTTCTTCTGGGGCTTCTCTTTGGCGTTCAGTGAGACTGGTAGTGCTTTCATCGGAGACTTGAAGGTGCGATTCTTTTCTTGAAATGTTATAGATCGCTTATGAGTATCCAAGTACTTCGCCCTTCGGGGCGTCCTCGAGTCGCCTTCCATTGGCTCGACCCGTATCCCCAGCATCGTCTTCTGCATCTACCAGCTCATGTTCGCTGCCATCACGTACGTTGGCACCGGCTACTCCTTTCTTCACTGACGCCCATCTGAAGCCCTATCCTCGCCATCGGCGCTCTTGCTGAACGCGGCCGACTCTGGCCGTCGATCTTCTTCGTCTTCGCCTGGAGCACGCTCGTTTACGACCCCATTGCCTGCTGGACATGGAATAGCAACGGCTGGTCGTTCGTTCTTGGCGGGCTCGACTTCGCCGGCGGATCCCCCGTGCACATCTCCTCCGGCTCTGCGGCGCTCGCTATCTCCATCTACTTGGGCAAGCGTACTGGATGGGGTACTGCCCGCCTGGCATACAAGCCCCACAACACGACATATGTCGTTCTTGGCACGGTCCTCCTGTGGTTCGGGTGGTTTGGCTTCAATGGCGGCTCTGCGCTCTCAGCCAACATGCGTGCTGCCAATGCCTGCATCATCACCAACTTGGCTGCTAGCGTGGGTGGATTAACTTGGATGTTCTGGGTGCGTGTTTCGAGGGGCTGACATAAGCCCCGGACTAATTCGTTGCAGGATTGGCGGCTGGAACGTAAGTGGTCTGCTGTCGGCTTCTGTTCTGGATCCATCGCGGGTCTCGTCGCTATCACCCCTGCGTCTGGTTTCGTCGGAGCCCCTGCTTCGGTCCTTTTCGGATTCATGGCCGGCACGCTCTGCAACTTTGCGACGCAGCTCAAGTTCTTGTTCGGATACGACGACACGCTTGATGTAAGTCTGATTCTCACTATCTGGAGGAGCACACCCCTGTCCCTCGCTGGACGGTGCTATCTCCATGTGCCTGAGCTTGTCCACCCCTGGCCCCATGCTGACTAATCTGTTTCCATAGATCTTTGCCTCGCACGCTATTGGTGGTGTCATCGGCAACCTGCTCACCGGTCTTTTCGCCCAGTCGCGTATTGCCGTGCGTCACCATTGTCTTTTTGTCGTTTGTTTCGACGCTGATGTTTGTCCTAGTTCTACGACGGAGCTACCGTGATCCCTGGAGGATGGCTCGACCATCACTACATCCAGCTTGCGTACCAGCTCGCCGACTCAGTCGCCAGCATGTCTTACAGCTTTGTCATGACCGTGAGTGCCCCTATATTTGCAAGTATACCGCCGGTCTGACCGGCGATAGACCGTCATTCTCTGGATCATGCACTTCATCCCCACACTGCGTTTGCGGGCGTCAGAGGAGAGCGAGCTCATTGGCATTGACGACACGGAAATGGGTGAATACGCCTACGATTACGTTGGCCTCGAGCAGGAGATCGGCCACACCCTTGAGATCAATGGTGGTCCTGATGCTCAGGCTGGTGGCCGGGAAGGTCATCACCACCACCATCACGAGAAGGTCGCTGATGGAGACAGTGCTTGAGTTTCGAGAAAATAATCTATTTACCTACGTACCAACTACTTATCTAGACGTCGCAGACTCGGCCGTTGTTGTCCTGTTCTTTTACTGTGACTAGTATTTCTATCGTTTATGGATCACAAGCCAATTGGTTCTCATCTTCTGGCTCCTGGGCCCAAAGTGTGAATGACGTGAGGTTAGCATTTTCCTTCACTAATAGACAGCTAGATGAGTGCTTTTGTAACCCTTGTACAAAGACCGATGCATTCGACGACAGAGCCAGGTATGGGGCACCGGCTCAGAAAGATCCAGCACATGTCGGCTTCTTGGATCAGGAACCTGTCCAATCGATGGGAGATCCTGTGCAGTCATGAAAGATCCCATTGAGTCCTCGATGGTGTAGCGGTAACATAGGTGCTTTTCAGCGACTTTGTGTCTGATTAGCGCACTTGCCCGGGGTTCGACTCCCCGTCGGGGAATTTTTGATGTGTAGACAGATACATTCTACTTATATCTGGATGAGTCACTGACTGCGAAAGCATCCTCATGCTAGTTCGGATTTGTGGTGTGCTCCCCAAGCACACCCTCATGCAACGATAGTGATGAAGTTGCAGAACAGAGTTCCAAATTTGGTCCTTCTGGGGTCAGGAGGCTGGCTCCATTCGGCGTCAAGGTTGATATCTGGGAGTTCCGTAGTGCAAAGCACGACAATGAATGCGGCGAATGGATGCGTCGACGCGATGGGCTGGAAGCATTCGGAGACAAAGATGAATATGAGGAGAGAGTGCGAGTCAGCGAACGCGTGGTTCCCGGCCACCGAGTTCGAAAGACTACTTAGTCGAGGCCCCTTCTCGAGCTCACCACAGGGCGTAGTTGAAGGATAAGTGTGAGAAGCTTTGATGCCTGATTTCGGGGAGCTGCCCGGTAGAAGCTGCTTCTCCCACGCAGAGAGTGTTGCACCAAAGTTAAGCTCGAGGGATGAGGATAACAAGGGGGATTGAGACGGCAACAACGGTGACGAAGATCCGCACACCCCGTGATCATCTAATTCGCATATTGCAAAAGAGGATGGCGGGGTTGCGCAGACGGGGTTAAGAGTACCGAACATGGTCGCGTTCCGAATGATATACAGGCTGAGATCTGCGAAGAGTCAGCATCGGTTCGTTCACCAAATCACAGCGCGTTCAGAACATGAACTGGAATCGAGTCCAGTAGCCGGACGTTGATCAAGCGACTTCCCGAGCACGACAAGCATATTCGAAAGTGTCATATGGCCCGGCGGAGATCATCACCACACCTCATAATCGAACGCAACACACCTTATGCTAGACGTTCACCCTCATCGTCCGTCAGCTCCTCCCCGCGCCGCACACCATGGTGACCGTTGTATCCTTCTCTGGGGGCCCAGGAACGGCCATCGGTGTAGGGCATGCATGATTCGGAAAGGTATGAACAGCGTATAGTAGGGCTGATCGCGTTGAGCACGAACCAGGGTGACAGCATCGGACGGTACGCACTATCCATTCTCTCCGACATCGAAGAAGACCTGGAGGTTCCGACGCTTGCCGAGGTCGTAAAAGTTGACGAAGGTCTGGATGCAGATGAGATGGAACTGGCTCAGTGCGACCCTGGCTCACCTCATCTCGCGGTTAGGTGACCTTGCGGTATACTTCATGATCCGGGGCCTCGACAGTCGTCTCTCCAGGCGCGACGGTCCAGAGATGATAGCTGCACATGATTCCGACCACAAGACACATCACCGATGCGAGGATGTACTCGAGGATGAACATGACCTGCGGCACAAGGTACAGCCAATCGACCTACCAAGCACGATTAGATCCAGCGGTCAAGGTGCTTCGGAATGAGAAAAGGAACCTAATAGGTGTAGGATGCTGAGACTCCGAGCGCGAGCATGACATGTGGGAGGCCAGTAATGCTGATCGCCGCACAGGGGATGATGAGGTATGCCATGAACATCACGAAATGGCGCTCATTGTGTAGGCCGACGCATTGCTTTGTCCCTGCGCATACATTGTCAAAGGATGAAATCTTTGTGATGGAGAAAGCTCGCACACTGATTCACCGCATCGGTACGCACACCAAACGGGATATACTAGGAAGGACACGCTGGAAAATGATGGTCATACTTGAGAACAGAACGATTACATATCTGGCAATGGTGTGCTCTCTTCAGGATGGTCAGCGCGAAGCGGAGGAAGGTGAATCGCGGAAGCATACCTCGGGTCTGACCTGACTACACTTCCGACATTTAGCCGTTGTTGCCGCCGTGACATTGAGGTCAGCGGACCAGCGGATTGAGGGTTGCCTCTTCGACGCCCAAAATATCCCGTGTGGAGAGTCTTGGGGGCGGGTCGTCCACGAACCCCGGCGAAACGGTCACCACGTAGAAGTAGGGCAGCACGAGGTTGAGAGTGATCAAAATGCACACGGGAGCACAAGGAGCGGTCAGTTGAGGTCCAGGAGTATGATGTGGTCTTGAACAGTCAGCTGAGACTTCGGTGAGATGCCACTCAATTGCGCTTACAGAAACAAATAATCCCTGCACCAATGAGAACAACCACGAATGTCACGGAGAAAGGCCCTGCGGCGCCTGTAAGTCGGTCTCCCAGCCTCTCCAGAGCTTTGAAGCACCGGAATAGGGCGCGAGAACAAGTCATAATGGGCTGAAAGCAGAAGCAACTGAAGAAGGCGACATAGCCAGTGGGGAAATCTATGTGTCACGGCTGTGACCAAGAAGTGCGATGCGATGGCGAAGGGGCACGATAGGTCCGAAATACTCCAGGTTCAGACGCGGTATACGATTATTATCCCTATTATAAACGCCAGATATACGACTACATAGGTCAAGAAATTATATAGCTCGCTGTGCTCTAGCGCGAGTGGAAGCTACAATACCTTTTAAATAACAGAGACAGGGATATTAAGCCGCACGCCGAGAGCGTGCCCGAATCGAGCGGCCAAACTTGTAAAACAAGAATGGGATAGGGACCATGGCGAGCGAGACAAAGGCAAGCAGTGACGCGGCCCATCCGTTGCCCAGGCCGTGGAACATTTGCACCATGAACAGAGGCATGGCCGCACCAGCACCAGAACGAATGACCGTCTTGGCAGCCAGAGCGGAGGCCACATAGCCGGGGAACGCATCGATGAGGTATGCATTGGCAGACGAGTAGATCACGACCACTAAAATCGCGATGAGTCAAGGCGAAAGCGCAGTCATGGAAAAGGACGTACTGCCAAATCCGAAGGGGATGCCAGCACTGGCAGGACCGACCCAGTTCCCACCACCCGGCATCACATATGGGGGACTCGTCCATCCGAAAATGAAGAGAGCTAGAGAGAATAATGAGCCAAGATGTTCCCAAGTGGATCAGAGGAGACTTGCATATGGGGACAAAAGGCGCAGCCAGCATCATTCCCACCAAACGATCCTCGGGATCAGCACGACCGCCCTTCGCCATAGCACGCTGGAGATAGTTCTTCTCCAGCTGGGTCGTCGCAATTAGAGCCAATGCAACTCCAATCAATACGGAGCAGAACGTGAGTCCGACGAGGCCATCACTGAACGAATAACCTTCGCCGAAGACGACAGGGAAACTGAAGAAGAACGCGTAGAGAAGGCCGTAGATGAGAGCAATGTACAGCGACATCAACAGCAGAATGGGCTCTGTGACGATCATTTCTGTTGCGAAGTGAGCATGTAGATTAGCACGAGAGCACGGATAACACTAACGGAAAGGTCGAATGAGAGTGTCGATAAGCATATGGGCGAACGATTTCTTGAACAACTCCTGCTCAGTGACGATGTCGTCCCGACCAGTCTGAGCACGGTAGGCGGCAGCACGTTTGCGCAACAACACAGGCGCGAAAGTTTCCGGAATAGTGGCACAGAAGAGCAGACTAGTAGAGAGATGAGCACCGAAAGCACTCGCAGGAAGAAGGGTACGCACACGACACCAGCAAAGATCATGTTGACCCACATGATCCAACGCCATCCAATGCTCTGACCGACGAATCCACCGACAATGGGCCCAAGGACAGGTCCGCCATACGGTGCAGCAGCGAAGAATGCGATGGCCAGCCCACGCTCGTTGTTGTCCCAGATGTCAGAAATTGTGCCACCGGCGAGAGTGAGCGGTGCAGATGCGAAAAAGCCGCACAAAAATCGGCAGATGAGCAGCGTCTGAATGTTTGTCGCTAGGGCACATGGGATGTTGAAGACTGCGGGGTCTTTGTAAGCGTGCTTGCATAGATGATCGATGAGGTAGGATACCCACCGACGTAGAAGACGGAAGGTATCAACCAGAGAGGTCTCCGCCCGTACAGTTCACTCAGCGGCGACCATGCGAGAGGACCAAGACTGTTCATTCTGATAAGCGTTGACTTGAGAGAAGCAGACAATAGACGTACCCAAATCCGACGACCATTAGAGAGACTGATAGGGCAGCGACGACTTCGCCAATGTGCAGCTCAGACTGGATGTCCTTGAAGTCGCCCGTGATGACGGCACTACCAAAGGCAACGGAGACGACGGCGATTGTAACAACACCGGTGATATCTGAGAGCCAGACATAAGCACTCGATACCACGAGCTGAAAGAGACGTACACCACCGCCACAGGGTAGACCAATTTCGGGGGTCCCTCAGGTCGTTCACTTTCCAAGTCACAAACTCGTATTTTTCAAGCGCCTTCGCCTTTTCGGGGTCAGAGAGAGCGTGGGGCTGTACGGCCGTGTGTGCGGGTATGGGCCGCAGAGCCTCCATTGCAGACATCAGACCGCTCTTTGTCGCGGCGCGGTACTCGTTCGTCACACCGGCCTCTGCGGTGTCGGTCGTGTCAAACGGGAAGCTGAGGTCAGGGGCGCCGGGGGCGTCATCGTGCGACTTGACACGGACAGGCTGCAGATCCGCCAGGTGAGGGGACATCGTGAGCGAGGAGGAACCGGAGGCAGCCATGGTGTGAGGGGGAGATGTGTGATGAGGTAGGTGCCGTGGCCAGCTCGCTTTCTTATATCCTTGACCGAGGAGCGCGCCGGGTCGCGTCGCGGCGGGGTCAACATTTCGCGGACGGCGCAAACGGCTGGATGCGGGGTGGGAGGAAAAGAAAGATCAAGCGGCTGCAATGTATGACGCAATTGATCGGAAGATCTCGAATTTGCTTTGCACCCTCTCGGTCCTTCCCAATCTCTGTCGCCTGATTGCAGCGCTAACTTGCAGGAGCTCGGCCCATTTCTCACAGGACGTGATCAATATCTGTGCGGATCCAGTGGGACGCGACCACGACCATCGTAGACGTTAATTTGAAAGTGTGCTCTCGTCAGCGCGCGGCCAGTCACGTGAACTTTTTACCCTCACAATCAATGTCATGTGGTGATTTTCCGAATGCCTCCGCTCACCCGGGCGTGCACCTGACGGAGTGATCCTAGTTCATCTGAGCCTCCGATTTCACTCGAAATGTGATCGCCACTATCTCTTCATCCTCAGCCTCATCGGCAACGCAAAGGGGAAAGGCTCAAGGGCATCTGCGGACCGTCAGCGCTCCATCGACGTACCGCTTGCGCACCTGTGCTAGTCTCGTTCTGACCAGCTTGCGGTCTCATGTGCTGCAGAACATCGTGCTCTTTGCAGCATCACGCACACCGCGCCGCTTTCTGCTTTCCTCGGCCGCATCCATCAATCGCATGTCCTCGACAACTCCCAACGACCGTGACCGCTGAACGCAACCGGGGAGACGGCTCCCAGAGGGGCGGTACGCAGGAGTTGGATGCACGAATGGGCGGAGCACGAGTGTGCATGGGGCTCAAGCTCACAGGTGCGTTTCTCGCGGTCTGCGCTTCCTCCTGCTGTCCGCCGTCTCAACAAATCGCGCCGCGGATGCTTTGGAAGATTGTGCGCCTGCCTCACTTACACTCAGCACATTTTACGGCGCTCTCATGGGGCCGATCGCGCACCCTCAACGCCCAACGATCGACTTCCGGTGACCGGATCGATTCAAATGCATTGGCGTTTGGGACACCGTGAGCTCTGTTGGTCTCATTCCCCGCAGGTGCGTGTCTCCTTGCACCCCTCTCGTCGTCTCCAGTGACATGGCACCGGCAGTACAGGCTGCCGATCACCGCTTCAAACGCCATCTTCTGCACATTCCGGCACTCGGTCTCGCTCAACGAGTGCCGGGCCAAGTTCAAGCCCAACCTGTGGAACCGGCCCAATGACCGCGAGCGCCTGCTCAGCATCACGGACCAGCAGATTCAGCGGCACCACCACCACCACGACCGGGGCGGCAACTACGCGCACGTAAACGGCAGGCGAATGCGCGCACAGAAGCGGATCGAGCAGCATTACTCGCAGGACAGGACAAAGGAGACGGACATCGACGAGGTCTGGTTTGCCGGGTGCGACTGCGGTGCGTCTTTGCCCCGAGTCACGTTGACCCAGCGCTCTGATCACAGTGTTTTCTTGGTGCAGACTCACGTCGGCGGCGGCTCGGTGGACAACAAGACGACGACGATTCCGGCGCGCATCCCGCTGCTAGAGTTACGGACTAACGCAGGAAGGGCTTGCTCAGCTTGGCGAAGCCGTGGAGAGGGCGAAGTCCGGGATTGTCAGCACCGGTGTCAGCACGGGGACTGGCCCTTTCTTCAGCTCGTCATCTCCGCTCCAGACCCCCATCGTGGAAGGGCCTTTCGAGGAGTTCCCAGGGCCTCTTGCAGCAACGCCGTCCACTTTCCGTCCTCTGAGGCCACTCCCACGACCCCCGAGTCTTCCTCGTGCGGATTCAATCTGACTTTCGTCGCATAAACGTTCGTGATATCTATGTACACTCTTGCACGTACTTATCTCTCATCATATGTATCATTTGTACCATCTCTCTAGCTCGAACCGGCCATGAAGAAGCTCTCACGCCATCCAATGATTATGTGTCTGCACTTTCGGCCGTGCCGTATTTGCACATCATCGATGATGACGGAAGGCTCCCGATGTCGGAAATAGGATCGGCAGCATGGCTGGAAAACGTTACTCAATCTGCGCTTCTGCTACTCCAAGGCGCTATCGCTGCCCTAGCAGCAGCGGGTTCCTAACCGGACGTCTGATCGCAGAGAAGCTGTGTGTCCTGACAATCAAGGCTGGAGACCAGGATCTCAGAGGTTCGAGGATAGAGTAGTAGGATGGACGAGTGGGCGGAGCGCAGGGAGAGTGTGGATGTGGAGAAGTCCCCGCGGGTGCGCCTTCCTCGACCAGCTACCTCCCCAAAGTTCGTCAAGTCGACCATCCCCGCCGCATACCAACCGAAACGTCTCCAAAACGCGCTCGTCATGCGCCCTGAAATCGTACGCGGGGCGTCACTTCATGTAACACATCGCGCTTGTCGCGGCATCGCAGACAGCGCAGCTGTACAATCATCTCGCTGGGAGCTATGAACGGCCGCGGCGGCTGCATTCGAATCCTTCGAGGGCAGTCCTGTCGGGATGGAGAGGGGCTTGGTTGCAGTGAAAATGGAGATCTGGATGGATGAACGAGGGGTGGAGCGCTCTGAGGACGTGGATGGGGGAGAGGTCCGCAGGTGATCCTTTGCCCCCGCTACCTCCCCCCGTTGGGACGGCGGCGGGGGAAGGGATCGGAGGGTGACGATGCTCTGATAAGCGCGTGCGATGGCGGCAGAGAACAACAGTCCTGGCTAACTACGGAACAATCGGCTTAACTATAGATCCGATCAGCACAGCCACCGATCACCCCTCCTTGCCCACCGACACACCGTATGCGAATTCGACGTTCCGCACTGCACACCAGCTGCACCGCCTCAATTGCGGTCTTTCGAAAGTCACCAGAATGCGTGGGAAGGAGGCGCAGAGTCTCGGGAACTCACCGTTCAATCGGTTCTTTTACACTCGGCCGTGAGGCTGGAAGTCTCGCCACAGCCTACCAGTGGCTCAACATCCGTTTGATCTTTGAGCTGCTCCTGCGCTTGAAGGCGAACCACATCTGGCCGGGTAGGGCACCCTGCTCTCCGTTCTTGCGATCTGCCATAGCTGAATGTCTTGTGCTCCAGCTCAATCGGGCAGTGCGTTCGGCTGCGGAGCTCCCACATCTCCAAGATCTACGAACAGATGTCCATCGCCATTGACCGCCAAGCGACCCGAATCTGGGTCCTCAACATCGGCGACCTCAAGCCCTGCGAACTAGAAACAGAGTTCTTCCTCGCATATAGCTGGGACGCCAGCCTCTGGGACCCCGACAACCTCGACGACCTTGTGGTTGGCTGGGCACAGCGGGAATTCGATATGTCGGAATGTGACGCGGATGCGGTAGCGGGGATCGTGGCGAACGTGACGCGATTCAATGCGCAGTGCAAACCTGAGCTGCTCAACGCGATGACGTCAGTTTGGTTGCGTATCGAGAGTGCGTGATTGACCTCTATAGCGAGCTACAGTCATGCTGAAAAGATGTGCTCGGCAGTCGTGTCGGGCTTTGAGATTGTGCGCTTTCGCGTAAAGGTGCCTATAGTTAGGCCTCCTTCACTCCTTCCTCAGCCTCTTTCTCTTTCCCCCGTTGCTGGCGCGCTGGTCCGACAAGCAACCTTACGAAGGCACCGGTGCCAATCTTTGCTCTTTTCATAGCCCTTCACACTAGCTGAGCTAATGATGCGCCCTTTGTTCACCTTGATCTCATTTGCTCTACTTGCTGCGTGCGTGTTGGCTGCGCCTGCATCCGTGCGCTGGGCAGTCAACTGCGCAATTATTGACGATGGGTCGCGGCTGCTCAGCACAAGCGCCGCGCCAGGAGACTTTGCGGTGTGCACGTACAAGGATGCCGGGCCGTGTACTTATTTTGCTGCAGTCCGTCCTTTTGCATAGTCTACCCGCTTTTTCGGCTGATATGACGGATGGTTGTAGCATGGATCGTTTTCGTCCGGATCGAGTACGTGTCCTAGTCCATATCGACATGTGCTGTTTGCAACCTTTCTGCTCTCGACTACATTTGCCTGTGTGAGTCCCACCCCCTTTGATTGTAAATGCCACCAGTGGTCTGAGCTCGACGGCGCAGACTGCCACACCGCTCACGTATGGGTACCGGCTATTCAACTGCGAGGAGTACCCCAAAACCACCTACCATATGGGGCGATGGCGACGCGTGCGCGGTGCCCACGATCGAGGCAAGGACAGTGACGGACATCACTGGAACCCTCGCTTTTCGTCTCTTTATCACTGTACTGATCAACCTCTGTAGAAGCGTCCAAAACTGGGATGACGACTTTGAATTCAACGCCCAAAGCGCGCGAAGCTCACCGTCCGACGCATCCACCTCTCACGATCACGACATTCGCTCTTCACCACCACATCCAGAACACGTCCACAAGGAGTCCCAGAATAGCGCCGAGAACTGGGACGACTTCTACCAAGACGAAACGACGCACGCAGCGACATCTCTCCCAGTGCATGCACAAGCACCGCATCACGCATCCTCCGGGTCCTCTGCTCACGGAGACGATGAAGGCATCAACTCACGGCCTCACTCTGCTCATCTCCCCTATGTATATTTCTCCTCCCAGATGTGATCCCGTTGCAAACGTGGATCCTGACCTCATTTCTCCACAAAATTTTATGAAAATTATATCCACATGTAGCTTAAGGTCCCCTGGACCCTAGTAATGTATATTTCCCCTCCCAGATGCGATCCCGTTGCAAACGTGGATCCTGACCTCATTTCTCCACGAAATTTTACGAAAATTATATCCACATGTAGCTTAAGGTCCCCTGGACCCGGGATCCACATGGATCCATGGGTCTGAGGGGGTGGGGCTGCTGCGCAGCCCCACCAGGAAGGCGTCTTTTTTGGCACCCTGCAAAACTGGCGCGATGATCAGAGGATGGATCCCAACCGCAGTTGACTCAACACTCACGATTTCTTTTGCGCATTCTCACATGGACATATGGAAGATTACACATGCCAAGTTTCATATTTATTCAACCAGCCGTTGTGGTGGAATATCAACATCTTCCCCCAGCACCATCAGAATCACTGATGCTGATTAGACGATGGATCCCAGAGGCAAACCTCCTCGAATCTATTTGCTCATTTGGGAAATTATGTACTAAAACACATGTACTATGCATCTGTCCACATGAAACAGCTGTCCCTGCATTGTGGAGGGATGGGAAGCCAGAGCAAGGTGAGGAGACGAGAAATGATGGGAGCTGTCAACGAAGGATGGGAGAACCCGGCGAGAATCATGGATCCCAGAGTCAACTCCTGGACAATGGAAAATCCTCGCCACTCAAATTGAAGGTCGGCACAAGCAGAACACTTCTGGCGACTCAAATTTGCCGCAAAGTGCGCCCAGAGGCCCGATTCCACGCACTAGGACAGCCCACGGAGGGTGTGACGATAGCGTCACACCCTCCCACATCCTCATCTTGCACCTCACAGACCTCATCTTGCGCCTCACGGAACTCATGCAAGACGCGCACTAGAACACACGAAATAGGGGAACGGCAGCACAAAGGTCGAAGGAAGGTGGGATCGGATGGCAGCGGTCAAAAACAGAATGGGTTAGCGTCTGGGCTAGCCAAGCCATAGCGGAACATGTAAGTCGTCGTCGCGGTCCCGGAGCTGACGGTATTGCCTCGCTAGGTACATGCGCCTCATCTGTCGACGCTAATACCGACTCCTCATCATAACATTCTTCTCTCTGGGCCGCCAGCGCCAATGGGGAACGACTTCCTTAATGGGACACTTGTCCCCGAGGCCAACATCTGGATCTCGACGACCAGTGCTCATAATCCCTTCATCCGACCCGTCAACATCATCACTCGAAGCAGTGAATCACGGGCCCTGCAGCCGCATCTGCGTAGAATACGTCTAACCCACGCTATCCGGCCTTAATGGTGAAGGTAAGGACCAGCACGGTTAAGTATCATCGCACGGTGGGAAGACGTTACATGCAGCTCACCTGAACTCCTAAGAACCACCATGACACGAAACACGCGCGCGGAAGAAGTGCAGAGCTCAAGAACGACATCCCCAACACCGCCCACCCGATATACTGTAACCACGCAACTGCCTCCCACTCTTCCGTATCGCTCTGCACCAGCATCTAACGACCGCCACAAACTCCATTCCAGTGCCCACGCCCGTGTGCAGGGTGCTGACTGGTTTATTGGCCCAGTGCGCTGTGCAATCTGGTTAGGGTTATTAGAAGTGCTCTAGGGTCGATTCCCTAGGCCAGTCCTAACCCCAGGGCAGGGTTTCCCGAGGCCTCCCTGGCCGTTTAGGGTTACGCTTGGACCAGCTTCAGGCCTGGATCGTCGAGCGGTGACTGACCGTGAGTGATCAGAGACAGGAAGTTGACCTGGAAACAAGTGACAACAATTGATCGGCAGGACATGTGACAAGATGGGAGTGAATGCCCCGCATCGGAAGTGTTCCGACACACGTGCCTGCGAGGATGCCTCTAGGGCGACAGAGGCTACGCATCGGGAGAGTCCCAATGGAGTCACCCTGGGTTTTGAAACAGACTGAAATCTGTTTTGACAAGGCAGTTCCTGCTGCGGGGTGATGATATGGAACAGGGCCATGAACGTCAGGGAGTCCACTGCCCCCTCCAAGCAGCGTGAAACGGAGAGCAAGAAAGCCAGATGGTAAAGTCTGGATGAGATAAGTAACTACCCGGACCCACGCATCGGAAAAGTCCCGATGAACGACAGCAGGCGATCTGGCGACCCCTGACTAGGGAGTATTGCAGGTCAGCACAAGACGGGAAGGCACCCAGACCCACACATCGGAAAGGTCCCGATGAACAACAGGCGATCTGGCGACCCCTGACCTGGGGTGTTGCGCGGCAAGTCAGCACAAGATGGGGAAGGCACCCAGACCCACGCATCGGAAAGGTCCCGATGAACAGCAGCAGACAGTCTGGCGACCCTTTGCCCGGCCGCCCAGTAAGGCCAAGTCGTTTACAACCGCACACGGACGACCGGGGTGAAATTGCGGCACCATGAAAACGCGGTGGAATTGAAACCAACTAAGCCCAATCCCGACAATTCCATTACGCCAGACGGGGAAGACTGAAAGCGGGATATCACGTGCGATCATCAGTGACTCATGCCGGGGCTGATGGGTTGTGACGTGACCAACTGCTCTTGCTCTTGACCACCACCTTCCCCATTTGTCGGAGCACAGCCACAATTAACCACTCGCACCCCAGTATCGGAAGTGTCCCGACGTTCCCCCATGACGAAAAAGTTGTCGTCCACTGAAAAAAAGAAACGCAAGGAAGACCGCGCCGCAGCCAAGGCGGCCCAAAAGGCCCCCGCGGAAGAAAGCGAGTCTGAGCCACCGCCCTCTCCTACACCCAAAGCGCGAGGCAAGGGCAAGGGCAAGGCCCAGGCTGGGCCTTCGACCGGAGTCCCGGCAGCAGTGAGTGACGCTGCGAAGAAGAGTAAAGGCAAGGGCAAAACGCAGGCGGCGGGGCCATCCGCCGCAGATGATCCGATACTTGGAGATCTCACTGCGACATTGGGTCAGAAGCACGTACCTCGCACATCGCGCCTCTGACAAATGAGCTCAGGGGATGACACGGCAAACCCGCGGCCACCCGCCCCAGCGCGACAGGACGAGGCTGGGTCTAGCCGAGCGCCGATCGCCAAGGCGATGCGACCGAAACCCAGGCGTAAGCTGCTTCGGACTGTAGAGACCCCACTGATTCCTGGCAGCGAAAAAGAAGGCGGCTGCCGCTCCTGCAGCCCCAGCGCAAGCGCCCGCTCAACCGGTACCGGACGAGGAACAGGGCTCTCCAATGGACGCGCGGCCAACTACACCGCAGCCGACGCCGCAGCAGCTACTGCCGTCTTCCAGCATCCCATCGACTCCGTCGGCCCCCACGCCAGCGCCGGCTGCAAGAGCCGGGAAAAGTAAGTGAACGTTGAATCGGACAGCGTCGACTGACAAGAGATAGGAAAAGCAGAAGTCGTGTTAGCCGAGCCGAACAAGAAGACCAAGCTCGACCCGCCTGCGACGGTCAAGAAACAGATGGGGATCGTCGTTGCGATGTACGGGGCTCTGGGACAACTGCTGCTCCGGTGCAGCACCCTTTTTGACGACTACGAAGAGGAGGACGGATCGATGGCGACGCCGGCATTTGTCCTGGAGCTCAGGGAGAAGGGGGTGTATCCACTTTGGGATACGAACCCTCCTGCGGGCTCGGAGTTCACGCCGGAGGAACATGCCAACATGCGTGCGGAGCTGATCGGTGTGGATCGGGACATCATCACTTGGGTTCACAAGACCGCCCGAGGGTTCGACTGGTCGCAAGCACCGGAGTTCGAACGCCTGATGATCAAGGCGTCGAAGGAAAACTGGGACTTGACGCATTCGGCACGGGTGAGTGATGGACTATGCTACGCAACCTCTGTTGACACCTTGGCAGTTTACGGAACTGGTGAAGAAATCGGAAGTAGGTGATCCTCTCGAACTATTCATGTCGGATGCGTTTCAGATGCAAGACGCGGCCAACGCCAGGGTTCCTCCTGGACAACACCACTACGGCCGGGTCAAGCAGGACATCCTGATTGACCTGTACCGCTCGTCGATCAGCTCGAGCTGGATGTCGGGGAACGCCGAGCTTTTGTTTTCAATGCTCTTCGACCGTCAAACCGACGCGCTCAAGGCCCGAGCGAGTCGAGCATTGAAGAAGGCGCACGAACGCTGGAATGACTTCTTCGCGTTCTTTCCGAAGAAGCCGGCGGGTGAAGTCTTGGTGGGGGCGGACATCGCGGCCGCGAAGTTGAGCAGTGCGGCAAAGGCCGCAGTGGCGTTCCTGAGAGGAATGGGAATGGTCCCCGTTGAAGACAGGGATCGATTCAAACTTCGCGAGATCGACGTCACCACGAAGGCGCAACTGGCCCAACACCTGGCGGGTTTCCTGCCCGAAGTCAAGACAAAGAAGGTGTCCGATGAGAACGCGAAAGCGGCTTGGGGTTGGAAGACGGAGGTGGCGGGGCGTACGCTGGGATACTTGAGCGTAGTGGCTGAGTTCAAGGGTCACGAATCATTGGAACCGGCCGAAGAGATGGCCCGCCTTGCATGTGAGTGACCAGACGCCGTACATCGGAACCACTCCGACATCCACACACTACCGGGTGGAAGACCTTTTTTCTTTTTGGCCTTTTCCTCTCCTTTTGCAGGGCCTGGTCCCGCGCATCGGAACTCTTCCGACATGTGGGGACTGCTACTGTGAAGACCTTTTTGTTGTCTCCCTAGCCCCGCGCATCGGAACCCTCACGACGTTTACTGACAATCGACAGATCTGCGCGGAAGGGCCGGCGCGACCGCCTGGGGCGTTGACCCCGAAATGGTCAGGAACCTGGACCCCGCTGTGTTTGACGAGATTGCTGGTTCGATCTGGGACGCCTCCCAAGAAGTCGCCGTCGACCATAGCAACGCCGCAGCGACCACTTTGTTCTCTGGTGAACTGGACGCCACCGCCGCGCTGATGGCGGGATTTGACAACGGCGCCCACGCGAAGTTCCAGGACTGGAACGTGGACCAGTTGATCGCGTACTGTGGCGGCTGGCCTTATTTTCTCCGAAAGCACTGGGCGCGCGACCCCCGCCAATATCAGCTTGGCACGGGTGATGTCGAAATCCCTGGGATAACCACAGTCCTCGTGCCTCACTGGCATCAAGCGGTCATGTGGGCCGGATTCAGCCGGGTCTTGGCACAACCGGCGCCAGAGAAAACGGAGGCGGCGACGGAGGCGCAGAGTTCGAGTACCACCGCGCCTGACGCAGATACGGGTGGTCGCAAACTGAGATCGTCCGTCCTCGACCGTCCCCGGGAGGACAAGTGGAGCGAGATCCCCGGTTTCCTCCTGTGCGACTCCATGGGCTTGGGCAAGACGCTCTCTGCGATCGGGTTCATTGCCGTCATGCAGCAAGCCGCAATGATGACCGAGACCGTCCAGGATGCAGACACGTCGGACGTGACGACACTCTCGGCCTGGCCCAAGCGTCTCCGCGCGGGTCGTAAGTGCGGTAATCGGAATGGGTGAGCATCCATCTGACTCGCTACAGATCTAAGCATCAACGGCAAACAATCTGTGCCCATCGGGCCGTCCCTGGTCGTCGTACCGAACAGCTTGGTACAGCAGTGGGTTACTAGTTGCCAGTCGCACTTTAACGAGCAGGTGCGCGTGATCGCGATGCCCACGGCCCAGCGGATGTGGAAAGACGCAATGGCCAAGATCCCCAAGGAGGGGAACACGACCGTTGTAGTGATTAGCTACACGGTATGCCCTCATCGGAACGCTCCCGACGATTTCACCCATTTTTCCTACAGACTCTTCGCGGAATGCATGATCTCATTTCCCGCCCTTCACGGCTGCCGTTCCAGAACGGGGAGCCCCTGCGCTCGACAGTGTACTCGCGGTTCTGGACAACGGTTGTCTTGGACGAATCGCACTCTGCCCGCAAGACCGGTAGGGTCTTTAGTGCCTGTCAGGCGCTGCTGCTGGTGGCGTTCATCAAGCTGCTGATGACGGGAACCCCCGTCATCGAAAGCCCCAGGGTAAGGCAGCTCCACATCGGCTGCAACGACGCTCATTGTACGCAGGACGTCTTCAATCAACTACGGCTTCTCCGCCCGAGCACGGGGCCCCAACACATCCTGGATCGATGCGAGCGCCTTTTGGCCGGGTCGGCGCGTCTCCAAGCCCGCGAACGCCTCAAAAACCAACAGAGCCGCCTTGAATTGCAACAGTCAGCGTTGACCGCAGGCGTCGAAGGCCTGAAGCACAACGCGGACATGGGCGCGAGCATGGCGGCCCTCAAGCACGTCATGTCCCTTCAGCGAAACCTGTTGGGCAATCACGTCCTCGTGCGAGACATGGCATCCCTGCGCACAATCAAGAAAACCGTGGGTGTCGGACTCCCAGAGCTGGAGCAGCTCACCATTGTCACTCCCTCGCATGCTGACGAGATCGAGTGGGGCGACAAAGTGCTCATTCAACAAGGGACCGCCGCCGTAGCGCTGAAAGGGGCCGGGGAAGGGAAGCAGGTAACGTGTATCGGAACAGTCACGACAACGTCTGCTGAACGCCAGCCTAGTCGTTTTACCTCGAAGCTCGGAAAGTGACTTCGTTTGCCGAGGCCGCGGTGGGGAGAGTGGTGGAGACGTCCGGTGTCAACGCGTTCTGGAACAAGGAGGACGCCCGCTTCTCTAAGGTCACGGCCATTGCGTTGCTCCTGGAACGAATCCTGGATTCCGGTGCCCAGTCCGTCGTGGGCACTCTGGCTCTCAAGCGCGACGTTGTACGCATGCAGGAATTAGGATTCCCACCCGCCGATCACCCTCAAGCCGCCCAATTCCTCGGCACTCTGAGTCAGGCGCAGCGCTCGAAACCGGTCACCGAAAAGGTGATCATCTTTACGTATTTCGCCATGTACATGGAGTACGTGCAGGCTTTCCTCGAGCACGTCGGGTTCCGAGTCCTGGCTATCAACGGCTCGGTCACCAAGACAGTCAAAGCCAGACAAGCCGTGATTGACCGTTTTCGGGATGGGGACTATCACGTTCTCCTGGCGACCTACAACGTCGCCAGCGTAGGACTGGAGCTTCAGATGGCGAACGTCATCATCGCTGCCGTGAGTCCCCCCCCACCTAGCCTCCTAATTCAACCCACTGACTGAATCGTAACCAGGACGTGGACTGGAGCGCGATTTCGCAGGCGCAGACGCTCGGCCGGGTCTATCGGCAAGGTCAGGAGAAAAAGTGCTTTTTTTTCCAGTTGGTCGCCGAGCACACCATCGACTTCGTTCTGGCCGCCATCTCCCTGCGCAAGTCTTCGCTCTTGCACGACTTCACCACCCCCGAGCGCACCGCGGGTAAGCGTTATTCCAGCACGAGGTCCGCGCGCTCATGTCACTCCAGCTTGGGAGAAACTGCACCTGGCCTTGGAAAGTCAGCAGCAAGACGAGCACAACGAGGAGACCGCTCCCAACGGACCAGTGTGGCAGGCGCTGACGCAAGACCTGGAAGCCGCCCGCACGTTCCTGGGCCGACACAAGATCAACGTCTCCTTCGACGGCAAACGAGCGTCTCGGGCGCCCCCGAAGAGCAACGAGATGGTCGTCGACGGAGAAGATACCCCGACGGTTCTGACCGCACCCGTCTATTCGTCGACCAGCTGGGCCATCTTGGCACCCCCGAATGACCCCGCGCCTTCCACGACCGACCCCGATGTGGAGGATTAGGGTTATTAGAGAGTGGTCTAGGGTCGATTCCCTAGGCCAGACCTAACCCCAGGGCTGGGTTACCCTGGGCCAGGGAAGCCCTTTAGGGTTACCCTAGCAGGGGGCACATGACTGGAAAGGTGTGGTGCCGGGTATCTTGGAGGTGATGATGTTGTGCGTCGACGCAGCTCCTTCAGCCTGAGAGGGGCTGGGTACACGGTGTATTGGTGGTGACGACGTTCTGTCAGACTGTCTCAAAAATTAGCATTTGCACGAGACATGTAAACCGAACTTTCCAACTTGTAGCAAATGTGGTCCTACACCAAACAACTTTTGCTATGTACAGCCCGTGCACGGGTCCAATGCACCATGCCCATACCCGCAGTCTTGGGCGTGACGACGTATTTACTGAGAAGGGTCGAACAAAAGATTTCACTCCAAAAAAAAGTTTGTTGGTTGCCAGAAAGCAAAACGTCGTGACGTCCAAGACACCGTGTGGCCGGGTGGTGAAGTCCACATGTTTATTGCATCACATGACTGACATGTGACATGATCGAATCACATCATCGTAAGCTCCAAGACACCGGGTATCCAGGCGGTCAGGGTCATGGTCTGACATCGAGGACCATGACATTGACCGCCTGGTTACCCGGTGTCTTGGAGCCAACGATGATTTGAACGGGTCAAGTTGCCAAACGAGTCAGGTAAAGAGAATAACGAAGGCAGACGACCAGCCGGACACACGGTGTCTTGGACGTCACGACGTTTTGCTTTCTGGCAACCAACAAACTTTTTTTTGGAGTGAAATCTTTTGTTCGACCCTTAGTTAATACGTCGTCACGCCCAAGACTGCGGGAACTGGCATGGTACAACTTAGAGATGATGATCAGTCGGGGATACAGGACGCGATTTTCGACAACGACAATAACAAAGTAAGGCGGAAAAAGATTAGGTAATGTCTTGGTAAGCAACCTGTTCACGTGCCATGCAGTGACACTTGGAACAGTGATGTGTGATGTGACTTTGCCTCTTGCTCTTGACCACCACCTTCCTAATCCGTAGTTGTACAGCCTCCGTAAGAGAGATCGCACACACGTATCGTTTCGATCCCGACGATAATCTCAGAATGCCTAAAAAACTGACCGCGGCCGAGAAAGCTCACCGGAAACAAGAGCGAGAAGCGTTAAAAGCTGCTCAGAAAGCGGCCGAGGAAGCGGCGGAGCAAGAAGCCCAGGAAGCGGCTGAGCGAGAAGCCCAGGAAGCGCCCAAGAAAAAGAAGGGAAAAGGGACGCGGCGACCGACGCCCGAGCTCACCGAGGACGAAGAGGTGCAACCTGCGCCGCCGAAGAAGGGGAAAGGGAAGCGGCGACCGACGCCCGAGTTCACCGATGACGAAGAGGAACAACCTGCGCCGCCGAAGAAGGGGAAAGGGAAAGGGAAAACCGTCGCACCTGAGCAAGATCCGATCGATGGGGATTTGACGGCGCTGTCCGGTAATGATTTCGCAGTGACGGTGGATATGGCTGATGTGATGCGGCCAGATGACGACGATGAGGGACGGAACGATGTGGGGCTAAGGGCGCCGGTGAAGGTGGTTGGACGGGGTGGTCGGGGAGAGGGCGTGAGCAAACCGCCGGGTGCGCCAGCGCCGCGGAAGATTGTGCAGGGGATGCGCCCGAAACCCCGACGTAAGTGGATTCGATGAGAGAACCTTTCGCTGAAAGTGATCTAGCGAAAAAGAAGACGGCGGCCAACGCGCCGCAAGAAGGGTCATCGATGGATGCGCGGCCTTCCACGCCGCAGCCTGCGCCATCGCAGTTGCCTTCGACGCCGCAGCCTGCACCATCGCAGCTGCCATCGTCGAGTGTCCCTGTGACGCCAGCCACGTCGACTCCGGCACAGGCGGCGAAGGCCGCTGAACCGTCGCAAAGTGAGTGCAAAGTGGTATCGGCACTTGTTCGTTACTGACGCAACGCAGGGAAGAGAAAGGCGAAGCAGCAGCCGGCGGGGCAGGCAGCGAGCAAGAAGCCCAAGGAGTCGGTGGACACGAGTCGGAGTAAGAGCAAGTTGTCGCAGGTGATTGTGATTCTTGCGGCACTCGCGCATCTCGTGCAGCTGTTTCCGGACCTCTTCGACGAATTCGAGGAAGAAGATGGGGAGAAGCAGAAGCCTATGTATATTTCCCCTCCCAGATGTGATCCCATTGCAAACGTGGATCCTGAGCTCATTTCTCCATGAAATTTTGCGAAAATTACATCCACATGTAGCTTAAGGTCCCCTGGACCCGGGATCCATATGGATCCATGGGTCTGAGGGGGTGGGGCTGCGCAGCAGCCCCACTATGAAGGCGTCTTTTTTGGCACCCTAAAAAACTGGCCCGATGATCAGAGGATGGATCCCAACCGCAGTTGACTCAACACTCACAATTTTTTTTGCGCATTCTAACATAGACATATGGAGGATTACACATGCCAAGTTTCATATTTATTCAACCAGCCGTCGTGTTGCAATATCAACATCTTCCTGCTGTCTAGTCAGAATCACTGATGCTGATTAGACGGTGGATCCCAGAGGCAAACCTCCTCAAATTTATTTGCTCATTTGAGAAAGTCTGTACTAAAACACGTGTAATATGCAGTGGATTACACGAAACAGCTGTCCCTGCGACGTGGAGGGATGGGGAGCCAGAGCAAAGCGCGGAGACGAGAAATGATGGGAGCTGTCAAACGAAGTCTGAGAACAGGGCGAGAATCGTGGATCCCAGATTCGACTGCTGTACAATAGAAAATCCTCGCAACTCAAATTGAAGTTCAGCGTGAGCAAAAAAATCCTGCTGACTCAAATTTGCCGGAAAGTGCGCCCAGAGGCCAGGATCCACGCACCAGAACAGCTGACGGAGGGTGTGATGCTGTCGTCACAGCCTCGCACATCCATGTCTTGCACCTCACGTTGATATCGGGCTCTGTCTCTGCCACCGGCTAGCGCATTCTTTACACCATTGCCGCCCGTCGATTCCCCAACACCCTAACCCCCCACCACCACGCGTTGTGTCGCCGTCCTGTGTGTCAGAGAGGCTCAAATTAGGCCTCCGGCATCCTGTACGCTTGCCTCAACCGCACCAATTTCACGCTCGATCACATGCCCTCAACCACTTCCAACGACCGCGACCGCTGTAAGAAACCGGGGAGACGGCTCCCAGAGGGGTGGGGCGTGGGAGCTGGATGCACAAATGGGCGGAGCGCGAGGGCACATGAGGGAGAGCTTCACAGGTGAGTTTCTCACCGTCTGCCCTTCCTCCCACCGTCCGCCGTCTCAACACATCGTGCCGCGTACACCCCAGAAGATCGCGTTCGTTGCGCATCTGGGAATCAGACACGTACCCGCCTCATGTACACGCAGTACATTCTGCGGCCATCTCATTGAAGGCGGATGGGCCTATGTCTTCCGGTGCGTTTCTCAAAGTCTACCCCTCACTGTCCGCTCACTCTACTCACTGCGCTGCATGGTGATCAGGACGTCTTGACCATGCACCTGCACATCCTGCCCGGTGTAACCAACGTAAACCGCCGCTGTCAATGCAGCGGATCGTCATTTTGACCTCACGCGCTAACCCGCTCACATCTCAGGACTCAACCGGCACCGCACTCGCGCATCTTCGCCAGCGAACACATCAACGCCCGCTGCGTTCTCACGGACGTCTCCGGGATGTGCAGGAAGGGGCCGACTCGCGGCCACAAGCTTGCTTGATCGCATCGGGCGGCAGGAGGCAGTCAGTCCACTGCCCTCTTTTGACGCCAACTTGGATGCATCTGCCTCTTAGCGCACAGCTCAAATAGCAATGAGCGCAATGAGAGGATGGTATTGGGAGATCGGAAGGCAGGGATGAATGGGAGGGGCGGAGCGCTCTGAGAACGCGCATGGGAGAGCAGTCTGCAGGTGAGTCGGTTGCGCTATCTGCCGCTTACTGTCTGCTGTTTTGACATCTTGTACTAATGCTATTGTCATGGGCCTCGAAATCGGACGTGCGGTGAAATTTTGTGTGACACAAGTGAATTTTCGCAGCATCGCCCAGACCCCCACTCTAAAGTCACCTCAATGCAGGCTACAAACAATCAAGAAACTCCCCCATTGTCGTCGGAGAAGCCATCGACGGCCAGTTCGGGCGCGGCGCTGCGGGCCGGCGCTGTTGCCGGTGATGCGCTTGGGGCTGGTGTCAAAGCCGAGTGCAGCAACTGTGAAGCGACTCATACTCCGCTTTGGAGGCGAGGGCTCAACAACGAAGTCAACTGCAACGCCTGCGGATTCTACTGCAAGCTGGTGTGTATTCAGCGCTACTTTCGGTTTGCATGGTGCTAATTGGAGACAAAGCACCAGCGACCTCGGCCGAAGGCGATGCGCAACATGGGAGAAGGCAAAGGCCAGTCAACTCGAGCCGAAGTTCCGGACGTCATGGGTTAGTTGATTGTTATACCGCTTGATCTTCTCTGAGTGCCTTCCAGCGCAATGCTTGAGCTGCCGCATGACGAAGACGACGAAGATCGGACTGTGGGCAACGCCTGTAGTCTGTATTACAAGTTGCCCGGAACGTCGCGTCCGATTTCGAAGCAGAGCAACATCATCCGCAAATGTTCTTGCCACGAAGTGCAAGTCCGAGCACAAGCGCAGGCGCAGGCGGACACTCCCACAGCCAGTCGCCAGGGCTCGCCCGTCCCGGGATCGACATCACCTTTGAGCTCGGGTTCGCCGATGCTCACACCTCGCAGCAGCACGTCCGACCTGACCACCGCGCTTGACCCACTGCCGAAGCCCACGGCTGGAGCGCACCGATTCCGTACCATGAGACCTACGCGGACGTGCTTCCTTTTGGAGGCGTGGATGTCAGCGGTGGAGTGGACGGCGATGCGCGGGTCAACAAACGCCGGTGGATGAGCGTCGACTCGACCTCGGAGCCACCTTCGAGTGCCGTCAGCTACAGCTCGTCGTATAACAAATACACGGACGGGTAATCGAGTGCACCGTCATTTGCGATGGAGTTCCCGTTCAGCGAGCGGCAGCAGCAGCAGCAAGGCTCGTTCTGGCATCCACCCATGGCGCTAAAACGAGATTCGCCCGATGCACAGATCCACCCCCCGCAGCTCCCGTCCTCAGACGACTTCCTCCACCCGCCGACGATGCAGGCGTCCTACCTGTACCAAGATGAATCATTCAAATCGTTCGTCCACCCGCCCATGATGATGCCGACTCTCAACGAGGAGGGCGTGCTCTTTGGGTCCAGTCCCCACCCCCCGATGATGCATTACGACAATCTCTACGCCCCAGAGGACAACAGCATGCACTTCTCAAATGTATTTTGTGTTTCCATCTGGACCATGTCCTTATACTCTCTATTGCATACATTTATCTCAGCATAGCATAACTTGTGGATGTTTATTTCTGATCGCCTTGTGTACTGTATTCTGACGACGCCCTGAGTGCGTAGTGGGTAGTAGTGACTCCCTTGAAGGTGCCCGATTGTTGCTTCCCCGTTCCGTGCGCCCCAGTTACAGGCCGGAAAGCGACAACAACATTGATGGCAAGGGTTTCTCCTATTTCGAGATCCTAGGGCTAGGAACACAGGGCAGGATGTAGGGGAAGAGGGGAAGGATTTCACGCAAAGAGGGGGATCATCAAAATGTTTAAGGACTATCATCAGGGCACAGCCTTACATAAGTCCAAGCTGCTTGCCACGTCATTCCACGTGACATTCAGCATCAGTCCCTTCTGCATCGTTACTCTCTGCTCGCCCGGGATGCAGAGCAGCGTGTGCTGGTTCAGAGACTCGACCTTGGGACTTAACCAGCACACGGCCTGCAGCCCCGGGCTCCATATCCTCACTTTCTCCTTCATTCTCCATCCTGGATGAGCTCAATGATTTGCCAACCAAGGATGTCGGACGCTCTGGCCAGGAATGCTCCCAACACAACATGAACCTCAGCAAATGCGGGGCCTCACATCGCAGGGCGCCTCTCGCTAGGGGGCCTTGGATTTCGGTTGAAGGGGGCGCGCTGGATCTGCCAGTGCATCTCTTCTCACTATCTATCTCTCACGTTCCGCGTTACCCCCTGCTGTCCGCTGTCTTGACATATCGCGCCGCATGGGGCGACCACTGGGCCTCTTAGAACCGGACGCGGCACCCCAAGTCACTCAGCCCCCTTTGGGGCGTCACCTGTTCCTCTCAATTGGGTCGATCACACATCCTCAACGACGCAGCTCCCAACGATCGACTTTCAGCGAACGGACCGGCGAGTGAAACAGGGGGCATGGGACTGGGGATTCGGAAGGGCGAGTGGACGCAGCGCAGGCAGAGTGGATGCGCGCAAGTCCGCAGGTGCGTTTCTTAAAGCCTACCTCTCACCGTCCACTCACTCTACCTGCTGCGCCGCTCAGTGATCAGAACATCTCGAGCATGCGCTCGTCCAGTGGGAATGGGGGGCTTGTATTTCGGATGGAGGGGGTGGAGCGCTGGGGCAATGCGGATGAGCAGAATCCGCAGGTAAGTTTTTTTTTCGCTTTTCGAACTTCCGCTATCCGCAAGCTCGCCATCCTGCCCTGTGTAACAACGTGAACTGCTAACATAAGACGCGGCAGATCGTTGTTTTGATCTCATGCGCCAACTCGCTCACATGTCAGCACTCAACGCGCACCGAACTTGCGCATCTTCGCCGACACGGCAACGCCCGTTGCGTTCTCTCGGACGTCAGTGCAATGTGCAGGAAGGGACCGACGATTTAGAGGCCAATCTTGCGTCCACACACGGCGCCACAAGCTCGCTTGATCGCACCGTGCAGCATGGATCAGTGAGCCCGCCGCCCTCCTTTGATGCCGACTCGGATGCATCTGCCTCCTAGCGCACGGCTCGAATAGCAACACGTGGCGCTCAACGAGCGCAATGGGGGGTGGTATTGGGGAGAGCGGAAGGCAGAAATGATTGGGAGGGGCGAAGCGCTCTGAGAACACGCATGGGAGAGCAGTCTGCAGGTGAGCTCGTTTCGCTATCCACCCCTTACTGTCTGTTCTTTCGACATCTCATACTAATGCTGTTGTCATGGGCCTCGAAATCTGACGCACGGTGACTTTTCACATGACACAAGGTGGTTTTCGCAGCATTGCCCAGACCCTGCGTCTAAAATCGCCCCACTGCAGGATTGGGACATTCCCAAGTATATATCAATGGAAGTCTCATGGGGATGGAGAGCAGTAAACTGAATGGGGTGTTCTGAGGATACGGGTGCAAGGACGAGGTCCCCAGGCAAGTTCTTCCTCCTCTCTTTCCCACCGTCCGAAAAATCGTCATGCTGCTCTACGCAAAAACTGAAATTGTATCTCATTGTACGCTACGACATCAAATGCCACGTGCTGCATTTATCAATTCTGACCTTGCACCCAATTCGCTCGCATTCCGGACTCGGCATCGTCACTTGGCTGCTGGGACACGACATGGAGCACTGTATTCCTCAGACATGACCAGGATGTGCAGACAGGGGTGCGATGTTGGACGCGCAGCATCACCTCATGCATTTATTGTAACTTCTGCACCATTTCAGCCTTGCGCGGCACAATCACCTTGCTGTAGGTTACAAACAGTCGAAGCCCAGCTCAAACGCTCGGGGGGATTCTAGTAGGACCAGAGATGAGCTTGGCGGGCACAGGAAGGACATGGAATTGGAGCGCGGTGAGAATGGGGAGGTGTCGCAGAAATATGATGAGACTTGATATCTCTTTCCTTTGGGCGAGGAAAGCCATGCGCCTACTCCGATCATCGTTGACGAAAGATGGCCACGACTCGAGTGCGCATGACTGAGATGGCGTTCTTTTCGACGTAGTATATAGATTCTGTAATCCTTACTGGCGCTCAAAGACTGCCAAACGACGGGATGTGGAGCAGGCCATCGTCCGTGAGATAAACAAGGTCGTTCGGGTGGCCCTGCGAGAACCCATCGTCAATCGCAGTCCAAGAAGATATGCAGTTCTTCGACGGCGAGGCAAACACCATGCTGTGGAACACATAAGCAGAAGGCCAAAAACACTGGAAAGCACACCGACCGAAACTCGTGTAAACGACCCGTGGACGAGAGGGCGATTGGCTCTGGAGTTGGGAAAGCCACGCCGAGAACGCCAGTACCTTTGAGCCGCAGCTCGGTCATCCAGAGCGATCCAGCCATGACTGTGATCAGCAGTTTCGACTCGTCGCTACCGTCGATCGGAGTGCATGCGCCAGAATACAGCTCAGCGGCATCCGCCGCAAGTGACCGATCCAGAATCGGCTGCATTGCCCGAAAGATGTCCAGGACGAGATCGTTGATAGGTGTCGTTCCAGTCATGAGGACTGCGATCCCGTAGGCCATGTCCTGGTTGATCGCAAACGCACTTCGAGAGGCACCGAGAGTACCAAGTACACGAGCTGATTAGGTGAGATGGATTGCGCGGGGGTGGGGTGCTTACGTTTTTGAAAAATGCACCGTGGGCGGTTGTACGAATCCCAGATCTTCTCGATCTCCCACAGCATTCCAATCTCCAATGATTCGTCCGCCCATCAGCCATACGGGGGTCGCATCCACTCTCGTATGACCCACGGAGGGAGGAGGCTCTCGGGACGAGTTGGGCCAAGAAAGGTTTGCATGAGCTTGACGTAGTCCGACCGCGAGCTCATCTGTCCGCCAGAACAAGCCATGATAGCCAAAAAGTCGTAATCTTGATGGATCAATGTCAGAGAAAGATCGAAACCAGTGTGCTGAAACGCACACACCACTTCTTCCCTGAACTGAGAAGCGACAGCTACGTGGGCTCTGTTCTCCGGAGCGGGTTGAACAGATCTCGTTGGGCAAGTTCCGGCCAAGACTTCGGAGTGTCGTGGGGTCGGCTACAAAGGCTCCATTGGCTGCGACGTTGACTTGCCCCAACAGCCCGATTGCGACGTTCGAGTACACTGGACAGTGGTAGGTCGGGACATTGAGCGGCAGCATCTTGAGCCCGTCGATCATCTCCTCCGTGGTTGGAAACCCGCGGCCGTTGTTGGGCGGTGGACCCATGCCTTCCAGAGTGCGGCCAATGCGGCATGTTGCCGCGGGGAAACTCACGCGTGAGATCAGACATGTGGCTTGCGAGCTGCCGGACAGTTACCGGGCCTGAAGCCATCCGACCGTCCTTGGTCCCGCCCCACCCATCTGGGAGATAGTTCAAGTCAGGAAAGAACTTGTGTACCGGGTCGTCCCTAAACTCGATGACTCAGGCCAGTGAAGCCTCGGATAAGGTCATATACATACAGGTTGAGAGCACCCCTTTCTCGTAAGACCCACGTCTCCAACGCTGCGAAAAGCTTGGAGCCAGACGCCAAACGGAAGATGCTATGTCTGTCAACGTGTCCCGGTTTTTCCATATCCGTCTCGTTTGCTTTGAGAGGGCAGATCACGCGTTCATAGATCGCTCCGTCCCGGCTGGTGACTATCGCCACGACCAGTCCCTCGATCCCACCTCGCACATATTGTGCCTCCACCAGCCGATCTACGTTCTTCAGCGCAAGCGACACTTCCGGTAAGACGAGATCCCGAAACCAGTCGTCCTTCTGACTATTGAAGCAGCTGCTCCCGAGATCGAACCCGTTGTGTCCCAGGCAGCGATCATCTCTGCAACTGAAGTCGCCGTCGCCGAGCCGGTAGTGCGGACGCAGAGAATCTTTGTTGAGAACAAGAAGGTCCTGCGGCCCGAGCCGTTGGCAGTACCGGTTTTTGCCGAAGTCGTCGTCGAGGCACCATGCACTGAATACTTTCGCGCCCTCACCAATGCGCTTGGGGAGGTTTTCCCTGCCGAGAGGGGCCAGACTTGGAAGCTCCGGACGAAGGGCAAGGTGATCGACCCTACTGCTTTCTTGTGGGATACCTCTCTCGCTGCCGCTGGGATCGATGCACAAGGGATGAAGCCAGACGAGGTCGCCGAGGCCGATGCCAATGTCGTCGAATGACTGTTTGGAGGAGAAACCCAGGACGACGAGAAGACTCTCAGCTCTGTCTACGAGCAGGTACGGTCTGAACTCCTCACTACTTCTGCAGAGGCTCAATCTTTCGTGAACCGTCGCAGATGCTCTACAGCCTCGTCCCCGAGCCCGTGCACAGCCCGCTGAGCCAGCAGCAGGACCAGATCCGCCAGTGGCTCCAGACAGAAGTCCCCGTCTCCCGGTGGCAGCTGTCCACCTACAGGACCAGCTCAGATGCCGTGCGATCGGAGACCAAGATGTCGTGGCCCGATCTCAGCGAGTACCTGCTGGACCAGTACTTCGCGGCCAAACTGGCTTGGGAGAGCGAGAAGGCGCTGTTGATCAAGAAGCTTGCATCGGTGAGTTGACTGCCCATTCTCTTGTAAACTGCGCTGAGAATGATTGGACAGACCGACCGTAACGAAGTCGAGGAACAAGCCCGTTCAATCGCACAGCTTGGCGTTGTGCGGGAGAGAGAAATCGCAGTGAAGTACTGGGACGCAGCCGTTAGTGGCAATATCAACCGCTTCAAGGATTACATCGTGTTCTTGGACATTACAATCAATCGTTCAGCCCATGCTTTGCAAGTGAGTGCGTCCTCTCATCCCGAGAACATATCTAATTGCAGCATCCCAGGATGCGAAAGACATCCTCCGCTAAACCTCATCTGTTTTGCTCCGGACTAGGTACAAGGTCTACCCTGTCCAGATCTCCCCCGTCGACTGGTTCGCTTCGCTCCCCATGTCGTTCACCCCGCAAGATCTATCGGATCCCACCGAGTCTGTTGACAGCGCCGACGTCCACCCAGTGACACCTCTCGGCACTGCACCCATTCAGAGCCTGTTTCCTGCTGTGAAGATCGATGCACCCAAGGGCCGGTGGGAGGATATTGTTCTCGATAACAGGGTGAGTGAACAACACTTGGAATGGCGGAACTAACCCTAGCCTCAGATCTTCAAGGACGGCCAGTCCTTCTACAAGGTAATGAATGATACTTCATTGATCCCTCCCAGTCACTAACCATGCTCAAATGGACGAATCAACTACTCTCCTCTCTCAATCCGGATACACGACCTCTTTCATCGTCGTGAGACACATCGTCGTTTACGTGAAACACACGGACATTGCGGACGACCTGAGAAACGCGGTCAATTCGTCCTTGCCGCTGTCTTTCGCATATTCCAAATACACGGACAACTTCCAGCCGCACGGAGATGGATTCCTCGTCAAGATTCCCAGGCCGCAGGTGCGCTTGATCGTCTCCCGCCGAGTGTGTTGGTTCTGATGAGTCCTCTCCAGATCATTGGATACATCGTCGAGCCGCTGCACACAACCGCCGGCACTGCGCTCGTCCCCGCTGGTTTCGCGGTCAACGTACCAGCGCCAACTGACGCCTGGCTCGTCAAGCAGGCCAAGGAGGCCCTGCAGCGTATTGGCACGCGATGGATCGAGAAGATCAAGATTGACACGATGCACTTCGCATGCACCACCCCAGATACACATACACCGACTGGCGTGCCTGAAGTTAAGTACCAGCGTGCTGTGCAGCGGAGCATACCTATCGTCCAGCCGCATTGGACCTTTGCATGCCAATCTGAGCGTCGGTACGTATGCTGGCGCCTCCTCTTGTTCAGGAAGCTCATCGTGGCTGTAGATTGGTTCCTATTGTGCAGTTTGGACTGGGAGCACCACCACCTAACGCACTACCCTTGGCGCCCACAGTCCATGTCTGCCGCATCTCTCACCCAACGCTCACCCGCCAGCGCAGCCGCTGTGCGACAGTCAATGCCACCGACGGTCCGACCGTCTCGCCCATTGGCCAGCCTGCGACCTTCGTAGGGCAGTTGTTCAGTAATACCCCACCACTAACAGTGCTGGTCGTCACTGTTGAAGAAGCTCAGTCGGAGGATGAAGAAACTGACGTGGGTGAGCTGGAGGCGAAACGGGTATTCAGCTATCTGAATAGCATTACGTTGTTCTTTTATGCTGCTTTCATCTCCGGCGCCTTTGGTGGTATCATGGCCTACGGCATCATCCATATGAATGGCAAGGCCAGGCACTCTGGCTGACAGTGGATCTTCATCATTGAGGTGTGTCTGGACCCAAACAGCCCACACGTAAACCAGCGTCTAATGTGTTTCGCAGGGTGTGATCACTGTGTTCGTCAGCCTCGTCTCGTACGCGTTCATGCCCAGCTCTCCGGACTACGCGCGCTTCCTTAATGCGGAGAAAGCTTACGTCAAGGCTGTCCTCCGAGTGGATGGTTCTATCGGCGCGGACGAGCAATCTGACTCCTTCAGCTGGGCAGAAGTCGGGAAGGCGCTCGCTTCGATGCAGGTCTTCCTCTGCGCGCTTGCCTGCTTCATGGGGTGCATTACGCCTTACTCGCTGGCCTACTTTACACCATCGACCATCCAGTCTCTTGGCTACACCGCCGCGCGTGCGCAGCTCATGAGCATGCCGCCGTTCTCAGTCGCCTTCGTGGTGTCCATGATCGGCGCGTACCTCAGCGACCGCTCCGCCGGGTTAGCGGGCCAGAAGACGGTGGCGGTGCGCATGCCGTCGCACCCTGTTGCGCTCGCTCATCCACGTCAACTTGTTCAAGTGTCCGCCCTCGCCGCGCTGAGTGCAAACTCTTCGGGGAAGCCGAGTCCTACACGCGCGGAGCAGGTCATGCGCAATCTTGAGGGGCACGTTGCGGTCGTCCTGGACGGCGGGGCGTTCGGCGTCGGGGTGGAGAGCACCGTTGTCGACGGGCTGCATCCGGACGGCGCGGTCCGTGTGCTGCGGCCGGATGGTGTGACGGTCGAGGACCTGGAGCGCGTCATTCGGAAGGAGCTAGGCGGGGCGGTGCCGCGGGTTCTGGTCCATCGATGCGAATATGCTGATGAGGCAATCGAGAGCGCGCCGACGACAGCAGACCGGCGAACGAAACGGGGAGCACGGGGCAGGCGAGTCGGAAGGGCGAGTGGACGCAGCAACCTGCGCCCTGAACTGGGCGTTCTGCATCACTTTACACAGCGGATCGCGGTTTTTGTGGTAGCGCAAACCCTTGCTGCACGCTGAAATCAGACGCAATGCATCGTCATTTTGACATCATGCACCAATCCGCTCACATCTCCCGACGCAACCTGCACCGCACCTTCACATCCTTGTCGGCCACTACAACAACGCACACTGCGTTCTTTTGGACGTCACCGGGAACTCCAGGAAAGAGACGCAAAGTCTTGGGGCCAATCTCGGGAGCACACATGGTACAACGAGTTCGCTCGACGACTGCGCAGCACGGGGCAGTCTGCCCACCGCCCTCCTTTGACACTAACTGCGATGGGTCTTGTGCGCCCCCAAATCGGACGCTCTGCCTCACCTAACGCAACACATTGCGGGCTCTGTGGCATCACAAACGGCGCGCCGGTCTGCTCTTTCATCAGACACCCATTGCACATCTCAAACAGCAACACGCGACGCTCAACGAACGCGATGGGGGGTGGTATTGGGGAGAGCAGAAGGCGGAGGACACGGATCGAGAAGGGGTGGAGCATTCTAAGTACTTGGATGGGAGAGCAGTTCACAGGTAAGTTCTTTCGCTTTCTACCGCTCACTGCCCGTCATTCCGACATTTCTCACTCAAACAGTTGTCGTGGGCCTCGCAATCGGACGCGCGGTGACTTTTCGCACTACACAGGATGGTTTCGGAGCATCGCCCAGACCGCGCATCGGCAATCACCTCTCTGCAAGCTATAAACGATTGAGAAGCTCCAACAAGGCTATTTTGAGGGTCGTCTTGTGGGAGTGAAGTAGATTGGATGGAGGGACGAGGTCCACAGGTGAGTTATTGCCCTCACCCTCTCACCGTCTGTAAAATTGACATACTGGCCTGCGTACCCGCTGAAATTCAATCTCGTTGGCTAGGCTTCGCAGACTCGTCACTCGGTCGCAAGGTTTCCCTACTCACAGAGCTTCTGGGGCTTGCAGCCCCGCAGCAGGTCCCGGAGATTACACGAGCGACAAATATCAGTCTCCAGTCAGGTATGCAGCAGCGAAGGCTCGCACTCATCATAATCACATTCCTTTTCAGGAGTCCGACTGAGGGCAACAGAAGTTCATTGTGCATGCAGCGCAATCAGTGTTCCGCTCAACAGTGTCGATGGACTGAAATATCTGCACATCTCCGCTCGAAGACGCGTCCCGCGTTATGGATCTGGCCGCGTAGCTTCCGCCATCGCAGCCTAGTCTCGCTCTCAAGTAGCTGCAACGCACTTCCATCCACAACTTGCAGGCGCCATCGAGCAACATTGAGGTCAGTCTGGTACCATCACACTGGACATAAATTTGGCTGACTACCTACGCATGTTCCACCACCCACGGCGCTACAACGAGCCGGCTCAAACGCATTGCGCAGCATGGGGCAATCAGCGACCGTCCTCCTGACTGTGTGATCCGCGATCTGCCCCACTATCTGCCCCACCCACGGAGCTTGATTGGTGGAAACTCGAGAGCGTGGGCCGACACCTTGCGGAATAGGCTAGAATCTTTGTGAGGGGATGGGGAGTAACCCTGACACATGCCTTCTATGGGCAGCTTGTGTCGCGCTCGGCACTGCCCCGTCCGCCTGCTCTTCTCAGTTGGGAACCCAGGCCGCCTTCTGTTAACCATCCTATGTGTTGGTCACGTCACAACTGATTGCACACTCTGGACAAACCTAGTGTAACGACCGAATGGCAGCAACCGACGAAAAGACTCTGGGAGCTCAGGGGAGGAGGATGGACAAGTGGACGGAGCACATGGAGAGGGTGGACAACTTTCCGCGGCTCAATTGCATCGATTACGCCCTTCTGACAAACTTCCAGCAGCCGGCAAGCGATGCCGGGGAGATCGTTCCGAGGGAGGGGCAGGGAAGTCGACTGGGCCGGTGGGCGGAACGTGGGCAGAGTGCACAGGGGAAAAGATCCAGAGGTGCGTTTTGGCCGTCAGCCTCACCTCCTGCTGTCCTCCATCTTGCCAAGTCCTGTTAAGTCATAGTTCGAGTGAGGGGTGGAGGCGTCGTGGTGATGGGATATGATGATAGCACACTTCATGAGAATATGGGTACAATCGAGAAGAAAAGAAGACGTGTGAGCTCCGGAGCCAAATGGGGGTGAAAGAGCAAAATGATCGAATGAGGGGCAGCGGGAATGAAATGAATGTCCGAAAGCGGGGGAAATGCAAGGCAACAGAGATGAGTGCAGCCAGAACGGATCAGTGGGGAGACAGAAACGGTGCGGAAAACTGGGACCAAGCTGACCATCTGCGAGTTAGGTACTGTATCCAGTCCAAATTGGGGAAAGGGACTGGCCCGGAACATCAATTGAAGAAATTGCGCGAACTTGAAGGCAGACAGAATATGGAACCGGCGCAAGTGTTTGAGGGTAACAGGGTGCATCAGGGCATTTTCTGAGCGAATCTGTCCAACGTTTTCGCAGGAAGTGACGATCAAGGGAGACTGTCACATGTCCAGGTTATTGGGGGTTTTCGTAGTCTGCGAATCCACTGGTACACACGGCGGAAGCTGAAAAAAATCACACAGCAAGATCTGATCCAAACGAGCGATTTCAAGTCAGCGATTTCCAAATCGAGACGGATCCAGGTCCAAATCAACACTGATGGGAGAGTTAGCAGGTTAGTGACATCTCCACTGCGACTCCAAAAGTGAAATAGCTTGACAGCGGCCCAGTCGGGAGACTAGTGCGGAAAACTGGGACCAAGCTGACCATCTGCGAGTTAGGTACTGTATCCAGTCCAAATTGGGGAAAGGGACTGGCCCGGAACATCAATTGAAGAAATTGCGCGAACTTGAAGGCAGACAGAATATGGAACCGGCGCAAGTGTTTGAGGGTAACAGGGTGCATCAGGGCATTTTCTGAGCGAATCTGTCCAACGTTTTCGCAGGAAGTGACGATCAAGGGAGACTGTCACATGTCCAGGTTATTGGGGGTTTTCGTAGTCTGCGAATCCACTGGTACACACGGCGGAAGCTGAAAAAAATCACACAGCAAGATCTGATCCAAACGAGCGATTTCAAGTCAGCGATTTCCAAATCGAGACGGATCCAGGTCCAAATCAACACTGATGGGAGAGTTAGCAGGTTAGTGACATCTCCACTGCGACTCCAAAAGTGAAATAGCTTGACAGCGGCCCAGTCGGGAGACTAGTGCGGAAAACTGGGACCAAGCTGACCATCTGCGAGTTAGGTACTGTATCCAGTCCAAATTGGGGAAAGGGACTGGCCCGGAACATCAATTGAAGAAATTGCGCGAACTTGAAGGCAGACAGAATATGGAACCGGCGCAAGTGTTTGAGGGTAACAGGGTGCATCAGGGCATTTTCTGAGCGAATCTGTCCAACGTTTTCGCAGGAAGTGACGATCAAGGGAGACTGTCACATGTCCAGGTTATTGGGGGTTTTCGTAGTCTGCGAATCCACTGGTACACACGGCGGAAGCTGAAAAAAATCACACAGCAAGATCTGATCCAAACGAGCGATTTCAAGTCAGCGATTTCCAAATCGAGACGGATCCAGGTCCAAATCAACACTGATGGGAGAGTTAGCAGGTTAGTGACATCTCCACTGCGACTCCAAAAGTGAAATAGCTTGACAGCGGCCCAGTCGGGAGACTAGTGCGGAAAACTGGGACCAAGCTGACCATCTGCGAGTTAGGTACTGTATCCAGTCCAAATTGGGGAAAGGGACTGGCCCGGAACATCAATTGAAGAAATTGCGCGAACTTGAAGGCAGACAGAATATGGAACCGGCGCAAGTGTTTGAGGGTAACAGGGTGCATCAGGGCATTTTCTGAGCGAATCTGTCCAACGTTTTCGCAGGAAGTGACGATCAAGGGAGACTGTCACATGTCCAGGTTATTGGGGGTTTTCGTAGTCTGCGAATCCACTGGTACACACGGCGGAAGCTGAAAAAAATCACACAGCAAGATCTGATCCAAACGAGCGATTTCAAGTCAGCGATTTCCAAATCGAGACGGATCCAGGTCCAAATCAACACTGATGGGAGAGTTAGCAGGTTAGTGACATCTCCACTGCGACTCCAAAAGTGAAATAGCTTGACAGCGGCCCAGTCGGGAGACTAGTGCGGAAAACTGGGACCAAGCTGACCATCTGCGAGTTAGGTACTGTATCCAGTCCAAATTGGGGAAAGGGACTGGCCCGGAACATCAATTGAAGAAATTGCGCGAACTTGAAGGCAGACAGAATATGGAACCGGCGCAAGTGTTTGAGGGTAACAGGGTGCATCAGGGCATTTTCTGAGCGAATCTGTCCAACGTTTTCGCAGGAAGTGACGATCAAGGGAGACTGTCACATGTCCAGGTTATTGGGGGTTTTCGTAGTCTGCGAATCCACTGGTACACACGGCGGAAGCTGAAAAAAATCACACAGCAAGATCTGATCCAAACGAGCGATTTCAAGTCAGCGATTTCCAAATCGAGACGGATCCAGGTCCAAATCAACACTGATGGGAGAGTTAGCAGGTTAGTGACATCTCCACTGCGACTCCAAAAGTGAAATAGCTTGACAGCGGCCCAGTCGGGAGACTAGTGCGGAAAACTGGGACCAAGCTGACCATCTGCGAGTTAGGTACTGTATCCAGTCCAAATTGGGGAAAGGGACTGGCCCGGAACATCAATTGAAGAAATTGCGCGAACTTGAAGGCAGACAGAATATGGAACCGGCGCAAGTGTTTGAGGGTAACAGGGTGCATCAGGGCATTTTCTGAGCGAATCTGTCCAACGTTTTCGCAGGAAGTGACGATCAAGGGAGACTGTCACATGTCCAGGTTATTGGGGGTTTTCGTAGTCTGCGAATCCACTGGTACACACGGCGGAAGCTGAAAAAAATCACACAGCAAGATCTGATCCAAACGAGCGATTTCAAGTCAGCGATTTCCAAATCGAGACGGATCCAGGTCCAAATCAACACTGATGGGAGAGTTAGCAGGTTAGTGACATCTCCACTGCGACTCCAAAAGTGAAATAGCTTGACAGCGGCCCAGTCGGGAGACTAGTGCGGAAAACTGGGACCAAGCTGACCATCTGCGAGTTAGGTACTGTATCCAGTCCAAATTGGGGAAAGGGACTGGCCCGGAACATCAATTGAAGAAATTGCGCGAACTTGAAGGCAGACAGAATATGGAACCGGCGCAAGTGTTTGAGGGTAACAGGGTGCATCAGGGCATTTTCTGAGCGAATCTGTCCAACGTTTTCGCAGGAAGTGACGATCAAGGGAGACTGTCACATGTCCAGGTTATTGGGGGTTTTCGTAGTCTGCGAATCCACTGGTACACACGGCGGAAGCTGAAAAAAATCACACAGCAAGATCTGATCCAAACGAGCGATTTCAAGTCAGCGATTTCCAAATCGAGACGGATCCAGGTCCAAATCAACACTGATGGGAGAGTTAGCAGGTTAGTGACATCTCCACTGCGACTCCAAAAGTGAAATAGCTTGACAGCGGCCCAGTCGGGAGACTAGTGCGGAAAACTGGGACCAAGCTGACCATCTGCGAGTTAGGTACTGTATCCAGTCCAAATTGGGGAAAGGGACTGGCCCGGAACATCAATTGAAGAAATTGCGCGAACTTGAAGGCAGACAGAATATGGAACCGGCGCAAGTGTTTGAGGGTAACAGGGTGCATCAGGGCATTTTCTGAGCGAATCTGTCCAACGTTTTCGCAGGAAGTGACGATCAAGGGAGACTGTCACATGTCCAGGTTATTGGGGGTTTTCGTAGTCTGCGAATCCACTGGTACACACGGCGGAAGCTGAAAAAAATCACACAGCAAGATCTGATCCAAACGAGCGATTTCAAGTCAGCGATTTCCAAATCGAGACGGATCCAGGTCCAAATCAACACTGATGGGAGAGTTAGCAGGTTAGTGACATCTCCACTGCGACTCCAAAAGTGAAATAGCTTGACAGCGGCCCAGTCGGGAGACTAGTGCGGAAAACTGGGACCAAGCTGACCATCTGCGAGTTAGGTACTGTATCCAGTCCAAATTGGGGAAAGGGACTGGCCCGGAACATCAATTGAAGAAATTGCGCGAACTTGAAGGCAGACAGAATATGGAACCGGCGCAAGTGTTTGAGGGTAACAGGGTGCATCAGGGCATTTTCTGAGCGAATCTGTCCAACGTTTTCGCAGGAAGTGACGATCAAGGGAGACTGTCACATGTCCAGGTTATTGGGGGTTTTCGTAGTCTGCGAATCCACTGGTACACACGGCGGAAGCTGAAAAAAATCACACAGCAAGATCTGATCCAAACGAGCGATTTCAAGTCAGCGATTTCCAAATCGAGACGGATCCAGGTCCAAATCAACACTGATGGGAGAGTTAGCAGGTTAGTGACATCTCCACTGCGACTCCAAAAGTGAAATAGCTTGACAGCGGCCCAGTCGGGAGACTAGTGCGGAAAACTGGGACCAAGCTGACCATCTGCGAGTTAGGTACTGTATCCAGTCCAAATTGGGGAAAGGGACTGGCCCGGAACATCAATTGAAGAAATTGCGCGAACTTGAAGGCAGACAGAATATGGAACCGGCGCAAGTGTTTGAGGGTAACAGGGTGCATCAGGGCATTTTCTGAGCGAATCTGTCCAACGTTTTCGCAGGAAGTGACGATCAAGGGAGACTGTCACATGTCCAGGTTATTGGGGGTTTTCGTAGTCTGCGAATCCACTGGTACACACGGCGGAAGCTGAAAAAAATCACACAGCAAGATCTGATCCAAACGAGCGATTTCAAGTCAGCGATTTCCAAATCGAGACGGATCCAGGTCCAAATCAACACTGATGGGAGAGTTAGCAGGTTAGTGACATCTCCACTGCGACTCCAAAAGTGAAATAGCTTGACAGCGGCCCAGTCGGGAGACTAGTGCGGAAAACTGGGACCAAGCTGACCATCTGCGAGTTAGGTACTGTATCCAGTCCAAATTGGGGAAAGGGACTGGCCCGGAACATCAATTGAAGAAATTGCGCGAACTTGAAGGCAGACAGAATATGGAACCGGCGCAAGTGTTTGAGGGTAACAGGGTGCATCAGGGCATTTTCTGAGCGAATCTGTCCAACGTTTTCGCAGGAAGTGACGATCAAGGGAGACTGTCACATGTCCAGGTTATTGGGGGTTTTCGTAGTCTGCGAATCCACTGGTACACACGGCGGAAGCTGAAAAAAATCACACAGCAAGATCTGATCCAAACGAGCGATTTCAAGTCAGCGATTTCCAAATCGAGACGGATCCAGGTCCAAATCAACACTGATGGGAGAGTTAGCAGGTTAGTGACATCTCCACTGCGACTCCAAAAGTGAAATAGCTTGACAGCGGCCCAGTCGGGAGACTAGTGCGGAAAACTGGGACCAAGCTGACCATCTGCGAGTTAGGTACTGTATCCAGTCCAAATTGGGGAAAGGGACTGGCCCGGAACATCAATTGAAGAAATTGCGCGAACTTGAAGGCAGACAGAATATGGAACCGGCGCAAGTGTTTGAGGGTAACAGGGTGCATCAGGGCATTTTCTGAGCGAATCTGTCCAACGTTTTTGCAGGAAGTGACGATCAAGGGAGACTGTCACATGTCCAGGTTATTGGGGGTTTTCGTAGTCTGCGAATCCACTGGTACACACGGCGGAAGCTGAAAAAAATCACACAGCAAGATCTGATCCAAACGAGCGATTTCAAGTCAGCGATTTCCAAATCGAGACGGATCCAGGTCCAAATCAACACTGATGGGAGAGTTAGCAGGTTAGTGACATCTCCACTGCGACTCCAAAAGTGAAATAGCTTGACAGCGGCCCAGTCGGGAGACTAGTGCGGAAAACTGGGACCAAGCTGACCATCTGCGAGTTAGGTACTGTATCCAGTCCAAATTGGGGAAAGGGACTGGCCCGGAACATCAATTGAAGAAATTGCGCGAACTTGAAGGCAGACAGAATATGGAACCGGCGCAAGTGTTTGAGGGTAACAGGGTGCATCAGGGCATTTTCTGAGCGAATCTGTCCAACGTTTTCGCAGGAAGTGACGATCAAGGGAGACTGTCACATGTCCAGGTTATTGGGGGTTTTCGTAGTCTGCGAATCCACTGGTACACACGGCGGAAGCTGAAAAAAATCACACAGCAAGATCTGATCCAAACGAGCGATTTCAAGTCAGCGATTTCCAAATCGAGACGGATCCAGGTCCAAATCAACACTGATGGGAGAGTTAGCAGGTTAGTGACATCTCCACTGCGACTCCAAAAGTGAAATAGCTTGACAGCGGCCCAGTCGGGAGACTAGTGCGGAAAACTGGGACCAAGCTGACCATCTGCGAGTTAGGTACTGTATCCAGTCCAAATTGGGGAAAGGGACTGGCCCGGAACATCAATTGAAGAAATTGCGCGAACTTGAAGGCAGACAGAATATGGAACCGGCGCAAGTGTTTGAGGGTAACAGGGTGCATCAGGGCATTTTCTGAGCGAATCTGTCCAACGTTTTCGCAGGAAGTGACGATCAAGGGAGACTGTCACATGTCCAGGTTATTGGGGGTTTTCGTAGTCTGCGAATCCACTGGTACACACGGCGGAAGCTGAAAAAAATCACACAGCAAGATCTGATCCAAACGAGCGATTTCAAGTCAGCGATTTCCAAATCGAGACGGATCCAGGTCCAAATCAACACTGATGGGAGAGTTAGCAGGTTAGTGACATCTCCACTGCGACTCCAAAAGTGAAATAGCTTGACAGCGGCCCAGTCGGGAGACTAGTGCGGAAAACTGGGACCAAGCTGACCATCTGCGAGTTAGGTACTGTATCCAGTCCAAATTGGGGAAAGGGACTGGCCCGGAACATCAATTGAAGAAATTGCGCGAACTTGAAGGCAGACAGAATATGGAACCGGCGCAAGTGTTTGAGGGTAACAGGGTGCATCAGGGCATTTTCTGAGCGAATCTGTCCAACGTTTTCGCAGGAAGTGACGATCAAGGGAGACTGTCACATGTCCAGGTTATTGGGGGTTTTCGTAGTCTGCGAATCCACTGGTACACACGGCGGAAGCTGAAAAAAATCACACAGCAAGATCTGATCCAAACGAGCGATTTCAAGTCAGCGATTTCCAAATCGAGACGGATCCAGGTCCAAATCAACACTGATGGGAGAGTTAGCAGGTTAGTGACATCTCCACTGCGACTCCAAAAGTGAAATAGCTTGACAGCGGCCCAGTCGGGAGACTAGTGCGGAAAACTGGGACCAAGCTGACCATCTGCGAGTTAGGTACTGTATCCAGTCCAAATTGGGGAAAGGGACTGGCCCGGAACATCAATTGAAGAAATTGCGCGAACTTGAAGGCAGACAGAATATGGAACCGGCGCAAGTGTTTGAGGGTAACAGGGTGCATCAGGGCATTTTCTGAGCGAATCTGTCCAACGTTTTCGCAGGAAGTGACGATCAAGGGAGACTGTCACATGTCCAGGTTATTGGGGGTTTTCGTAGTCTGCGAATCCACTGGTACACACGGCGGAAGCTGAAAAAAATCACACAGCAAGATCTGATCCAAACGAGCGATTTCAAGTCAGCGATTTCCAAATCGAGACGGATCCAGGTCCAAATCAACACTGATGGGAGAGTTAGCAGGTTAGTGACATCTCCACTGCGACTCCAAAAGTGAAATAGCTTGACAGCGGCCCAGTCGGGAGACTAGTGCGGAAAACTGGGACCAAGCTGACCATCTGCGAGTTAGGTACTGTATCCAGTCCAAATTGGGGAAAGGGACTGGCCCGGAACATCAATTGAAGAAATTGCGCGAACTTGAAGGCAGACAGAATATGGAACCGGCGCAAGTGTTTGAGGGTAACAGGGTGCATCAGGGCATTTTCTGAGCGAATCTGTCCAACGTTTTCGCAGGAAGTGACGATCAAGGGAGACTGTCACATGTCCAGGTTATTGGGGGTTTTCGTAGTCTGCGAATCCACTGGTACACACGGCGGAAGCTGAAAAAAATCACACAGCAAGATCTGATCCAAACGAGCGATTTCAAGTCAGCGATTTCCAAATCGAGACGGATCCAGGTCCAAATCAACACTGATGGGAGAGTTAGCAGGTTAGTGACATCTCCACTGCGACTCCAAAAGTGAAATAGCTTGACAGCGGCCCAGTCGGGAGACTAGTGCGGAAAACTGGGACCAAGCTGACCATCTGCGAGTTAGGTACTGTATCCAGTCCAAATTGGGGAAAGGGACTGGCCCGGAACATCAATTGAAGAAATTGCGCGAACTTGAAGGCAGACAGAATATGGAACCGGCGCAAGTGTTTGAGGGTAACAGGGTGCATCAGGGCATTTTCTGAGCGAATCTGTCCAACGTTTTCGCAGGAAGTGACGATCAAGGGAGACTGTCACATGTCCAGGTTATTGGGGGTTTTCGTAGTCTGCGAATCCACTGGTACACACGGCGGAAGCTGAAAAAAATCACACAGCAAGATCTGATCCAAACGAGCGATTTCAAGTCAGCGATTTCCAAATCGAGACGGATCCAGGTCCAAATCAACACTGATGGGAGAGTTAGCAGGTTAGTGACATCTCCACTGCGACTCCAAAAGTGAAATAGCTTGACAGCGGCCCAGTCGGGAGACTAGTGCGGAAAACTGGGACCAAGCTGACCATCTGCGAGTTAGGTACTGTATCCAGTCCAAATTGGGGAAAGGGACTGGCCCGGAACATCAATTGAAGAAATTGCGCGAACTTGAAGGCAGACAGAATATGGAACCGGCGCAAGTGTTTGAGGGTAACAGGGTGCATCAGGGCATTTTCTGAGCGAATCTGTCCAACGTTTTTGCAGGAAGTGACGATCAAGGGAGACTGTCACATGTCCAGGTTATTGGGGGTTTTCGTAGTCTGCGAATCCACTGGTACACACGGCGGAAGCTGAAAAAAATCACACAGCAAGATCTGATCCAAACGAGCGATTTCAAGTCAGCGATTTCCAAATCGAGACGGATCCAGGTCCAAATCAACACTGATGGGAGAGTTAGCAGGTTAGTGACATCTCCACTGCGACTCCAAAAGTGAAATAGCTTGACAGCGGCCCAGTCGGGAGACTAGTGCGGAAAACTGGGACCAAGCTGACCATCTGCGAGTTAGGTACTGTATCCAGTCCAAATTGGGGAAAGGGACTGGCCCGGAACATCAATTGAAGAAATTGCGCGAACTTGAAGGCAGACAGAATATGGAACCGGCGCAAGTGTTTGAGGGTAACAGGGTGCATCAGGGCATTTTCTGAGCGAATCTGTCCAACGTTTTCGCAGGAAGTGACGATCAAGGGAGACTGTCACATGTCCAGGTTATTGGGGGTTTTCGTAGTCTGCGAATCCACTGGTACACACGGCGGAAGCTGAAAAAAATCACACAGCAAGATCTGATCCAAACGAGCGATTTCAAGTCAGCGATTTCCAAATCGAGACGGATCCAGGTCCAAATCAACACTGATGGGAGAGTTAGCAGGTTAGTGACATCTCCACTGCGACTCCAAAAGTGAAATAGCTTGACAGCGGCCCAGTCGGGAGACTAGTGCGGAAAACTGGGACCAAGCTGACCATCTGCGAGTTAGGTACTGTATCCAGTCCAAATTGGGGAAAGGGACTGGCCCGGAACATCAATTGAAGAAATTGCGCGAACTTGAAGGCAGACAGAATATGGAACCGGCGCAAGTGTTTGAGGGTAACAGGGTGCATCAGGGCATTTTCTGAGCGAATCTGTCCAACGTTTTCGCAGGAAGTGACGATCAAGGGAGACTGTCACATGTCCAGGTTATTGGGGGTTTTCGTAGTCTGCGAATCCACTGGTACACACGGCGGAAGCTGAAAAAAATCACACAGCAAGATCTGATCCAAACGAGCGATTTCAAGTCAGCGATTTCCAAATCGAGACGGATCCAGGTCCAAATCAACACTGATGGGAGAGTTAGCAGGTTAGTGACATCTCCACTGCGACTCCAAAAGTGAAATAGCTTGACAGCGGCCCAGTCGGGAGACTAGTGCGGAAAACTGGGACCAAGCTGACCATCTGCGAGTTAGGTACTGTATCCAGTCCAAATTGGGGAAAGGGACTGGCCCGGAACATCAATTGAAGAAATTGCGCGAACTTGAAGGCAGACAGAATATGGAACCGGCGCAAGTGTTTGAGGGTAACAGGGTGCATCAGGGCATTTTCTGAGCGAATCTGTCCAACGTTTTCGCAGGAAGTGACGATCAAGGGAGACTGTCACATGTCCAGGTTATTGGGGGTTTTCGTAGTCTGCGAATCCACTGGTACACACGGCGGAAGCTGAAAAAAATCACACAGCAAGATCTGATCCAAACGAGCGATTTCAAGTCAGCGATTTCCAAATCGAGACGGATCCAGGTCCAAATCAACACTGATGGGAGAGTTAGCAGGTTAGTGACATCTCCACTGCGACTCCAAAAGTGAAATAGCTTGACAGCGGCCCAGTCGGGAGACTAGTGCGGAAAACTGGGACCAAGCTGACCATCTGCGAGTTAGGTACTGTATCCAGTCCAAATTGGGGAAAGGGACTGGCCCGGAACATCAATTGAAGAAATTGCGCGAACTTGAAGGCAGACAGAATATGGAACCGGCGCAAGTGTTTGAGGGTAACAGGGTGCATCAGGGCATTTTCTGAGCGAATCTGTCCAACGTTTTCGCAGGAAGTGACGATGGGTTAGGGTTAGGGTTAGGGTTAGGGTTAGGGTTAGGGTTAGGGTTAGGGTT